>VZRF01001342.1:49416-77341 GCA_013396875.1 Vireo altiloquus
GAAAAAGTGCCCGGACGCGGCCGGCCCCGTTGCCGTTCCGCCCCGCTCCGGGCGCGGGGAGCCGGTCCCGCCCGTCCCTTCCCGCGCCCCGGGGCCGCCGCTCCCCGCCGAGGTGGAGCCGCGGCGCCACCGCGCCCCTCCCGTTGGGGGTCGTGTGACCGCTCCCGGCCGCGGGCACTGTCGGTCCCTCCGGAGCCGCGGCCGGGCCCCCCGGAGGGCTCTCCCCGGCTGCCGGAGCCGCTCGGCGCGAACAAAGGCGGCGGGCGGGCGCGGCGCGTCTGGGGGGCAGCACTGGCGGCGGCTTAGGAGCTCTCCTGTTGCGCCGTGACCGGAACCGACCGCGGAGAGCGCTGACAGTGGCCGGGCCGGTGCCCGTCCTCTGCCCCCGGGACGAGTGTTGGGGCTTTCCGCGCTAACAAGTGCGCGGAGACTCCTGTCGTTCCTCCGGCCCGGGGAAGGTGCCCGTGCGCTGTGCCTCCGGGGTGCTCGGGCAGCTCCGGGCGGCAGCGCTGCAAGTGTTTAGTTATGGAAAGTCCGAACTGTTACAGGAAGTGGGAAAGAAACCCCAAACCAACCCCAGAACCAAAAACCAGCAGGGAAACTCAAATATTGTCGATTGTAGTAATCAAAATCGGGCATCAAAGTTTATCTTGGTTTAAATCCTGTTGATAAATATGGATTTATTGATAAGATGCTGCTCCTTCAGTTAGGTTTTTGGATCTGTTCTTTACTGAAATATCTGAGAGAACCATAAACCAGTGTTCCAGCCCCACTTCTTAATTTCCTGGGGAAATGAAGTGACTTCACAAAGCGTCTTTGTTTGCTCCTGTTTCTTACATGGATTTTTAAAAAATGTAGCAAAGCCGTGAAAATAGAAAATAAATCTTGAACAGTATCTTATTATTCTGTGGGTAGGGAACAAGTGGGAGGAGATGCAACTGAATACCGAAGGTAAGTAAAGAGTGGGAAATGAATAGGTCTTAAATTACTGCTATATATTCTGTTTACTTTTATTCAGGTATTTCATTTTGACTACAGTCAAGTTCACTTTTCAGAAACAAAAAGTGGAACTGAGTATCTGTGTTAGGTGGTTTTTTGAGCTGACGTAACAGAATTCTGTGATTGTGGCCAGAAGTATTAGATTAAGCAGAGGAGTTAACTCGGAACTATTGAAATATGTGTTGTGTAATGTTTTTCCTGTTGCTCTCCCAGTATCTTGCATGTTTGAAATGTTTCATGTAACAGCTCAGTGATGCATGAACATGAACATAAAAACTTTTGTGTTTTTGCTGTCTGAGGAACATATGTGTTCTCCACAGATTTTGTGTTAAGATTTCTGTTTTCCCTTATTTTGGTGCCAGTCCAAGTCTGATGAGTTTACAATCTCTGTAAGGCATGCTTTGGTTTGCACTGTAGTTTATTATCTGTAATTATGCTTTTAATCTGTCAGATGGTTGGGATGGGCAATAAAATGGCTTTGACAAGTCTGCTTTCTGACAAGGCTTATTCTGTGATAACATGTGCTCCATGTCCAGCTGGATCCTTAGCTGGGTTGGAGCTGGGGGTGATGGAGATGTTTGTGTTGGTGGCATCTCTGGAGGAAGCGGTTTGGGTGTAGCTGCACGTGTGCCACTTCTCACGTGGCTCTCTGAGACAGAGTTCTGCTTTCCTATGCCCCTGGGGTGGGAATTACACCTATTCAGCTTTTGGATCCAAGTGTTATGCTGAATGTATTATGCTTGTTGCTGCTGTTAGTGGTGCAGGAGATAGCAGCAGGGATAGGCTTTTGCTTCTTGTAGGTGGAAGGGATTTATACTGCCTGCCTCTTAGTCATGTCTTCACTCCTGCTGTTCTGTTTCAGTCTTGCTCTTCTCTCTGCAGTATTCCCTTTATTTTAGGGTGTAACCTCTCTAGAGTACAGTTTGCCTATATGGAAACATTGGTGAACTGTTGGTGGTGGTGTTTTATACACAGGCTTCTGGTTTCACAGCTTCTGGCCAAAGTTTTGTGGTATGGTGGCGTAGATGGGTTAATTTCTGACAGAACTGAGGGGGAGAAGGCTGACGCTAGAATACAGAAGGGATCTCTTCACTTGGCGTGATTTTATTCGGTAATTCAGCTGAACCACTGAGGCTGGTAGAGATCTGTCAACTGCAATAATGATAAAATTTTGAATGTGCTCTGTACTGTACAGAGATCTAATTTGAGAGTCTTGTAACCTAGTCGTGTTAATAGTGAACTTGGTGGTACATGGCAAACAGATATGCTCCTGTAATTTAAAAGAACACATCTATACACTGTCCTTACTTTGTAAGTTTTAGTTCTGTGGAGAGGGAAGTGCAGCAAGGATCACTGACTTCCAGTTTTTACCATTTAGGCCGAAAGGGGCAGAGAATACTTAATTGAAGTATTTATAATAGCCAGAGCCATAAATATCTACAACAAACAATAACAGAATTATTTGGTCAGCTGAAGGTCATTAATTCCCAGGAGGGTATTTCTGGTTCCCAAATGATGTTATGCTTTTTCACAGCGTTCTCCATTCATCTCTAAATAAGCAATGTGCAAAACTCTGTGCAAGAGGAGAAAGGATCAGTCCTTCCTGGTTCCCTGTCCTTTGGGACTGAATTTTCAACTGGAGGAACTTGTGTGCATGGCAAACTGTAGATAGTTGCTCTCTGATCCTGCAGTTTAGAAATGGAAAGGCTCATCTCTTAAATTTTTACTCAGTGTGACCTTCATTTTTACAGTGGCCAAGGCCTGTACACCTACAGAAAAATTCAATTTCTACATTCTGTATGAATTTATTCACTTGTGTTCCAAAGATTTGATTTGCAAAGATAGTCTAGCAATTGAATTCAAAGCCCTTGTGCCTGAATATTTAAAGACATGGTATATGCTAGATATTGGGAATGTCCTTTAAAATGTATCTTGAATGCCTTAGAAGTGCCAAAATACAGAAAAAAAGAAAACTGTCTTCCCATGTGCTGGGAGGAAGGCAAATAACCAGGAAGAGGTATAAGTGGCTTTGTATAAGAGAGAAGTGGAGGTGTTTCTGTGTGCCTGCACTGGCACAAACCTGTTGTCCTTCACGTCTCTTGTTTGTGTAAGCAGACCGGCATCTGTCAGAGAAGGTGTCAGTGGCTCCTGGCAGGGCACTGTCTGTCACTTGGCTCCTCCTTCTGGGAAGCAGCATGAGTTAAAGCCTGTGATGAAGATTAAAACAGGATAAATTGTTCTTTAAAATGTTTGGGTTTAGACAGCCTTTTTTATTTTGTTTTCTTGACTACATTTAGTAAATTTGGCTTGTATTGGTATCATAGCAGCAGTTGTAGAAATACTACATTTAATGCAACAATTAGTTCTGCCTGTGATCTTAATTAGTGATACATTAGTTGGTTTTTTTTTCAGCTCCCATACTGTTTTTTCTTTCCTTTAGGTTGTTTCTGTCAATGAATTGCATGAAGAGTAAAACAACAGTACAGGCTTTGCTTTTCTTGTAATTTTTCAAGCAACAAAGCAACATTATACAACATACATACATTTAAATGTATGTATGTACATAAGTTCATTCTGCTTTAAATTCTGTCCCTGCAAATGGAGAAGAAGAGCTGTTGCTAAATAGGTGGGGGTTTCATCTTGGAAAGTGGATGGATGGCATTAAAAGGCAAGACATGATTGTTATTTGCCGTGTATATAACTGAGTCTAACATGTTTCTGGTTGCTCCAGAGGATATAAGGAAAATCTGGGTGGAAGAGATGCTGTTAAAGGTGCTATCTGAAACAATTTTAAATACTCTGCAAAATCATCAAATATTGGGGCAATTTGATTGTCAGAGTATTCTAAGAAAAGATAATTTTTGCCTGAATATCTTGTGGATGCAAATGAACAGGAAAAAAATAGAAAACTGCTTTGAATAATAAATTTCAGCACTCACATATGTTCATCACTTGCTAGCTCTTCTTATACATGTGATGGCAGTTTGTAACATTTCCATTGACTTTATTGTTGTGGAGAAATTGAATCTGCACATCTTCAAGTTCAGTATATCATTCTTTAATGTTATGTTAGAGGTGATAAATAAATGCAGGTGTTACTGTGTTGGACTTCTTCATCCCCGTGTAAGTTGGGGGGGCAATACTAGGATTTCTTAAAATTAGTAAAGCTGATATTAATATTTGCCCAGACTGTGGTATATGCAAGACTCTGGTGTGGCAAGGTATTACATTGTCAGCTGTTAATTCACAGGACTAAAATGTGTTTTTCAAAGCTTTCTTCTGAGGGAAAGCATGTGCTAATATTCCTGCTCTCTTTGGTTAGTGTGAGAATTTCTTATTCTTACACGACTTTGTTTGAACTGTAAAACCTAATCCATGAGTGAGTAGATAAAAACTATTCAGATGCCCAATAAAATGTCTTTTAAGCATTTATCTTTTGATTTCTTCATAGATATGCTGTTATTTATTAACACCTTTATCATATAGTAGAAGTCTTCAACAGAGATGCCAAAAGCAGGGCATGTGTTATTAACTTATGGACAAAAAGGTGATGTGTAAAATGACATGCAAACAGTTAGTTCCTCTCTGGAGAGTAGATTACTGAGGCTATTTATATACCCAAGCAAGCAATAGCTGAGGAATTTGTGTTAGTGAACTATCACAACTGTCCATGATATTTATCTAAGGACTGAGTTTTATTTTCATGTTTTTTATAAATCTTGCTCTTACTAGAGGTCACAGTTGGAAGTGAGGTGAAATGGGGACCTTGGAGTGCTTCCAATAATTTGTTTAGCAACCTTAAGAAAATTACTCATTTTTTATGCTCATTTTAGGAATGTGTTACAATAGGACTAACTCATAATGTCTTGAAGTAGTCTAGACTGCATACATTCCTTTAAGAGGCTTTGAAAAGGTTTGTAAACGTTATTAGAGCTGAAAATTCTTCATTTTGTTTCCTTATTCCAAATCATTCAGAGAAGGTAGGATAGCTTCTGCAGCCTGTTTAGATCCTTAGTTGGGATTTTGTGGAGTTTGCTGGGGGTTAGTTTGTTTTTCATTTTGCTGTGTTTTCATTCTTCTGCCAGTGATGTGAAATGGCAAGCTGGCACAAAATACTCGCTTTTTTTAACTTAGTTTCAGGACAAACAGAAATGTACTGCATGTAGTTCAATTTTTTTTAACTATAAATTCCTACTATAAATTTTCTTCACAAAACATACATGTTTCCTCTAGCTAAATGCCTTTTTCCGAACTTGAGTATTTTCAGTATGAAACTTTGTCCTATTGGTCCTTTTTTTTGGAAAAATAAGCTATATTCTTATATCACAACTGGGCATAACCATGTACAGTTGTGACAGCATACCTCAGATAGCCTTCTATTGAAGGCTGTGCAGATCATTTTAGCTTGTTTAACTTGAGCATTTGTAAATCCAGTAAATTAAAAGGCACAAACGAAAAAAAGAGAATCTCTGATTGAGACAAATTAAATTGACATGTCAAGCTGATGATGTGGAATTACATTGAAGTGATTCAGTTTTTCAAGGGAAGGGATTCTTTGCTACTGGTGACATGTCCAAGGTTTTCACCTTGGCCTGCTGGTAGATAGTAATAAAGCAGTAGTGTTTGCTTCTAATTTCACCTAGTGCTTGGGGGATGATGAGATGCTCTAGAATTAGACTTCATGGTAGCTATCTCATCAGTTGGGGTTTTATTAATAAATATAGCTGGATCTTGAGCTTATTTCTACTTCAACAAGCAAATAAAAGAAGTGTAAAGCTATTAAAAGAGGCCAGTGTGGACCCTCAGCTGAGTTTAGCAGTAATACCTGAGAAGCTGGACTGGTAGCTTGGTGCAGTTACACTCAAGGGCTCTGCGTCGTCTGCAGGATGTGAGTGGAAACCAAAGTTAAATTAGGAATTGGAAGAAAGGTTCTCTGCACAAATGTTGTGTAACTGGGCTGACAGAGGGGGTGTTGGTTGTGACCTGGGGCTTCTCCCTCTGTCGCTGTGGGTGCTTCACTTGTGTCAGGAGTTTCTGCAATGGTCTCCGAAGCTTGGTGCAGAATCATCGTTGTACGATGGACTTGGTGTTGATGTGAGAGTGGATCCTTCTGGTCCAAATGCACACTGAAACATATTATAACAGCCATTTATCTCTCTTCCTTTTTGAGGAGTGGCATATCCGAAAAGTGGATGTTCAGGATAACATGTCCAATGTGTCGGAAGAGAGAAGCACTAGACAACAGGACATTAAGAAAGGACTCCAGTTTATAGAGTATGACTTTGTGGTTTTTATTCTTGTATGTTCCTTCACATGTGTATATATATATTTCTATGAGATGGATAGCTCTGGGAAAGGCCTTTTGCGTTTCCCCTCAGAATATTTGATAGCACTAACGTGTTAAACAGGGAGCAGCTTTAAAGAAAAGACAGCACTTCTCTTTGTTCCTAAACAGAGCAAATCAGAGATGAGAGGTTATTCCTTTCCTGCCTTTGAGAAAAATTAGCATTTAATCTTTTTTTTTTTGTGGGTAGGAAATGTTGCTAGCCTGAAAATCCACCTTAAGAACAGCTACACCTAAGACTAGGTTGCTACTGAAAGGGATGGGTTTGCTCACTGCTACCTAAATGTTTTAACTCTCTGGAACTAAAATTTAAGCTATGCAGAAATCATCTGAGTAGTTAATTTTCATTTGGGTCAGTGCCAAATTCTTTTGAAGATCCTGGCTATCTTAAAATAATTCTGAAATTTCATATTAGTTCACTGCTCATATAAAGCATTCTTTGAAAACAAAAACAAACAAAAAGTCAACCAATCAACAAAAATACCAACAACAAAACTTCCCCCCCCCCAAACCCTGACCATTTTGAAACAGGATCTCAGTTAACCTGTATGCAAAAGGAAATTATTCCTGCTTTTCTTCCTGAAAATGTAGCAGTAAAGACCTCTTTTCTGTGCTAGAGAAAATCTCTGTTGCATGTCATACGAAAGAACTCTTAAAATTCCTGTTGTGTCATTGGTATGACTTAATTAAAATTGATGGGGTTTTTTGACAGATAATTTGTCATTTTATAGTACTTACAAGAAGATTGCAGTTCCCCTATCTATGATATGGTTCTGCACAGGGGAGGAGAGGTTTAAACCTAAAAGGTTTGCTTTTAAACAAACAGTGGTGTTTAAAACTGTCAAAGCATTCAAAACCTTAATGCATATTGAACAGCAGAGCTCAGACTGACTACGTAACTTTAAAAGAAAATGAGCCGTTAGTGATAAGAAAGCACAGTTTTTTAATCAAAACTCATCTCCAGCACTCTTCCTTGTTCAGGGCAGGCTATGAGATTTGCCTGTTGCAGAAGCAAGGTTGCTTTTACTAAGACCCAGCATTCCTCAGAGTGATTGTCTTTTAAACAATATATATAATAAGTTTGTGGTTTTTCTTTTCTAGATCTACTTTGCCCTATCCAGGGACACAAGAACAATATGAGGTAATAAAATGACTTTCTAATTTCCACAAGGGTTTTTAATATGGACGTAAATTATTATAGTTAATTTTGGGTTTAGTCATCATTTAGGTAGTGATATAGTATGACTGGTAATTTTAAAAGTCTCATTATTGGAACTGGACAACTACTAACATTATGATACAGGTATTCAGATATTTGAGTGTCATGAATTTAGTCATAGAGCAGCTCAGATGAAGTCTTTCTCTGTTGGTGTTGGGGATAAATTTGGGGCATTAATTGAATAAAACAGTGTGCTATTCTAAGTAAAGTTCAGAGTAGCACAGCAAAAGTAAGATAAAAGGACTTCAGTCACAGAAACCTTCAGAACATACTTTGTTTCTGTATGTGTTATGATTTTGCATAATTTTGGCTTGTATTTTCAGTCTTGTCTTTTTAGATCTTTTCCCAGTGATAGGGGGTTTCATTGGATTTGAAAACATTAGCTAAAAATGCAGTCATTCACATTTTGATGAAAAAACCTTTTTGCAAAGCAGCTTTTGTGTTCTCCTGCTTTGCCAGTTGCTATGGCTGCTGCTTGCTGAAAGAATATGTGGAACATGTATATACATCTTTGGGATTGTCTTGGAAAAATGTCAGAAGAAAAACGCTAATGCAGACAAAAGTTTTGCATTTTCCTCTGATTCCATGAAGTTACAAGTATAAATTTTCTATTGAAAATTTTCTTTGGAAGTATGGAAGATAAACAAGAAACTGCTTTTGATGAGTTTTTCTTCTCTTTGTTCCAGTTATTTATACGAGAGCTTGTTAGAAATCTTTTTCATGAAGGAAATGATGTATATCGAGAAGGTGATTGGAGAGGATCACTGAGTCATTATACAGAAGCTATAAACATAGCTGATTATGCTAATTCTGAAGAAATCCATGTTTCTGATGATGTCTTAGAGAAGCTGCATGTGAACAGGATCGCGTGTTTTTCAAATATGGTAAGCTTCTGTTTCAGCTAGGATTTCTTCAGAACAGGATGCAAACAGGGTGTGAAGACACAAAGTCTAGTGAGTGAAAAGCTCACTAGGTGGTAGTTTGAAGATTAACATGTTTCAAATCATCACTTTGGCACGTTCTTTAAAAGCTTTTTACAAGTATAATTGAGATATTTTTAGTTACTAATATTAGAGTTAACATGAAAGAGCCATACTAGGCTTAGAATTTGATGGAACAGTATTTTTTTATCCATTTCCACTGCTGACTGCACCGAATTGGCTGCTTTCTCTGTGGAACAAGATGGCTCTGGTGAAAAAGCTAAATTTTCTGTGTAACTGTTACTGGATTTTACATAATGATGGCCCACTTGTTTTTTGTTGCCTAATTTGGTGACTTAGCAAAACTTACAAATGCTTGTACAGTGGCCTTGGTGAATGTTTGATAGTGTTTCAATACCTGTCTAATACAGTTCAAATTCACTATTGCCATGATAATAGTTCTGATTAGTGTCTTTTTTTCTTTTTTCTCCTCCTAGGGATTGCATGAAAAAGTTCTAGAAGACTGTGAGGTAGCATTAAGATTGAATGAAAACAATTTCAGAGCTCTGTATCGCAAAGCAAAAGCTTTGAATGAACTGGGGAGGTATAAGAAGGCTTATGATGCTGTAGCAAAATGTTCTCTTGCTGTGCCACAGGTGGGTAAACTGTATATTGGTGATTTTTTTTTTAAGTTTTGAAACAGGTACATATTTCAAGACCAAGGCTGTTTCTTCTGGTTTGGGGTTTTTTAATGCAATAAATTATTTTTATTCCTCTAAGCATTACTTTTTCCTGTGGAAGTACAGACTGAGGGCAAGGATTAGTCCCCCAAGCTCAGTTTGTTGTGTTAACTTTCAGCAGAAATGCAGCAGGGGTCAAGTGCCATGGATGTTTGCAATAAGCACTAGAACCACTTAATTAATTGCTTAAAATTCTCTATGATGTAAAGAGAAACCCACCATAATTATAAGGTACAATTCTTCTGATAACTGTATTTTAGCTTTCCAAGTGTTTAGTAACATTCTTACCAGTGCATGTGAATCACTCCTTGTGCACCACCTTGGGCTCTGTCTGTGTTAGCAGGCAGTGTGTGGTGTAGGAAATGATCTGAAATGCTGGTCCTGGGGATCTGCTTTCCATGATTCTTTGTGTGGTTGTGTTGTGGTTTTTTGTTTGGGTTTTTTAAGAGCTGGAGTGCATCAGGTGCATTCTTGCAGGGCTTTAGTTATAGCCAAAACTAATTTGGTTCTCTGGGACCCTTCGTAATGGAAACCTAAATGCTGTGAGTGAGGATGATTAAGAGATTTCACTTCAGAAATGCATTCCTGATTTGAGCTTACATGCTAGTGGAATCTTGACATGCTTTGCTCAAAATAGACTGTGCACAGGGCAGAACACTGACTTGCTGCTTTTTCACCTTTCTGCATCAAAACTGCACTGAGACACTAGACAAAGTGTTGGGCATGGGTTTGCCTCTTGATAGAGAGAAGGTTTCAGTTGTGTTTCCAAAGACATAAACTGTTTATCTGAATGTGTAACTTTGGACTTTGGATCCTCACTTTGCACCTCCAGATCTGAATGTTTTTGCTTAAGGTTAATATGCCTTTATATAAGTTTTATAAATAGCTTTTTCTAGCTGTAGGACATGATCTGAATACTAAATCTTAAAATAATTTAAATGGGTTGTTATAACTGTAGGACAGAGGGAAATACGATGACTTTTTAACTTAGCTTTTGTAGCTGTATGATGCAATTCCTCCCAAAATACAGAGTGCTCATTAAATATTCATCAGTGTCATGTAGTAGCTCGCATGGTAATCAGGAATATGGTCCTCAATTTGTGTAAAAGCAAAACAAAATAAACCCCCATCCCCTGAAAGAACAAATGCCCTCCTCAAATAAAGAAACTGAAAAACACCCACCCACAAAAAAAAAACCCCAACAAAACACTTCTCTGAATGTGTCTGGTTTTGGAAAGTCTTTACATTATTTTAAGTCCTGATGGAAAGGTGGATACTGTCCATTTTCTATCGACATAGTTTTTGCTTGAGGGTGCTGTATTTTTCAGATTTCGGTTTCAGTCCCGTGTTTGTGAAAGAATAAAGCTGCATTTTGAGACATCCTGCATATAGGGATCTTGCAGAATACAGACTGAGATATAAACAGATGTCTTTGCTTGATGACAGTACATGTGAGTTATGAAATTTTATTTATGTCTTTTAGGATGAAAGTGTGATTAAGCTTACCCAAGAACTAGCTCAAAAGCTAGGGTTAAAAATAAGGAAAGCATATGTAAGAGCAAAGGTAAGATTTTATTTCAATATTTAACATTAAGGTTTCCCTCTCTTGCTATCAAATTTGTATTTAATGGAAGTATCTTTTCTTTGTAGCCACCCTCTTCAAATTCAGTTTCTAGTGATGTATCAACTCAGGTAAGGTTTTACATGTTCCAAGTGCAAGCTGACGGTAAACTACAGTGAATAATTTTTCATAATTTCATGATGATAAAGGGGCATTGGTGCAATTGATATTTTGTATTAGAGGCTGTTATTTGGGACTTCAGGATTCTTTTGCTATTTATGTTCACTTTTGCTGTATACTTATGGCAGACTAGGACATAATCATTCAAGTTATTTTTGTAGAATAAATGTTAGCTAAAAGACTAAATCCAGTGCAATGCATATGTTTATTTTTCATGTTCCAAGGCAAGAGTGAAGTTAATGGGTTTATTTTTTATTTTATTTATTTAGTTGACAGTTATCAAAATGAAGGGTGCTGGGATAAAATCCCTTTTACTTATATGCATTTGTCCAAAATTGATTCTCATTAGTAGCTGAACTTGCATTTATCTTGCTCTTTGTAATGTGTCTGAATAGCAGTAGTGAAGAGGAGTTCATCTTTATCTTACAGACTTCTTTCACAGCAATATAGACAATTTAGCTGTGATTGAATGAGGAAATGTAGAAACAGCTCATTTAAGATACCATTTAGACTCTTTCATTCCTTGAAGTATCATTCTCACTTTGTTGGTTGGTTGCAAATTTTTAGTGATACTAGGAGTGGATTTCAGTCTGCAAGTGGATGCTTTATCTAAAAAAAATTATTTGACCTTTAAATTACATTAGCCTTCATTAATTTGAGATTTTATAAAACCACAGTTTGAGAGGGCTTACATTCTTTGTCTGTAAATACATATTTGAAAATTTTTAATGGCTCTTGTGGAAAGTGCTGAGAGGTTTTTTTTTTTTCCTCATTTACAGAATTCTTCTGTAGAAGATATTGAGTTAGGTGAGTCTTGTTGTGTTACATTACTAATGCTAAGGAGCTAGATATGCCCTGCATCTCTCATTGTGTTAGGAAAATTTGGAAGAAAATTCATCTATTCATTTGAAAGTACTGGGGTAAAAGTCTGATCTATTTGTCTCTAAAACTGCATGTTTAAGTGTCTGAGTAAATTTCCTTTTAGTCTCAACCTGATATGATTCTAACTGTTCCTGTAGTGATTGTGTCCATACTGTCCTCTTTAACTTGAAAAAATAGGGAGGGAAGAATATGCCAGAGATTTAGTAAAATAGCAGGTCTGCAACTTTTTCTGTCCATTTTAGTTAGAGTGATAAATAAACACGGAGATAAAGGTACACATCATTTGGAAGCTGATGGAAGCTGAAAACATTTAATGGGGTTTTGCTTAAGCATTCTTCACATTTCTTCACTCTGTCACCCTCCACCTTGTCAGTTATGCAAGAACTTCTCACATCTTTGAACAGAGGTTCCAGTCATTCCCATCTTACCTATTTCAGATTTATCTGACCAGAAACAAGAGGTGGTTTCTGCTGCTTCGTCTTCAAACTTTGTTTCTGAAGTGTCTAAAGTGTCACCAGTACCTGTACCACCTTTACCTGCTGTTATGCCTCTTCAGATGGAAAAAGTTCCTTTGCCTTCTGCAGTGTTGGCAAATGGAGGGAATGTTTCTTTCTCTATGCCAGAAGCATGTTTAGATTGTGGAGATGGAGATATAATTATTGGAGAAGAACTGGATGAGTTACTTGATTCTGTGCCTGATCCAGATGAAAGTGTAATGGTAAAACTTTTTTGTCTGTTTTCTTTCTCAAAAGACTCTCTTTATGAGTGGAATCTCCTACTTTTAGTGTGTGTTACCTTTCCTAGCTTTGTGCATAGTCAGGTTGGTTTATTTTCAGGTGCAGATTCTTGTAAATGTGGCTGTAAAATAGCAGGACTACTACTCCTGCTTCAGAAATACTGCTGTGCTGCTACTGATGCTACTGACAGGAAGTACTGTGAAAAGTGAATTGGACATTTGAAGTCTGGGCTAGTGTGGTTTTTTGGTTTTTTTTTGTGCAAATAAACCCTCTTAGAACCTGAAAAGTGTTTCGGAGTGCTCACCCTGTAGCTGTAGAAACTATAGTTAAACATAAGCAAAAAGCTTTGCAGCAGAGTAGTACTCAGGCTGTGGCCTTCAAGGGTGCTCACTGGTATCTCTGCAATCAGAGCTTTGTCTAGATCCACCACCTGACTGAGTAGAAATAATCCATCAAGAGTCTGACTTCTTGAATTTTTAGAAGAGATATTAGAAAAATTTAGTTATATGAAGTGTTGTTCCACCATTATCCCAGGCCTAGAGCAGACTGTGAAGCCTCCAGAGTTCCTCAGTTGTTAGTCAAAGTGAGAGCTTAGATTGATGAGCAGAGATGTCTGAACTTGGTACCAAGGTTACTGACTCCCTGCTCTGGCCCTGCCAGTCACTTGGAGCATTTATTTTGCATTGCATTAGTATTGCAGTGTTAAAAGAGGCTGTGGCAATTCCTCAGTTAGTTGTAATTTTAATTCCTTGTTCAACTCTGATTTATAGTTGTAAATCTTCAAATCAAAAATGCTTGGGCTTCTAATTTTGCTATTTTTTGCACTTCATGTTTTAGAAATATTTCGGAAATGGAGAAAATAATTATTTTTAAGAGATCCTAGGATGTTTGCCTTAGTGAAATGCAGTTTGCCAGGAGGAAATGCAGTCCTCAGGAGAGACTGCAGTGTCGTGGAGTGTAGAATTGAGTGTGCTGTACAGCTCAGTGAGTGCATTGCAGGCTGATAACTGGGGGAACATGGAGTTCCTCGTTGGGCAGACTCTGCAGACCTACTCACTCAACATCCAGACAAGGAGGAGGCTTCTTGGGATGGCAGGAAGAAGGGAGGGTAAACTCCCTCACTTGGTATGTTCTTAACAAAAGTGTCCAGAAGAATATGTTATTTTTCATGGGAGGAAAGAATGTGACCTGGCCTTTGCAGAACGTGTTAGCATTTGTTAGATTGGATCTGAGGATTTACCTCAAAGCCAACTCTTTGCTGTACTACAGTTTGAATTTTGTTCTCTTTATTTAGAAACAAATTGTTGATACCTGACTCTTCCTACTCTTCCCTCTTGTCTGTGTTTTTAACATACTTTGGACATTCAGCTAGGATCCGACCAATAAAAAAATCCAGACCTGTTACTATCTTAGTAAGTGTCTGCTAACTGAGCCTTTAAGGTGTTTGATCTGTGGATAATGCCTTGCACCTTGGGCATTGTTTAGGATGTGGTTACTGCAGCTCTGTGCAGGACTGTAGTGTACCTTTTATTGATGTTTTTCAGTGGGTTTATAAAATCTTCACAGAAATTTGACTAAAAGAAATACTATGGCATATTATGTTCTTGAGGCCTTTCTTGCTTGGTCTGAACATTCTTTTTAAATTTATTTTTTTCAGCAAACTACAGGTGCCAGAGGACCTATACCTGCAGGGAGTGTAGCTCCTAGTGTACCTTTCTCTGCCTCTTTGTTGGGGACACTGCCAGTTACTGCAGGATTTGTTCCTTCAGCTTCTCTTTCAGAAATCTTTTCGCAGCCTTTGGCTTCTTCGCTGGAAAACTTTTGTTCACCATTAAGCACCTTTTCAATCAGTGACCCAAAAAGAGGTAAGAAATGAGTCTTAATATTTAACCTTTTATGATGATGAGAGTTGTGCATGAGCCAAGTGGCTTTTCTTTCTAATAAATTAGCTTTCACAACTATTCAGTAATATTTAACACATGACATTTGATCTGTGCTAATAGTTTCTGAGTGTTGGTTGTATACTAGAATTCATAAATAAAACTTTTGTTTCCTTGGGGTCTGCATAAGCATGCTCCAAGCTCCCTCTGTGTAGTTTTTCTGGATCTATGATGTAAATTTATTTGTTTCAGGTGAATAGGTTTAAAGAAGAAACAGTATTCCCTCAAACTTTTTTTTTTAAACAAACTTGCTCTTACAGCTTAAACCATTTGTCATGATTTGGCAATAAACAAGAATTCTAAAAGGGTAGTATAACTGTGTACTCTGAAAAGATACCAGTATGACATGCTGGGATTCAAACTACACAGACTATAATTATGTAGTGAAATCAGGTATGTGAAATAACAAGATACAAATAACAAACTACAAAAGGTAAATAGGGTTTTGTCTTTAATTACCAGTGTTACAGGACCATGCTGTCTTCAGAACAAAGCCAAATTTACAAAATAAAATCAAAAATTGAAGAATTCTCTTACTCCTCTTTCATCTCCTCATTTTTTCAGTCACGTATTGCTTATCTTGCTACCCTTTTTGTACTGCAAAAGTATCTTCACATTGCTTCAGTATCTGCCTGTGAAGCTGCTGCTGCTGGTTACCAGGTGTATATTTTGAAGATGGTCACCTAAAAACTTTTCAGCCCAGATCTTTACAAGGGACTTTCACATAATTAAAAAAAAACTTATTGTAGCAAACAAAAAAACCTTTGGTATTTGTCAAAAAACCCAAACCTCTGATTTTTCTCAGGAAAGATAAATTATTTTTTGCATGGGATGTTCTGGGGAACTCATATAATTGAAATATCTTTTTATTCCTTTAGACATCTCAAGTTCAGCTTCTCGAGATGGAACACCAACACTTAGCAGCAATAATTCCCCATTGTTTGTACGTATTTTTCGTGTTTTTTGTTCACATCAGTTCAAATGTTAACACCTTGGAGCCTTTACACAAATCTGAATTTTTACAGCTGAAGTTTCTATTTTTAAAAAAATAGCACTTCTGCCATTAAAAGTGGGCTCTGGCTTGGAGAACACTTGTATGGGAACTCACAGGAACAGTAACACAAGAAAAAATGTACAGAGGTTTTTTTATGTATGCAATTTTTGACTGCTGTCACAACCATTTTCCTATTCTGAGGAACTTGTTGTAAAATACTATTGAATTGTAAAATAACCAATCTAAAATCCCTTATGATCTGAGTACCAAATACTAGTCGTAGTATAGGAAGAGAGCAGATGCCACCTTGTGTGGGAGGATCTGTGTTGTCTCTGTATTGCACTCGTGCTGTGCATTTTCACTCATGCTGCTGGCATTGATGGCGTGGGGAAGGATTGATTGCATGAAGGATTGCATCCTTAGGAGCCAGGAGGGAGTAATAATTAGCCTGACAAAGGCTGCTGTTCTGTCTGTACTTGGTTGGCTCTTGTTTTATGCTTAGTTCATGCTATGTATGTGGCTTTTGTGAAATCTCTATGTTCCTTCTCAGACGTGTTTGAAGTTCCTATTATGGCTTTGAAGAAATATTTCAGTAGGTTAATATTTAACTGTAGATAAATAAATTCTGCCTATCAAGTAAAATATGTTTTCTTTCAACAGATAAATGGTCCTAGTAGTTTGTTTGGGTCCGAAAATTACATGGGAATTGCAGGCCAAAGTAGAAATGACTTTTCCAATGTTTTTAGCAGTACAGCTGCTAGTATACCTGTATCTCCAGCACTGGCAGGAAGGAACCCGCTGGAAGGCACACATGAGCTAAGACAGGCCTGCCAGTTATGTTTTGTCAAAAAAGGTAAGGAGCTATTGGACTTGATGGGGTTGATTTTTTTTTTTTAATTTAAAAGCATACATGTAAAATCTTCATAATTTAACACTGTCGGCTTCTAAACCTTGTTAATCCTGACTTGTTCTTTGCAGATGTTGCATGATCTTATGATTGGTGAAGTATTTCAGCCACTGTTTTATCTTCTTTCCTCTTGTCTTTATTTCTCGTCCTAGTAGATTCTTGATTTCTAAACCCACCATGAATCACCACACGCTTTCCCTGTGTGTGAGGTCATTCACATTCTGTATCCACTTTCCTCCCAAACCCCAGGGTACTGTGAAGAATGACACCTTTGCTCAAGATTAAATAAAACTTGCAATACTCTCTCTGATTGGCCATGGGGAATTGAACTGCAGTTCAAAGTACCTGGTAACCTTCACATCCCATGTGTTTTATTGTTCTTTCAAACTAATTCTAAATCATAATCATGAGGCTTCCAAACCTTAGTAATAATTAACTCCACTGTATTGACTTAAAGGAGCTTAACCAGTATTGGTCATTAATATAACTAATCTTTTAGGCCTGAGCTGTTGCTGTTAAACAGAGCCATATTCTAAAGGCAATAGCTTCTATTAAAACTAATCTTAAAAATAAGCATTGTGTTTAAAGTTACACATATCACTGATATTGATGTACTAATAAAGAATTGTATCAAGACCTTTAGGGGATAACTGTTGTACCCTTAAGAACTTCTATACTAGTTTAAATTTTTTTTTCTAGAAAAATCCACAAAGTGAAGTTTGAAAAACCATAGAACATGTTCTGCTAAAGCTGGAGCTATAAAATATTGGTGAAAATACTTAGCATGTTCCTAGCTTCACTTTTTGTGTCAATGCATCTACATCCTCTGTTTTTTTCCATCTCTATGAAAGCCTTTAAGTGTCCCCTGCTTTTACTGCCTTTTGAAATCAGGCTGTTCTATCATCTTCTTGTCCAGAGAAAACTGGGTCATGGTCTTGTTTCTCAGTCTCACACATAGCAAAATTCACTGAGCATTGCTCATCTTCAGATGCTCTTCCTCATGTCTTCATTTAGTACCATCCTAAAGACCGAGTTTGAAGCTAGGCCTATTTTTGTTTCCAAAATCACAAAGTTTTGGGATTGGCATTTATCTTTTTGGCACGTGTGAACTTCTTACCGAGTGTGTTTTGTCTCTGAACATAGTACCTCTCCTAATAAAATAAATGTTAAAGAGAGCCATTTACTGATTACTGGAATTCATCTGCTGACTTACTATAGATAAGCAATTTAAGTTTTAAACTAGTGTTATTGGCATGGATACTTTGAAATTTGAAAAAATGCAGCAATTTGCTGACCCAAAGTAACTTTAAGGTTGTAACCCAGCATCCCTCCCCAATATAAAATAACTTGTGGGATTTTTGTTGCTGAGACTGCCTTTTGTAAGTATTTGGGGTTTTTTTTTCTATTCTGCTCAACATGGTGGTTAATGACTTTTGGTTCCTCAGAGCTGCTCGTGCAAGTAGGAATTCTATACAGTGTGTTTGTGTACTTTGCTTTTGGGCTTCTGTGCCAGTCTGTGTATGGACATGTTACTGTTTGATGCAATTCATGCAAATACAAGCAATTTTCTGTGGTTGTTTCAGGTCCTAAATTACTGGATTATGCTTACCATCCCAATTTAGAACATAAATGTAAGAAGGATATTTTAATTGGCAGAATAAAAAACTCTGAAGATAAATCATGGAAAAAAATACGTCCAAGACCAACAAAGACACAGTATGTGGGACCATATCATATATGTAAAGGTACGTGTTACAGAGAGTAAACAGTTCAGCTTTTCCATAGTGAAGTATAGAAGGAATTTTCATTTATGCTTATGGGAGGTGGAGAAGGAATTTCTGGGTTGTTTATAATTTCAAAGGCTGTAAGGAGAGCCATGTTTTGACCATTAATATGCAGTGTACTTCTGTACTGTTTTCATCAGGAATAATTTTGCCTTTGAGTGTTGGATGATTAACTGTTAAAAAGAGCAACAAAGAAGCATTTTTTTTATACTTTTGCAGTATGAACCTCTACTTAGGATATAAGCAAGGTGACTCATGGATTAATGAGCAGCTTTATTTGAGCTGAGGGAATTTTGGGTTCTCAGCATTGTTGCCCTATTAGTGCAGTATAGTTGATTGGAGGTGTGATGGAGTGTTGAGGACTTTCACATTTTCAGCAAGTCATTCAGCATAAGGTTTTGCTTCTGTTAAATTTAAGTGACCCATTTACAAGAGATCTATGTAACTTCTTTATTAAAAGTATTTGAAACAGATACAGTGGAAGTTTTCAGATGAATTTCCAATAAAAGTTGTGTAAAAGCAATGTCCTGTTCCATGCTGTCCTTTGAGATGTGGCTGCTGAGGAGGAGTGCAGGTACCCAGGGCACTGCACGTTTGCCTACTGCCAAGAGGAGATCGATGTGTGGACCCTGGAGCGCAAAGGAGCCTTCAGTCGAGAAGCTCTTTTTGGAGGACCTGGAAAGATCAACTTGACTGTGGCCCAACTTCTTCAAGAATACCATGGATTATTTATGTTTCTTTGTGAGGTGCTGCTTTATTTCTCGTAACACAGTAAAAATGGTAATAGATAATAAAACTATGTGGAAAGAAATGCTTTGGTTCATGCATGACTATTTGGTAATTTTTGAAATGGATTTTCAGTAATAATCTGGCTGCCTTTAGATTAGAGACTAGATGAAGTATCTGTTAAAATCTTTAAGGTAAGGTATATTTTTAATTGTCTAAAATAAATACTGTATTATTACTTGTTTTTATATTCCAGAAATGTTTCGATCACAAGCCCAGAATAATAAGCAAAAGGAACAAGGATAACTCATCTTCTTGTTCTCACCCTGCTATGCATGACTTTGAAGATAACAAGTATGTTTGAAATACCATCTCTATAAGTTGCAATTTAAAAGCAAAGGCAGTTCTTAATACTGACTTTCATTTCTTACCTGTTGGTTAATTTCTCTTCCCTGCTGGCTGTAATGCTTTGGCAGTATAGACAAGACAGACTTAAAGAACAAGGGTTGACAAATGTAACTAAATTAAAGTGAGCTATTTCTTCATCAGTCATTCAAAATTAGTGGTATCTGCCCTCATCTTTGAAATTTACAGGGTTTGGTATTAGGTTAATAATACCTTATCTACCTGGTATGCTGTATTGATGTAAATAGATATGTAATGTTAAATTAAAACAGGAACTCTTTCTTTGATCCATTTTGCTTATTTTGCTGTAGTTTTAACTCAGGTTTACCTTAATTAGAGTATATGAAATAGACCATAGTCCTTATTGATTCAGAAGATAAAAAAAAATTGTGAGTAGTGTCTTGGAAAGTTAACAAAGATTTTAGTGTTGTAATAGTATAAAATAAGTTTTGGAGAATTAAGAGACTTTTTTCTTTGTACGAGTTAAAAGTAAGTGAGAGCATTGGAAGTGCTTTGTTTGTATTCCATCTCCCTGTGTTGAGGAAGCACTGCTGCTGCAAGAGCTAGGCTGTTACTGTAATGCATGACCTCTTCCTTAAATGGTGCTCTATAAAAGAATAAGTATGTGGGTTAGTAATTAGATCAGGATATATACTTGAAAGTGGACATGATGTGCTTTCCTTCTTGGAAACCAGTCATCCAGCTGGATTGAATTCAGTAATGATTTGCAGAACAGGGATTGTGGATTCCCAAGAGTGCTGTTCAGTGTGTTTACTCAGCCTAGAAATGATGCTTAGATGTGACCTCCTTCTGGGAGCTTTCCTGACTTTTCTGATTTCAAGTAAAAAGCGATTAAAGGGTATTTTTAAAAGCTGTGGTGAGGGATGGTTATTTTAAAGAATATGTAAAACTGACTGTTTTCAAAACAGGTGCCTTGTCCACATTTTGCGAGAGACTATGGTGAAGTATTCCAAAATCCGCCCTTTCCAAGTTCGCTGTCAGCTTGATCTGTGCAGACACGAGGTGCATTATGGCTGCTTACGAGAGGATAAATGCTTTTATGCTCACAGTCTGGTAGAGCTTAAAGTCTGGATGATGCAAAAGGAATCAGGTATGTTGAGTAAAATGCTCACTTTACTCTTCATTGTATTGCCACTCCTTCCTTTTCTTGACTCCTGAAATTAGCAACTTGGGATCAGTGCAGGAGGCAAGCAGGAGCAACCTAGTGCCTCTCAGCTTGCATTTTGGAGAGTTTTTCCATGGGACATAATACAGTGCAGCTTTTATAATTAAATTGACATTCGAGCTCTAGTACATTATGTTTAAATACTCAAAGATGCACCTTAACTGATGTGACCAATCTGTAATTTAGAAAGCTTCTATGCTTTCCATTGGGATGATACAGAAAATATTTCTGTTTTGGATGCCCTCATGATGTTCTTAAGAGTGTGTGTGTGTGGACGTAACAGGATATCCATGATGTAAATATATATCATGTATATCACAAGTGTGTGAATACTTATACAAAATATGAAAAGAAAAGTGGATAAAAGCTTTGGGGCTACACTGGCATTCCAGTTTGAGCATGTCTGCAAGGCTGCAACAGTCATAAGTACTCAAGACTGTTTCCCTTCCTTTACAGGTATTTCACATGATACTATAGTTCAAGAATCAAAGAAATACTGGCAGAACATGGAAGCTAGTGCACATGGATCACAGGTATTTTCATTTTTCCTAATTCTGCAGTGACTCAGGTGATAATACTTTTTTTATGTGCGTGTATAATGTAGCTTATTTTAGAAATTACTTTTGTAATGATCTCCAATCAGTGTAGGCTTTATGCAGCTTGCTCACTTAGAGTAAAATGCCTGCTTTGCTGCTGTGCAACTCCTTTTTGGCTTTGCTTGTTCTGTCCCAGATAGAACATAAAATGTAAATATAAGTTTAAAGTCAGCTGCTCTAGGGCAATTCATTATCTTTTCAATATGTAGCACTTTCATGTGTTTCGTTTGTACATATTATCACAATTTCAGGGTACATATACCTAAATGAGAAACAAGTTCAATATAAAAATGCAATTGTTAAGAAATGTCTAGTTTGAAATGACAAGCTGAGCTATTACAAGGCATGCAGTGTGATATCTGCTTCCCGAAATGTGTTGAAACTTCTGCCATAGGGGCGTGATTCATAATTATGTATGGATTTCTTTGCAGATACAAAATACCTTTTTTTGTTGTTGTTATTTTTTTGGCTTAAGATTCTTGGGAACCAAATGAAATATGGATCGCTTAATTTGAAGATGAAGTTTGTTTGTGGGCATTGCTGGAGAAATGGTCAAGTTAGTGAACCAGACAGAAACAAAAAATACTGTAGTGCAAAGGCAAGACACCCGTAAGTAAGCTCAAACAGTGGAAATTCCACTGTTTTGTCAGCCATTTAAAACCTCTTTTGGGAAACTGTTGCTTCTTAGGCAAGAGTCATACAAGGAATTAAAAAAACCCCAAATATACTTAGGTAGGACAGAGTCCTCTCTTTGTAGTATGCTAATAATTGGTACTGAGAAACACTTCGGTGGCTACCAAAGTGTTTGTGTTTTGGTTTTGGAGGGTTTTTTTGTATTAACAGTTTTGGTCAAGTTTCAATAGAACTTCATTAAATCTTAAAAATATGGTGAAAGCTCTAAAAATAACCTTTCTGAGCTTTCCTGGTTCTACTTCTGTGCAGAAATTGTGGCTTTTTTAAATAGTGTTTTCTTTCATTGAATGCTTGTGGTTTGCAGATGGAGCAAAGATCGCCGTGTGGTGCTGGTAATGTCTAATGAACGTAAGAAGTGGATGAACATTCGTCCTCTCCCTGCAAAGAAACAAGTGCCTCTGCAGTTTGATGTATGTTAACCTAAAACTAATGTTTTGATTAAGAGATAATAGTAACTGGAAAATACCAGTAATTGGGCTGGTTTCATAAGTTCTGCAGAAATTCCCATGGGAGTTGGTAGGAAAATGTTGGTAGTATTTTCTGCAGTGTTCAGCCTTAGAAAAGCACTGATCTCATGTTACTACTGAAGCCATTACTTGTCAGTGGAAGTAAATATTTCTGAAATAATTTGTACATATCTGTGGTCTGGTAAAGCACTTATAGTACTTGCTTCCAGCTGTTCTTATTTTCTAACTATAATAGATGAGGTTTTCTGTAAGATAAACATTTTTATTTTCACATTATATAAAGTTTTGACTGGGATGGGAAACACTGTCCAAGACTGAAAAAAATTTAAAATTCTACTAGCATCCATTCTGCTTTATATTCCTAAGGAATTTTTTTAAATTCATGTTCCAGTTGTGCAATCATATTGCTTCTGGCAAGAAATGTCAGTATGATGGAAACTGCTCATTTGCTCACAGTCCTGAGGAGAGAGAGATGTGGACCTATATGAAGGAGAACAGCAGTAAGTAGAAGAGTAAATCTATCATGTTGTAAATTTAACTGTTCTGCTTTTCATTCTTGTACTTTAATTACTTTTTAATCTACTTTCATTATCTTCTGTAGTAAACCTTGCAGGTGCCCTTTTCTTAGAATTTAAATAAACTGAGACTGGGCATTCAAAAACAGTATTAAATAAAAATAGCTGTATTGTGTATTTGTTGCTTGATGGGTTTTTAACAATAAAGTAGTTTGTATTGTGTTTTTAGGTGTCTTAGAAATAATATATTGATCCTTGCTGCAGTATTAGTTGGTATTTGTATTGCCATGTGCACACACATGGATTCATGTAATTACATATAAATTACATGGGGAAAACTATTTACAGAACAATCCCCCCCAGTGTATTTACTGGGAATTGCCATTCACTTTGTTGTGGACTTTACTATCTCCATAGAGTCACTGGGGAGAAAGCACTAAAAATCAGAAGTAATAAATTATGTAAAGGATCAGATCACAGTCTGCGAGAAAGCAAACTAAATTTACCAAAACCTGTAGCACACATGAGATTAGCTCTTTGAAATTCAGGTATTGATATGCAGCAGCACAGCTATTATCTGTACTTTGGGTGCCCATTCAAAAACCTGTAATCTCTTGCTGTCCCCTGACAGGCACAGAGGGCTCTTGGTAAGTAGCCAGAGATGCCTGTTCCCCTTGGCTCTTCATCTCTAAACTGTGTAACTGTCTGCATTTATTTCCTTCCCTTTTTCTTCTTACAGTAGGTGGGGACTGAATTATGCTCACAAACTCAGTAGATTATCTAGTGTTCTCAAACTCTTGCCTTAATTGCTAATTACTTATTTTAGCTTCTGCTCTCATTAGTTCAAGACTTGGAGCAGTTGTATGACATATGGCTAAAAACTCAAAAACCAGAAAAAGGAGATGATACAGCTGCTCAGGCTAACAAAGAAAATGGGAAGCAAATTCACATGCCAACTGACTATGCTGAAGTTACAGTAAGTAATCATAGGTATAATCCTAAATTCAAGCATGTGGGGATTTGTTGGGGTTTTTTTTCCCCAGTCAGTAACTTAGGCTGTTTCCCTAATTTTCTTGGTGCTTCCTTAGACCATAGGTACCTACACTAAATGTAACTGACACTGTATGTCAGTTCTTCTAAAGCCAGTGGAGGTCATAAACTTTATGTGATAGTTATTTAAAAGATGTCTCTTTTGGTAAACAATATTCTGCAGGCCAACATAAAGAAAACATTCAGAATGTATTAGGAGAAGTTCTGTGCTTACAGCATTGAATTCTCAATGTTTTGTTTTCAAATTCCTTGTAAAACAGGTGGATTTTCATTGTTGGATGTGTGGGAAGAACTGTAATAGTGAGAAGCAATGGCAGGGTCACATTTCTTCTGAAAAGCATAAGGAGAAGGTTTTCCACACTGAGGATGATCAGAACTGCTGGCAATATCGCTTTCCAACTGGATATTTTAGCATTTGTGATAGGTATGTCTTTTTTAAGATGGCAAAAATGCTGAAAATGACAGTTCATAGTTGAAATAATAAGGCAGTTAGTAGTTTTGAAAAATTTTCTAGTATTTCTTTATTTGCCTACATCTTTCAACAAGAAATTAAGTAATTAACAGTATTTTAACATGTTACAACTCAGGGAGCAACAAGGTGCCTAATTTTGGAACCAAATTAATTGCCTGTGTGATGTTAATGAAGGATTGCAAGTTTATTGCAGCTGTGTGAAGTAGATATTGTTGGTATTATTACACTTTTACTTAGGCATCAGCATATTAATTAGAGCCCAAGAACAGTACCTAGCTGGTCAGTGGTACTGGAAAATAGTAATGTTACGAGTATCAAATGAAATTTGTTAAAATCAAGTATTTGTTACTAGAAATTATTTATGAACATGTGGAATAGAACTTCCAAGATCTGTTGGTTTTCTCCAGCACTGGTTGTATGTTTTGCTGCTCCCTTTAATTCTTAAGTGCAGCCTGTTTTACCTGACTTCAACAGATTGTTTTTTCAAATCTTTTGAAAATTCCTTCCACTGTTGGTATCTTTTTGGAAGGCTAAAAACTTTGGAATCAGCATTCTGGAGTTCAAGGTTCAGTTTGCTGGTACAGATACCTTTGTTGCTCCATTTCCAGTTAAAGATTTCGAGTCTCTTGGAGAGCTTGAGAAATGGCATAGCAGAGAAAGCAAGTTATTTTTCACTTGCAGTCCTTGCATGGAAATTTACATGTCCCTTTACTAAATTTTCAAGTAGTATTCTAAATGTACTTGTTGTGAACATAACAGAGCTTGGATATGCAGCATAAAGCAATACAAACTGGTATGTTAAGTTGTACTGAGTATTCTAACCTTAGTTAACAAGGGTAACCAATTAGTTGGAATTTTTTTTAACAATAGTAGCTCCTTAGCTTAGTGAGTTAAATGATAAGGTATTCATTAACATGATGAACTTGAAGGTTTCAAGCATTTAGTGTCTCAGTCTAAGTAGAAACATGAAGAAAAGTAGAAACATGAAAGAAAAGAGCCATCTTTTGTCCTCTGTAAATATTTGACAGCTGGGAAAGAAAAGTACAACCAAATGCTAAACAGCATTAGTCTCATCTTACTTTTTAAAGTAAATAATCTTCCAGAATTTTTTGTCCTTACTATGTAGTGTATTTGAAAACCATGACCTGAAGGAAGTATAGACATGGTAGTGATCATGGTAATTCTATGAAAACACTGTTTAAAATCTGTCTTAACAGATATATGGCTGGTACTTGCACTGAAGGAAACAACTGTAAATTTGCCCATGGGAATGCTGAACTCCGTGAGTGGGAAGAACGAAGACAAGTTTTAAGAATGAAACTCAGCAAAGCAAGAAAAGACCACTTGATTGCTCCCAGTGATAATGACTTTGGAAAATATAGTTTTTTGTTTAAAGATTTAAACTAATACTGAGATGACACATACATGTTATCAGCTGGAAGCATAAACCAGAAAATTTGACAATAATCAAAAGCATGTGACAGAAAAGCTGCAGGTTTTCTGCTTTTATTGGCATACATTGTTCCTCCTGAACAGCAAAGTATGGTAGATTTAGGGGGATTGAGCAGACCTGTCTATGCTCTCATGAAACAGAGTGGTGATTAAAAAAATCTGAAGTATTATGTGCTTACTCACCTCCTGTTGGACAGAAAGTTAGGAAATAGAAGGGGGAAGAGTGGTTACAATATCTAAGAAGCCCCCTAGTCTCAGACCTTCAGTTGAAAAACTTTAAGGTATCAAGGTATTGCAAAAGAAAAGTGTTAGTGGGCTAAGAAAATGATGGATGAAAATTCTTCAGATCTTTTAATGGAGAGGATTTGTTTAAAACAAAGTTTGCTACTTATCTATTGTAGGTTGCTAAAAAGGATTTTCTTATTAAAGATTTTAAACAAAATAACCATTTAACTACAATATATGTTGAATGGGTATTTTTTCTCTATTTGTATGTTTCAATATAATTTACTGAAAAAGGATCTTGGGAGGAAAAAAGTATTAATTTTTGAAAATGAAGTAGTTAAAATTCTGTTTCTTGGTCTTCGCTGTTTAAATGATGATTTTGAAAGATTACACTTGTATGTCAGTATTGTGTATTATTGTATGGACTAATGTTGCCTGTAATAAAGAGAACTTTACACAAAGCTGTTTTCTGCATGTAGCCTTTCAGGATTGAGATTTTGTAAAAACAATGATTTGCCAGTTAGCAAAAGCTTGAGCACCTGTAGCTAAATATTTACTGAGTTGGTATTTGTGTCACTAGCGGCTTGTTTGCAGTTTTCTGTATTGTCATTAGCTCATGGCATCACTAAAGTAACAGAAATGGCCAATAAGTTGTGATGTAGACGAGCAGTTTGGAGCTATGTAGTGCTGGGACACATTTTCAGCCTTGGACATGGACATGAACCACTGCCTCAGCTGCACGGTGGATGGTGCTTCCCATTGCCTTTCCTGCAGAGCAGAGGAAATGGAAAATAATTTGCAGGCTGAGGTGACTCCTTGCTGCTGAGCCTTGGCGCTTTCCAAAGGCTCACTGGAGCTTCTGCTGTGTTTCGGCTTCTCTGCAGATCCTGCTTTCAGCTTTCTTTGTGTTTTTGCTTATTTCCATTTTTTTCCCCAACTAAGCTTCTTTCAGCCATTCATTCATAATAACTACAACTAGGTTTCTTCTTCCCTCCCTCCTCCCTTCCCCCCCCACCCCGAGTATTTTTCTCTCTTTCTGGCTGACCTTACATAATTAGCAGAGCTTTAACAGTGACCTCAGTAGTTCGAATGTAGTCATTGGGCATACATTGTGTATGTAAAAAAGTGTTGAACCAAAGTTCAGTTATACCCATACATGACATGGATGCTGTATCCCTTTTACTTAACAAAAGCACAACAAATTTGAAACCAACACATTATAAGTGCTTCAGCCATAGCTTGGGGATCTTGAGAAGTGACTGCTCCTCCTAGGCTGGGCTGCAGTACATTGGAATACGAAATTAGCTTGGTGCTTGAAATGCCACCTGCTGCAGTGCTGATTTTTTACGTTGTTTGTAATAAAGTGAGCGTGAGACAGAGTACTATGGACGCTGTTATTTAATTTGTGTGACAAAACCTGATTGTATCGTGTGCCTTTCTCAATTGTTTTCTCAATTTTATGCTTTCACTGTTTATTGTAAGTGCTCTGTAAATCATTGGAATTAATTCTAGAGAAAACTAAACATGACATCCTTGTTCTGTAAGGCCGGTGCGAAATCATTCCTGTCTGCGGGGTGGGGCTGTTGGGGAATAGCTACCGGGGGGGCTCGGGGATTATTCACCCTCTGATCCCGGCCACGGGACTGGTAGCGGTGCTGATGCCGAGCACAGGAGGCGAACACAGCAATTCCTTTCCCGTTCTTCCTGATGCTGGGCGCAGGAGTCGAGCACAGCAATTCCGTTCCCGTTTTTCCCGATGCCGAGCGCTGAGCGCAGGAAGCGAGCACAGCACCCCCGTCCCGTTTTTCCCGGTGCCGCGGGCAGGACGCGGAGCCCCCGGCCGGCTGTGCGCCTGCTCGGGCGGGCGGACGTGGCGGTGGCGGGTTGGCGGGCGCAGGGGCCGCCCCGCCCGGCCCGGCGCGCCTCACGGG
>VZRF01001342.1:77360-112953 GCA_013396875.1 Vireo altiloquus
TGATGGCGCGGAGGCCCGAGCTGCTGTGCGGCGCGGCCATCGTGCTGGGCTGCGCCTTCCTCGTCGCCCTCAAAGTCACCTGCAGGTACCGGTGGGGGAGCAGGGGGGAGCGGCCGCCGGCCTGCCGCTGTTCTCAGAGTCGGTGCTGCACCGGGGCCTGGGGTGTCGCCCCGCGGCACCATGTACCCTCTGCGGCCGGGCCGCGTTGGGCACGGGCATCCCCGGGGTGGGGGACGGATCCTCCTCCCGGGCCCCACCACATGCGGTCCCCATGGCACCCGCTGCTGGTCGCGTGTTGGGGACGCTGTGTCCCCCTCCTCGAGGTGGCAGTGGGGCGGGAAGGGGCGATAAGAACGTGTCGGGGGAGCGGTGTGTTTTAAGAGATATCTGCCCCACCTGGGGTGTCGTGCTGTGGCGGCAGCTTCGCGGGCGCACCCGCTCCTGAGGGCAACATCGGGATATGCAAGGCGGTGCCTGAGGATGGACCAGGCTCTTCTCCCTGGGGCCCAGCAATGGGACAGAAGGCATCGGGCAGGAACTGATGCCCAGGAAGTTCCACCTGAACATGAGGAAGAACTTCTTCACTATGAGTGACCAAGCACTGGGATAGATCGTCCTGAGAGGCTGTGAAGTCTCCCTCACTGGAGTTATTCCAGAACCATCTGGACACAATCCTGTGCCATGTGCTCTGGGATGGCCCTGCTTGAGCAGGGAGGTGAGACCAGTGGACCTTCTGCGGTCCCTTCCAACCTGACCCGTTCTGTGGTCCTGTGACAGGCACGTTGTTGAGACAGAGCTGCTTTTGCTTATCTCCCGAGGTAACTGGGACCTCACGCTGCCGCAGAAGGGCCGAGGGGGCTCTGGGC
Organism: Vireo altiloquus; assembly: GCA_013396875.1. Classification (NCBI taxonomy): domain Eukaryota; kingdom Metazoa; phylum Chordata; class Aves; order Passeriformes; family Vireonidae; genus Vireo; species Vireo altiloquus. Next base: position 78,227 of record VZRF01001342.1, read on the forward strand.
TGCAGCCCTGCCCTCAGCGTTGGTGAGGGCCAAACGAGTTTCTTCTGGCTCATGTGTTGATGTCGTCAGCCTCCTTTGCCTGTGCCTGCTTCGGACAAAAAGGTGTTTCGTGGTTTCCCTGCCGTTCTCTGGTGGTGCTCCTCTTGGGAGCTGGAACTTCCTTCTTTGCAAAGGGCTCTCCAGTTCCTGTTTGCCGGGGCCGGTGTACGTGGAACCAGCAGATGTTTGTACTGGAGAGGCGGGAGCGGCGGCAGTGAGCGGTGCGCACAGGCCACTCGGTTCTGGAGCCCAAACCAGGGTCTCAATCTTCTGGATGTTAAGCGACTGTTACATGCTCCGGGTCATACTATATTAAGAACATCTACTGCACGTGGGGTTTAATTTTGAGATTAGGAGAAGGCTAGAAGGAACCGATTATGTCCGTGTTCGACAATATCTGACAAATTTTTGTTCCATAAAACACTTGATTCACTGGTAATACTTCTGAAAAAAGCAAAGGCCTTCTTTGCTAACCTGTCCACAAAGGGTGTATTATTTGAATCAGAGTGAATTTTAAGTCTATGTATAAGTGCCTCTGAGTAGCTGTGCCTCAGTTCCAGGAGACTGTACTTCTCGGTGACCAGATAATGTAGATGAAATTGTAAAGCTCTTGCCATATTTCAGAATGTATGGTGAAGGATTTCTGAACATAATTAGCTCCCTGGTGTTACATTACTAAAAAAAACAATACTTTTTTTTTCGTACTTACAATGATGCTTCCTGCTGTCTATTTAAAACCTGCATATTCCTCTCATGTTACTGCTAGCTGTGTTTGAAAGCTCACAGATGGAATGTGATTGGAATGTGGCTCTCACTACCTTGTACTCTGGAAGTTTGATTAAAGGGGTTCAGCTTTTCAGATTGTAGATAAATAGACAAACTAATATCAGATAGGTATTCCCTGTTTGGTTGCTGTCAGAAATATAGAAAATTCAGGTGTAAAAATTCTCGTGCAATTTGGAGGATGATGAATTGCACATGTTAACTATAGATACAGGACATATTTTCTCACCACATCAGTATGATTTACTAGCAAGACACAGCACCAGGGCATAGATACTACCACTGCTCTTACAATATATAACTTTGGAGATCAATGGATAAAAAGTATGGAAAGGGAAAATTCCTTTACTACCAGTCAGTCCATTAGTGGGATTGGAAGTACTGCGGGTTTATAGTGTCTCAAGGAATAGCCAAATGAGACCTGACCTACCATGGGTTGTTATGGAAAGCCTGTGGTCTAGAGCCTGAATTATTTCTGGCACTATGCAAATGTCTTTGAGACAACCCCGCTCTCAGGACCATATAATCAAGGAGGCTGGTCCTGTAGGCACTTGTATGTGCTTCCCTTTATTACCAGGGTGTTCTCATGGAAAGTTTTAAGTTTTTATAAGCTCTGGCAACAGGTAAATAACACAATCAGTGTTTTAATAAACAGTTTGTGATTATTATGTTTGTGTAATAGTTTCTTATGAATCCTCCGTTTATGTGTTTATAAATTTTAGGGGTTTTCTTAGGAAACCTGGGAATTAGTCAAGGTGTTCTGTTATATGTTTGGTATTGTAGAGGAAGACACTACTTAGCAAATGTCCTTAAGCAGCTGTTAGCTATTGATTTATTATGTTTTGGTTTTTAATAATTACTGGAGTTTTTTTATATCTGACGGTTGTGATGTAGTTGCTGACTCACTCATGTCACGGGACTTCTGCTGATGTGTTCTACCCATTCTTGCAATTTGGAGCCAATTCATTATCTCATTTTTAAGTCTTACACTGTAATTCTTGAACCAATCATCCTCTTTTGATTTAATTCAATAGAGGAAGTTTTAAACGTACTGAGGTTGTGTGTTTTCATTAAACTGGATAAAGAGGAGAAATTCTAGCTGATGTTTCTGAAGAAATGTTGTGCTTTCAGCAGCTGATCAGCCTGTGTGTGCCAGAGCTCACATTGGAGCTGTGTCCTGTCCAGCTGGCAGGCAGAAATCATGAGAAGGAGCTGGCAGTTTGGATTATCATGGAGTGCAGGAATGGCAGGGAACCAGAGGTGTTGGTTGTTAGGTGACTGAAGAACTGAAGGGTTGGGAAGGGAGTGCTGAGTTGGTGGTTGGGCGAGAAGGGAAGGAACACAGGTAGAAGTCCATAGAAGAAAGATTTTTGATCGTTTGTGTAAAACCATAATGTTGTGAGTGGAGGAATTAATGAATTATAAACATAAGGAACCATTTAATATTTTTAAAATTCTGAATTTTGAAGCAATTTTCTCTTATATATGAATTAAGAATTTCCATAACTTATGGAAAATATCCTGAGAGCAATTCTAAAATGTTAAGCTTTAAGTGAGTAGCCTGGAAGTGAGAGAGGAGCTACAATACAATTTTTTTGCTGTATTATAAAGACAAAGGTACTTCTTTAAAACTAGAAAGATTGTAAAGTTTGAAAATGTGGCAGAGTTGTTAGGAGGTTGCTTAGATTGGCTAGAAAGGGTTTCTTGAGTATCTGATTTATCTTCTTCGTATTACTTACTGGCCAATCTAATTTCTCTTTAAAAACTTAATCAGTCATAATCTCTTTAAATTTAGACTGTTTGTTGGTACTGTCCTTACAGTGCCCTGAACAGTTTTCAGTCCCTGCTCTCATCAGTAAAAGAAACTAGCACATTTTTACATATCATTTCCTAATACAATATAAAAGAACAGAAACATAGAATACTGTAAAACAAAGCATAAGGCAGGGTAATAGGCTCTGCTTGTATAAACATCACATCACAAAGCTTTATGACCAGTATCTCTTTTCTTATCAGGGTGCTGTTACCTAAAGTACAAGGGTTAAAAGAGGATGAGGCCAGGGAAGAAATCAAAAGAAATCACTCTTCCTGGTAATTTTATGCTCTACAGCAACCAACCATAAGAGTGTGAGCTAATGTACCCATAAGTGCTGCATGGTATCACAGTGTGACTTTCTAAAGCTTGTGAAGGGTGATCTTTAGATTTTTATAGTATTTCTTGAAACTAACTCATATAACATAAATTGTAGTCATTTTGCATCAATTTCTAAAGTTTTCTCATTGCATGACTTTTGCTAAGAATAAAACTTAGCGCTTTGGGCGCACTTTTTTAACTACTGCTGTACAGTCTCACTAACCACTCTTAATTTTCTTCCTGCAGCCGAGCAAAAGATGTAACAATGCCAGCGAAGCTTCCGGTGAATTTCTTCTCCACAAGATCTCCAGTCATTGATCTTTTTCGGGGGCAGTTAGACTATGCAGATCAGCTCCGTCAGGATTCAGAAATTGTGCTGTATTTCTTCTACGCGCCGTGGTGTGGGCAGTCCATTGCAGCACGAGAAGAAATAGAACACGTGGCCAGCAGATTGTCAGACCAGGTAACTCCAGAGAAAATGCCAACCTTAAACATGACCTGATAGCTTTTCAATGTCCAAGCTGAGGCTAATTTCTCTCTTCTCGTGGGAAACAGTAGGACTTGAATGCTCATATTTTAGGGTGACTCATCAGTCACCTTAATTTTAATTTAGCATACAGAGTGTTAGAATAAATGGAGACAGCCTGTGATTCCTGCTTGGTTGTCTGTTATTTCTGCTTCTGAATGGGGAAGTCTACACGTTTCTTGTTGTGAAGTGTTTTTAGATTTATTCACCTGCCTTCAGACAGAAATTCCATGGAATTTGCATCCAGTTGTGGAATCCTTGGAGACACTGGTAATCATATAAAGATTGTACTTTATACACCACAGAACTGCTTTCAAGCAGTTGGACACCTGTGAACATTTCACAGGTACAGCTGTCCTAAACCTCCACTTGTTGAGCTCCACTCCGCAGAAAACGTAATTAATGTGGGTTATGACTAAATTAATAAATTTGAAGGATTTAGATTAAGAAGCATAAAAGCTAGAAAGAGCAGTGACCAAAAAAGGATTGCTCTTGCAAAATGAGAAAAGAATTTAAAAAAAAAAGTCTGGTTTTGACAGATAGGGAATACTGAGTTGAAAAGGCCCTGAAAATATCAGATAAAATGGATTGGAAAAAGTACATCAAGTACATCTTGGATAAAATAGGTCACAGTAATGTACTTTATTAGCTGTGAGTTTTTACTTGCTTTGCAGGTGCTCTTTGTGGCTGTAAATTGCTGGTGGAACCAGGGGAAATGCAGGAAGCAGAAGCATTTCTTTTATTTTCCCGTGATACACTTGTACCATCGGAGGTAAGATTTCATATGTACAGTCAAGGTTTTTTATTGTTGTTTTGGGAAACAGAGATATCCTATAAAGTGCTGCACTTTGAAAATGTTACATTTCTGGCTTCAGTAAATGGTTTTTGGGTAGATTCCAGGTGAGCTCATAATGTATGCTACTCAAATGGCAGGTAGGGCTGTAACTGTCAGTTAAATGACGTGCTGGGCAATTCTTCATCCTTATGGAAATTTTGGTTTGCCTGTACATCTCCTGGAAGTTCTGCCTCCAGTGAAAAGAAGTCAGAGTTACATATTAATTTCAGATGTCTGCTTGCTGTGTAGATGGATTATAACAACTGGTCCTAATTTATGACAGTATTAAAGAATGTACCTAAGGGTTGTTGAAGTTACTGGAATTTAGGTGCATATTTAAATTGCACTATGTACTGAAGACCTTGTTCTAATTTTGAACTTTGCACTTGCTTTTTTATTCCCCAGAAGCTAAGATGTTGCTGTATAAAATTTTATATAGCCTCACTTTTATTTTTTAGTATTTGTATGTGTTGTCCTTTTTTTTTCTCTTTGTGTGGAGCAGAAGGTAAGGAAGCACAGTTTCTAACACTACATAAAAGCATTTATCTCATGTATTTTAGTTTTTATTTCGTTAGTTTTGAACTGCAGCTCTCTTTCATTACAGAGGCTGATATTGTTTTTTGGGGGAATTTATGCATTGAGGAGGAACAGTCCTGGTCTTTGTTAGCTGAACTTTTAGTAGACACAAGAAGCATAATTGAAACCATAATAAAAGAACCCTACAATCCCACTTGGATGTACATTGACTTAAACTTACTTATCTTGAAATCACAACACATGGATGCACGTGGTATCATCAGTAACATTAAACAGAGTTACAACAAGCTGAGGTGTAAATCCTTATTGATACTTCCTGAGATCCTGAAGGGCAATGCATCCCTCATGCCTGAGATACTAAACCTCACACGTGGTGCCCTGGGCATGTGATTTGTTGAGCAGCGAGTATTGCTGTGAAGACAGAGGTTTGTAATAAGCCAGTGTAGGATGCAGAATGATCTAGTGGGCTCTAGGAGACCATTTTGAAGCACCTCAGTATAGATATCTCAGTGCGAGTTGGGTATTTGCCAGTGTGCCTGTATGTACAAGGTATATTAAAAAATGCATCACATTAAATCTTCAGTGGAAATGGACTAATTCTTTATGCTTTTTGTGTTTGATTTCATTTCGGACAATGATGGTTTGTCCAACCCAATGATAATTAGGAGGAGAACCTCTGGGTATCGCAGCTGTGAGCCCCCAGCCCACCTTATGTTTTAGCACTGCCTAACTTGGTGTGAGCTGTTCTATCACATGGCTGGGGAGAAACTGGAGTTTTGCTGAGTCTGTTTATCAGCAATGCAGCTGAATTTGTCCCTGCATTGCTGATTGCTGCTCGTAAAAGCCTATGTAAAAATATTGCACCTTTTCAGATTGATACTGTTTGAGTCTCTGAAAAAACTAAGGAAAATAGTGACATTTTGCAGATCTGTTTTTTTAAGTCAAATGTGTTTACTGTGGTCGTGTAATTTATACTTGAGTTTTACCAAGTTCTTTAATGGGACTCAGAAGTGGTCTCCCTCCCTCCATGCTCACCAACACTCTGCCCCTTCCACAGATATTCTGGCGCTTCCCACTGGTAACACAACTCCCTAATCAGTTACAGAAGCCACTGGTAAAACACAGAGAGCAATTCCCCAGAAGCTGAGCATGCTGTCTATGTAACTCCTATCTGCCACCCCCAGGAGGGACTCTCTATTGTTAATTTAAGTCTTAATGTTTTATTATTTTTTTTGGTACTAGTTTTGGACCAATTGAATACAAAGGCCCTATGAGTGCTGTTTATATTGAAAAGTTTGTTCGCCGGGTGATGACACCACTACTCTACATCTCGTCTCGATCAAAGTTACTAGATTTCCTCTCAAATTATGAGGTACTTGTCTCTCTTCTCTAGCTTTACCTCTGTGGTTCAGAAAGAGTTTGACTTGTTTAAGGATTACATTTGATCTGCTCCAAAGTACTAGTTTATTTTCAAGATCCTGAAATCAGTGCCCTGTAAATTTCTTAAAATTGTAAGAATATGAAATGACAAATTCATAATGTTGGTTCCCTGTATAGTTACTATTATGATTTAGTGATGCTCTGAATTTACATTACTTTAGTATATAGAGACAACAATCAAAGTTGTTACCTCACCAAACTGTTACATTCAAACAAGAAAGAAGGGAAAAATCTTTTCACAAAAATCTTGCAGTCTAAGTTGGGACAGTGTTTGAGAAATATATAATCATTACTTTAATTTTAAAAGGAGTAGTAAGCTTTTCTACTAGGATAAGTCTGTTAAGTGAAAAAAATATGAAACCAGTTGAGGTAAGGACTCCTAATCACTTTATATGTGTTGAGTTGATGATTTTAATCCACTGGAACATGATGTTTATTCATTTCAGTCTGTTGTGGTCAGGGGTGCCAAGATTGGTAGCAATACCTGGTGGATTAATAACTTCCAGTTAGACAAAATGTGCTTACAACAGAGCCATTTAAGATCCCTTTATAACTCTTCATTCTTGGAATGAACAGTGGAGAAGTACCATAACCTTCTTAAAGCCCACGCTGTTAGAGCAGTGTGGAAAACCTGACCAGCAAATGAGTGCTGTGGGCACAGTATGGGAGGCTCCCTCCAGTGTGTGAGACTGAAGCAGATCCTGTGTGAGCTGGTGCATGTTTCAGTGCCTGCTTCTGCTGCAGGATGGAGCTCGAGCTGTGCTGTCCAGTGGCAGTGCCATAGTGTAGGGGACACACACTAGCAGTTTCCCTGGGTAGATGCTCTGTTGTTCATGCCAGAAACTACTACTGGGTTTGGTTTTGGAGTGTTTTGGGCAGGGACTGTGAGTCAGGTGTACTGAGTTGTGGCCTGTCTCTGGTGCTGATACTTTCTGTGATCACAGGTAATTCTATTGTCCTTTCATGGCTTCAGTTTTGCTGTTCTAAAATTCTAGAACTTTTGTTTTTGCCTCTTACAGAGATTTGAAGAAAGCCATGCTCGGTTTTTGGTTTGTGTTATGTTGTTTCTTGGTAGACTGCAGAAGTTTACTAGCAAGCATATTGTCATTAAGCTTAAATTTGCATAACAGTAAGAGGTGCACTTCCATTGGAAAAAGACTAAGATAAAAGACAAATTGAGGGGGGAACAAAAAAATTTTTTAAATACTGCTTAGCAGTTGAACAGATATTTTTGTTTCTGTACAAAAATTCAAACTTCCCTCTTCCTGTGCTTGAAATTCGGTGGCTCCAAGTTCTGAGTTGCTGTTTATGTTCAACATTTGCTGGTTCTTTTTTATTCTGCAATGGCCCAAGAATAGAGGCTGTTCTGCCATGTTTCCCCACAGTCATTCATGCCTGAGGTTCTGTCCCAGAGCATGGCTCCAGGTGCTCAGTGTCTTGCCTCTGTAAAGTTAAGCAAGAGGGGAAGGAGGGGCTTCAAAAGTAAGAGATACAGATAAGATGAAAGAAACAGAATTGTTTATGAAGATGGATGCAGGGGAAAACACAAAGGAAAAGTTAGTTTTAAATTAGAAATAAACAGGTTGTTTCATCACTTCAGACAGTTAGAAATGAGAAGGTTTTACACTCTTTTCCATGTGAGTTGAGAAATTGATACCTTTTCTTGGAGAAGATACAATCCAGGGGTTAGTCCTGTGTTTAAGAAGGGAGGAAGTTTGGGGAATAGAGTAGATGACAGGAAACTGGGACATGTATGGCACAAACTAATTACTGTTTTGAGACCCTTTGCTAGTGTCTTCCTTTGAATTTTGGTCTTCTCTGTATAAAAAATACTAACTTTTAGCAGAAGGGAAAGGACAGAATACTGTCAAGGGTTGCTATTGGGCAAACTTTGGCCATTGTCTGCTGCTGGATCACATTTCTGTGATTTCACTGAAAAGCCAGTTAATTTCAAACTCAAAATACTTTGAAAGATTTGTCATCATCAGTGTCTAATTTTAAGTCCTGTGTTCTGATAGAAAATGGGTTCTGCAGGCTAGAAGAAATACTAATCAACAGAGTCCAGTTAAATGTAAGAACAAGTGGTGGTTGTTACTTGGTCTTTTGTTCGTTCCTCGACCTAACCACGACTATCGTGACATGCCGTGTTGCTCTCACTAGAGGGCGCTCAAATCCTGTGGAAAAAAATCTGGTTGACGACTCAAAAGTTGAGATCCTGCATTCTCTGATACTGTTTAAGGTTCGTTTCTTTGGGATTGTGGAATGATAGTAGTGCAAAACTAGAAATGGATAAGAATTAGAGAGCAAGGGAAATACGCCATTTGGAAAGCAGTTAAAATCTTGGAACCTTAAGGAAGATATAAGTTAAATGAGGAATAAGAGGTGCAGTTCTTGCCATAATTCAAGGTTCCTGTGAGTACCTGTAATCAGATATCTTTTGTTGTCTTAACTGCAGAGTTGTAACAGTTTCATCTTAATCCAAACTGGCATTTCATTCCTCATCTGACTGACCCAGCTGCTAGAAATGGCCTCAGGCTCTTGAGGCACAGAGGAAGAAACAGGAAGCCACTGTATTTAGACAGAAAGCTTCACTCATTTATGAAAATTAAATGTGCCCAGGGAACTCATAATTTTCTGGCTTCAGGAGAGGTAGGAGAAGAGTTGGTATCTCTGGGAGGTGGCTGGTGTGTCTCTTACCATGATGTCAGCTTTCTGCTGTGCTCTCTCTGTGTAGGAATGTTTCCTGAGCATCAGCCAGCTGTGTGGGATCTGACACAGAGATTCAGCTGGGTCTTGTGTAGTGCCTGTGTTAAATGATTGTGTGAAAATTTGCTTTCAGGTCTGGATACACAATGATTTTTAAAAATCCTTGAAAAATGATGTTAAATGTAAATTTAATCTAGTATTGGTCAACAGTTTCTTTGCATTTCTACAGTACAGATTCAGTGGTATGTAATACTGGTTTTTCTGTTCCCTAGAGAACACACATTCCTTTCCTCTTGCTTTCCCATGTTCACAGATAAAATGAGGCAGGAATTGCCTGCCTGCACAAGTCTGAGAATCTGAAGAAAAGAATCTCCCTTACCTCAATGCAATATAGCCAAAATGTTTTTTAAAAACTACAAATTGGGATGGAAATAACTGGAGCATTAAAAGCAATTATCTAGTTGTAAACTAATCAGTAGCTGTGGGATTTTCCTGTTTTCTGTTCCCATTATTTCACTTTTTTTGGCTTTTGAATTTCAGAGCTCTTTCATCAGTCATTTAATGTTGCAACTAATTTCTGCAACCCTTCCAGTCGACTGTAATTTCATTGATTTCCATCACCCTTTGCAAATTTTGTTCCTCACCCTTTTCTCCCTTTTCTAAAGTGCTTATAGAAATACTGAACTGCTTGAATATCAGTACACATCCTGGCTGTCTGTCTTTGGCTGCTGAAAAACATCTAACTGTAGTTTTTTGTCTTTCCCACTAATCTGGAAAAGGGCCTTCAATGTTACTCCTTATTACCTTACTTTCTTCAAGAGTGGTTGGTAACTTCTTCTAGACTTCAGGGAATTACAGCATGCTGTATGGAGTCATCTACATGCTTGCTTATTCCTTCCAGGAACTGTGATAGGTCTGAGGCACGGTTCAGTAATAAACCTGTGTCAGCTTTTCTCCGATAGAAATTACTCATCTGAAAATCTCTGTTCATTCTGAAAGTTTCCATCAGCTTGCTGTTTTGTAATTGTTGAGATTCTTGGCCAGTCTGTTATGTGATTTAATTGCGTGCCACATCACTTTCCATTTCTGTGGTGTAGAGACCAAGCAAGAAATAGGCTCCACTACAATTAATGATTTTGTATTTCCATATTGCGTTAGGAGTTAGCACTAAGACGTCTTCACTAATGACATCCTCAGGTTTGTTCCAAAGCCCTTCCTGCAGACACTTGGTTGGAGACAGGGACTGAAAATTGTTTCTTGGAAAGAAAAGCTCCAGCAAGCTCCACTCCAGCAGTGCACATGCTCCTAATGCTCCTAAGCCCCCTTGTCAGTATTTGCTCCTCCAGCTTCAGACAGCAGTAGGTCATACCAGTTCAGCTGATTACTCCTCACTGCCTGCATGAGGGTGGGTACCCAGCACTGCACACACGTCTTGCGTGGAAGCAGCTGATCATCAGTAATGGGTTGGATGCAGATGTCCTTGTGAACGGTGTGCAGGCAGCTTTGCTGACTTTTGGAGGGTCTTACATGAAAGAAGGTGGGAGTTGTTGCTGTCAGGCTTTTCTTGGCCTACTTGTATTCCAAACTAAGAACCTCTTGTTTACATTGCGATACCTCTTTTGTGCCACTTGAACCTCACTTGTACAGAGCAAGAATTGTTGTTAGTGGTGAGCAGTACCTGGAAGTGTTCAGTCTTGTTAGAAACTTCATTCTTACAGACAGGAAAACTTGCATTGTACCCTTTCCTCATATGTATAATTGCAGCCTGTAACAGGGTGAAAATTTTAACTGCCCTGGGCTGATCATTAAAAGGATAATAATTAACCAGATTACTGATTAGGCATAAAGCATTAGTAAATACTAGTTATATATAGTTAGTAATACTAGTTATACTACTAGTGTAGTATATATTAGTATATAGTAGCATATATTCTCCTACTGCATTTTTTTTTAAATTGAAAGAACACATTCCAAAAATATCTTTGCAATCTGGAAGTCTTAAGCTGCTGTTAGTGTACAGCAGAACTGGCAGTCTGAATCAGAATGTTACCTTTTAAGTAACAGTATAAATATTTCTGCATCTGACTTCTGGCGTCTTTTGACTCTCATGTCATTCACTCTTTGGTGTCCTAAATTCACTTGGTACAGTATTAGTATTCAAAAATGCTCCTAGGAAATGTGAAGCTAAAATTTTGATAATCTTACCTGTCTCCTTATTTTGGTTCAGTTGAATGCTTTAAAAGTTTTTTAGAAAGGATTGTTTCTTTTTACTGTCTTAGTTTGGAACTAAGAGAAAAAGATGAACATTATTTACTAACCTGTATGTTTTTTAAAAAAGAACACTCAGTGCTATTATTTTGCTGTGTTTTTTCACTGCTACTTTATTTATATTTTTATTTTCTTCTTGGTAAATATTATTGCAGAAATTTCACTAATTGCTTGTAACTCATTTTTATTATTGATAATTTTCTTGGGGTATCTCATGAGGAATCTTTATGAACAAGGGATTTGTGCTTAGCATTCATCCATGAAAGAGGATTCCTGTCTAAAAAGAGAAGTCATGAGCTGGAATTGGCAATATTGTTATTGGTGAACATCTTCGGATTGCTAATTAGTTCTGAATTAGGTCAGTGTGTGAGGCTGATATGAATAACTTAATTCATATAAATAATAATAGGTAAAATGTATGTTCATGTTTTAAAAATAAATTAAGAATTTTCTGTGTAGAACTCAAAAAAAAAAAAAAAAGCAGTCTCTGAAATACCAAATGAAAATCTTTATGTGAGGATGTATTTACCACACAAATGGGTGCCTGGTGAGTCTGGAATCTTCTGTTCCACAGCAGTCCCTGGAGTGCTCTTTGTGTGTCAAATGCCTTCTGTATGGACTAGTGGAACTGAGAACAAATAATACCAAATAACCAAATTCCATCACTTACACTGTCCTGAAAGTTTATTAAGGCCATTTGAGTGATGTGTTAAAAATGTAATTAATAGTAATTTTGAATGGTAGAGCTTCTCCCAGATTCTCTTCCTGACTTTATTAGGAAGTCATTCACCTGAGAAAATCAATAGGCCTATTCTGGGATGAGTCTTTTAAATTTTGAATTGTCTATCTGGCAGTTTGAAGAACTTTATGGAGATACAGATGGAGTTCTCAAGATATTTATGCAGTTGGTCTCCCTGACACTTGTGGGATGTACTGAAAGCATTTACAGTGACTGTAGCTTAAAGATGGGATGATCACTTGTCTTAGCAGTTCAGGTATTTGCACACAAAATGTGAGAATTCATATGTAATTACTAATTATATGCAACATAATTAAAGTGTTACTCTTAAGCCGTTTATACTCTGAAAAATGGTATTTGATATTCCAGTTCTAAAAGAAGTCCTTATGATGCTGATGCTTCTTACCTTGGTGCTGGAACTGGTTCAAAATACAGTTGCAAAGCAAATAATAATAGTTTTTGGTGAACTTCAACGCGGGAATCACATCATTAGAAACGTAGCATCCATAAAGTCCCTCTCTCTTACATAAGCTTTTGAATGACAGCTTCATTCTTTGAATGAGAACTGATTTGGATTCAGTCTTTTAATATTAAAATTTTTATTGCAGCATAAAGTGACTGCTCTTCAATAAACATTGTTGTCTTTTAAGAGTCTGTTGTGTTGTACTGTAGTGCCATATATTTATACTTGAAAATAGCTTAAGTAACTCTAACTCTTATTTTTTCAGCCTGGAGTTGTGGGATTTTTTGAGTTCAATGCTTCACCTCAACCACCTGGTTATTTAACATTCTTCACATCAGCATTACATTCATTAAAGAAAGGTAAAAGCTCAATTTTCATAATTTAAGGCATCTTTGAATGAGTTATGTCTAAGTGCTTCAATAGTTTCTGGCAATATGAAGTCTTTGTCGTGTGCAGCATGTTCAGTGTCAGAGGCACTGGGATGAACTCGACTGTGTCAGTGCTTGGTAACTGAGTTCAGTGATGCTGTCCTGGGTGGAGTTCAGAGCTGCTACAAGGCAGCCTGAGCAGAGCTTTCTCCCCCTCTTGTTTTGCACTGATAATCTAAAATACAAATCCTTTTGTTTGTGTTTACACATGCAAACTGTGTGATGATTAATACCTCCTTTTTGAGTCATGAATTTTGGATGGAACTTTCTCAAAGTTAATCTTAACGTGTTTTATAATTATTCCTTCCTGTCAGCAAATGAAGGCAATTCATACCACTATGCTTATTTTTTACTGTGCCACTGATGCAGTAAAGAGCCTGTTCTGTGTTTTGTTCTGTGATTTTCACATTTATATGTTGGGTTAGTTCTTTGCAACATAAAGATAAGCAATCTGTCTTTACGGGTACATATTTATAAATGTAGAATAAATATTTGTAAATAACACATATTTACTGTAGATGTACATCACTTAAACAATGTTCCTCCCTTTCCCTTACATGTATCATCTTGGCTTTTGAGATGCCATAAACCATTGCAAGGTGCATCTATGATACCAGATTCCATATTTCATAAGCAAATTGGGGGTTTGGACAGTTCAGATTAAATAGACAGGACTCTATACCTGTGCAGGACTCTATACCCAGAGTGCAGAAGAGGAACACATTTGTCCTTCCTGCCATCTTTCTTCTGCCTTAATCACCAGTATTGGCAGCTGCTATTCACAGATTTCTGTGCCTTTCCACAGCAGTGTTGTGTGTTCTGGTTTGAGGGTGGTGTTCTAGGGCTTTGAGGAGAGTTCAGTGTGTGTCATTGTATTCAAAGATTGCCAATGTGCCCTTTCAGATTACCTTGGGACGATACGCTTTGGAGTGGTCACAGATAAACGTGTGGCAGAGGAGATCTCCCTGGTGCATTCTGGCAGTGTGTATTTGCACAGACATGCCAACACATCTCTTGTGAGTATTGCTCTGTGCTGTAGAGACTCTGATTTGGTACAGAGATGCTCAGGGATCAGAATTAGAAGGTGACTTGAATGAGGATATGGCCAAAGGTTTTGTGGAGGGATAGTAGGAACAGTGAAAATTTGCATTTTAGTTTAAAAGTATAATATGGCACTGATTAGAAAAGTCACACAAATTAAATTAGTTGAATTTATAATAACTCTAAATCCATGTGTCCTGTTTTTGGAAGAGCTAAGGCTGAAAATACTAACTTTCAGATTTGCTAGTTGGCATAGAGACACTACCTACCACACTGGCACCACCAGCTTAGACTCTGTGAAGATAGGTATTGTGATGTGTATTTTATGCAATTGAGACTAGGGAAAACAGGGATATTTTAGGTGAAGTAACACAAAATACGTCAAATTACTTTTGTTTATGCAAATTATTTAAGATAAACTTGCTTTAATATATTAAAATTTATCCTAGAAGCTGTGAGTACTTCTTATTATACATTCATTTTCTCTGCATTCAGGAATAAGAAATACCAGTTTTAAATGCAGTCTTGATGTTTGGGTCTTGAGAGGCTAATTTAAAGTGAGTTAATGTGGTGACTGAGTAGTGGGAAAAATGTTCTAATATTCTGTAAATTAAGATACGTGATGATACCAGCTTAGAGCTCTTTAACTTACAAAGAAAATTAGTACTATTGAGAAAAGTCAAGATTATAAAGATGCAGTAAAAGAAAGAGGAGCTTCCCTGGTAGAATAATTTTGCTTGTGGATGTTACTATAATCTGATGTGCATTTGGAAAGCTTTTCCAAGGGAAAAGAGTGTATGAAATGCTGAATTTTGCTGGCACTCGTTAGTTTAGAAAGAGTTCTAGTCACTCCAGTAACAAAGCATGCCATACTGAAGTACTGCATTTGTTACTAAATCGAGTGAGGACAAAGAACTATTTTTTTCCCCCTTCAAGATCTATCCAAAAGACATCATGAACTTCACTGCAGAGAACATTTGCAAGTGGGCTCTGGAAAATCGGGAGATGCTCGTGCGTTGGCTGAGACCACATGGTGGGAAAAGCCTTCTTCTAAACAATGAGCTGAAGAAAGGACCAGCACTTCTCATATTTATACCTTACAATCCCCTAGCAGAAATTCATCCTCTTTTAGATGAAGTAAGTGAAATAAGTTTTTTTAACTTCAGAAATACTAAAACTTGAGAGCTGTAATCAAGGGTCTGAGCTTAATTGTGACAGATACCTCATTTTATTTCACTATTCCAAGTATCCAATTTTGTTTAAAACCACTTTATCAAGCCATATTATCACAACTGCCTTACACTGGTTTGCATCCCACACAACATGCCTTTGTCTCACTCAACAGCTGTTTAGAACAAGCATCTAACTCTTCTTGGCCTTCTCCTTTTTGTGGTGAGTGCTGTGTAAGAAATACAGATTTTTGCTGGCTGAACTGAAGTCTTGTGTGTTTTGTCCACCCCATTATATTTCTCCTCTCCTGTCTTTCCAGAGGTGTAAAACCAGAGAGTGTTATTTGAAATACAGACCAATCAAACTACTCAGAGCCAATCTGATTTTTATATCCTGGGTGTTCCTTAGTCACCTTCCAATTTTTTCTTCCTGTGAACTGCCTAGGACAGGAGTTTGTGGAGCTGTGCAGAAATGAGATAGGGAAACTAACTTGGTCGCTGGGCTATTTTCAGCTGGAACCCATCATCCCATTTAGTATAACAACACTGCACATCCCAGTGGTGATCACATAGCTCTAAGCACAGTGTGGAACAGACAAGCATCTGTGAAAGACCAAAAGCAGGGCTGAGTTTGGTGACAGTGCTGACTGACTTACATGGCATCTGTGTCCTGGAATGTGTAGTTTACACAAGGAGGCCTAATTAATATTGCAGTGTCTGAAACAATAAGGAAAAAATGAAAGTAACTTATGATACAATATTTAGCCAAATTAAATAGGCACAACAAAAGCTACACTAGACAGCTACAAAATAGGGTTGGGGAAATCTGTGCCTGGGAAAGAACTGCCATTACTCTGGTAGTAACCTGTCTTCTGTTTGGAATGCTTCATTCAGTGGTGCTTGTCACAGATGAAACATTCTAGTAACAGGTACCACTTACTTAGATCAAATCAGTGCAATATAAGATGGATCTTCCATTTCAAATTTCATTTTACTAATTAACAGTTTATCCAAATGTGAAATGAGATACAAAATATTTCAGTTGTCCTTGTATAGCTTCACTTTGACAGAGAGATATTATGCAACTTGCTGCTGTTTACTGCAACCAGCCTGTGGGTTTCATCAAGCAATGAAACCACTTGACTGTCAGGCAGTTGCAGGGAGCAAGGCTCTCAGGTTAAATGTTGAAAGATCTTACAGCAAAATTTTTTTTTCTGATCACAGCTCACTGAAATGAGATTTATTACTGCAGATCTGTTTTTCTGTTCGTAATCTCTTCTCATGTTTCTCTAGGTAGTCAAAATCTCCAGGCTAGATAATATTGTGAGGGGCCAAGTTTTTGCAAGCATTCAAATAAGCATTTCCAGGATGAAAACTAACAACTAATTCTAAAAGACTGTAACAAGGTGTTGCTGTAGGTCACATGTTAATACTGATGCCCCTGTGACACAGCAACCCTCCTGGATGGGACATTGCAACATCCCTTTGATAATTAAAATGGTTTCTGTCAGTGTTCTTCTGTATGCACTGGGTGTATGTTCTGTATTTTGCTTAATGTGTTAATAAGGATGATATTCATTCGTCTTTATTGCATGTTCTGTTACCTGTCTCTCAGAAAGGGAATTCCTTTTATGGTCCATACATGTGCCTTTTTCTCTCCTTGTTTACCCTTGGTTATGAAAAGCCAAATTGCAATGTAGCATAGGAGTGTTTGCATGGAGGGACAAGTTGGTTTTTTTCCTGTTTTCTTTCTTCTCCAAGTAAGTTACTATGTGCAGGGTTCACTTGAATATTGCAGCTATATACCTTTGGCTGGGAGAATACAAGCATTGTTTCAGCATTCTTAGTGATTATATGAAATCTGTGTACTACCTATGCCAGAAGAAGTCTCTATTCCCTTTTCATGTGAGAATGTTTTCGTTTATTTTCTCCTCCTATTGAAAAATGAGGAAAATTCAGGAACCTCTACTCACTAATACTTCATATAGTGGAGTTTAACCATAAAATATAGTGTTACTGCACTGTAGTAAATCTGATGCATAGAGGACCTTGCAATCAGTGGACTGAATAATACTTGAAAGTGACTTTGTTGTTCTGCATATTCAATGTTTATATGCTGAAATACCTGAAAATTTAACTTTGTTGTCAAGTTAGAGCCCCCTTTAATTTTTCAAAAGAACAAATTAGTCAGCTTTTCTGAAATTCCATCTCTAATTGCCTATAATGTTGTTAAACAGATAACTGCATTTGGGTGAACTGTGTACAGTTAATCTTGATTTTTTTTTTCCTCTCTCTCTTTTTTTCCCCCCATAGATAACCAAAGTGGCCTTGGAATACCACAAGTGTAATAAAAGCCAGGCAGCTGAGCCGCATCTTCAGCACTTAGGAGACTCTGATTCACCAGCTTTTGATTCCTCTGTAACAGATGCACATCTGAAGTTCTCCGAAACATTTCCCATAGCCAAGTACCCGTGCTGCAACACGGTGGTGCTTCCGCAGTGGCACTCCATCTCCAGAACTCACAATGTCTGTGAGCTCTGTGTTAACCAGACTCTTGGTGTCAAACCAAATAAAGTCCATGTGCCACACTGTAACTTTTTAGAGATAGAAGCAGCTTTGGACTCTTTCTACCTCCAGGAACATACCTTTTTTCAAGTAATATCAAATACCATAGAATGCAGCAATTTCTTAAGTTTCTATAGTCCCTTTAGCTATTACACTGCATGTTGCAGGACAGTAAACAGGCATTTTTTAAGTTTCATTAGTTCTGAGAAGACCATCTTTCAGACCCCCAAAGTAGCATTTTCTTCCCATGGGAAGAAAGATAACACTCAATTTTCTATTCCTCACATTGAGGATAGGAATTGTTTTATTCCTGACCTTAATATTAGTAGCACGAACATTACTGGTCTGAGCTGCAGGACCAACAAAACCTTGAATCTCTATCTACTGGATTCAAATCTTTTTTGGATATATGCAGAGAGACTAGGAGCATCGAGATCTACTCATCTTAAGGAATTTGCTGCCATTGTTGACCTGAAAGAGGAAGTGCACTATGTCCTGGACCAGAATCAGTCACTTGTTGGACCTACCCTGGGTACAGTATGCACTATACAAATGCTTGAATTCAAACAACTATGTTTCCAAGCAGGAATGGAAAACTTAACTGCCATTTTGAAAAGGGAGACTACTTTGTGAAGTTAACATTGTGAATTGTAATTTATTCTATTCTGTTTAGTAGTTAACCAAGCATTTATGAGTGATTCTGTTGGCCAGAACAGAATCATGTTGTAGGTGACATAAGAACTAAGTTCCTTATACCAGAAGTAATTTGCTTTATAGGAAGTGAACCTTAAAATGTGTGATTCTTGACTGCCTGATGCATTGGTGGAATTGTAAAATCTAAATTAGTTTGTGTGTGGAAAAAAATTTTTATTAACCTAAAATACTTGGTATTACAGAAGACGTTTGTATACTGATGATGGTGTTGATGTTTGCTCAGCTGTTCTTTGTACTAAACTATCACAGAATTTTGACACATACTGACCATTTATCAGCAGAGACTTCCTCATCCTCTTGTCCTCTGAAACCAACTTTAAATTATTTGAAATTTATTTTGAAAAGTGTATCTGTTCTCAAGGTAGCAATGTAGAGCTCTGAAGTGTTTGTGGCCAAATCTGCCAATTATATTGTTTTCTGTCTGAACTGGAAGAGAAAAGAAAAAAAATCAAAAAAGAAAAAAAACCAACCAACCAAACAAACCCACAAACCTGACAAAACCCCCCAGGATTGCAGTTCTGATTTATTTGCAAGTTCTTGAATAGGACAAAATATCCCTGTGTGCATTTGCCTGTCATGCTGATGTGCAAAACTGAGTCTACCTTCAGAAAGTATTGCGCATCTTAATGTTCGCTATGGAAGTAAGCATGGAAGAAAATTTAGGTATTAAAATAAATTGCTCAAGAAGATATATCAGTATAATTCTTAGAGCACTGATTACATTTCCTTTTTGCCATCAATCTGAGTACAAAAGTATGCCCAACATAGAACAAATAGCTGTGTTCTTATTAAGGATCACATGCAGCCCTGTATCCTGTGTCTATCCCAGCCCCTCAGGACAAGACTCTGGAAGAATAAACAAAAACCTCAGTGACCATAATAGGATACTTGGGAAATATTAAGATCAGAATGAGGACATAGAAATTTCCTTCCTCTTTGTGCTCCCAGTACTTTCTGTCTCAAAACGTTTTTTAGGTCACAGGATTTCCTGAGCGTGATGAGGGTTTCTCTGCAGAGTAAGGTTCAGTACATTTCTGTTCCGTCATTTGAACTTCCAGAAAACTTCTTTCAAGGAGTCTCTGGTTTATGCTTGGATTTTGTGCTTTTTATTTTAATTTTTTTTATTTCCTTAAGATCTTAACTTTTAATATTTCATAATATCAAAACAACTTGGTGCTTAATACCTTTATCGGATCTCACTCTTTATAGATGATTTCTAGAAATTCAGGAATATGTCTGTAAATTAACCCCTTCCTTTCAGTTACCACTCAGTCATGCATAGATATTCCAAATCTAGAGATCTAAAAAGAAAAACGCCTCTTTTGGCCTGGTGTGAGAATTTAATGAAATGCTGAATAGTAAATAAAGAACTAAAGGTACTGCTGTTTGCATTTCAGAGCTAAAGTTGATGATCTGGTATTTTGTATGTCTGTACAAAAGTGCTAGTTCTACTTGGGCTTAGTTTTTGTGCTGGAAATACAAGCACAAGATTGTTTCTATTTAATGAAGCAATTAATTTTATTGTTCTTCATATTTTACTTTTTGTTTTGATTAATGAATACTCTTATTTTTCAATGCACAGAATAATATTTTTCTATCCAAGTTCAAAAGAAGGGTATTGCTGATACCTTGCAGCAACTGAGAGAATGTAGGTCAGGCTCAAGAGTTGCATAGCTGAAGGTAGTTGGGGGTTTTGGAGCTTATTTTAAATTTTTACCAGTGGCCAGATGCTCATTAAATATCTTAAAATTAAGGAGAAAGTAGGACAAAGAGAAGGGTGATCACTGGTAGACAAAAGGGGGTTGGTCATACTGGCATGGTAATAGCAGATATTTAAAGGTCAAAAGAAAAGAATTGCAGAGAAAGTAATTAAAAATTGAAGAAAAAATGCAAATAAGTGTGAAACTAAGTGGAGCCTTTCAAGATAATGTAGAAGTTTAAAAATGGAGAGGTTACTGTTTATGACTTAGCAGGTCATAGGTGGTGTGGTTAGGAGAACAGAATTTTATTATTATAGCTCATTGACACAAGATTAATGTCTGGTGTGGCAAATGACAAGACTATAAGGAGCAAATTTTAAAAAAGAATGGTGAAACTTTATCCTGTTTTCACATCAGTTGTGGTTACTCAGGAGTTGATACCAAACTGTTAGAAATCATTGACATGAAACCAGGTTTCAGTTTGTATTTTCTCTGTATGTTCTTCTGGATTCTAAAGCAAAACCTGCCAAAATCAGCTCTGCAAAACTGAAATAACTTTGTTATGTATCAATTTCATTTCAGAGAACTTCATTAAAAATTTCAGTGTTCTCTACAGTCCCTTGAAAAGGCATCTGGTTGATGAGCCTTCAGTCCATTTTCATGAACAGCACGTGGTCACTGAAGTGACTACGAAGACCTTTCGCCAGACTGTGTTCCTGAGTGCCAAGGTACACCTCCTTACTCAGCAGCTTTCTTGCACATAGTGGCACGGATTGGAAGGATGGGGTCTCAGTCTTGTTTAATACTGATATGATTTTCTTACTTGTAACATAAAATAAGGTGTTTTGTAAAAATTCAAAAGCTTTCCAATTGCACGACATGAAAATAGATGTCATCCTGAGTACAGTTAAACTACCTTGATTTTTTAAAATACACGATAGTAAGGATTAATATCCATTGTTGTTCAAGTCTGCAGTGAATGTCTGCATCTCCAGCTGGTTTCCAGCAGCACCAACCCCTGCTTTGCTAGTTAAAGGCAGAAAGCAGAAGTCTGGACATCATTTATTTCTCCCCACAGGAAGTGTACAGTCAGTGTTAGATACATAGGAATTTAAGATTGCAAAAGAATCTTGAGAAGTGTAGTAAAGGTTGGTCCATTTTCACTTAAAGGGAATGATCCTAAACTAAATAATCTTTTCATTTTGACTTTATGGAAAGAGAATTCCCCAATAATTTTTGTGTGTTAACTCAGTAGTCAGAGGGCAGTGGTGAAAAACTTATAATAAAGTTTATTAATATTAGGAAAAAATTTGCTTTCACATATCAAGAGTTTCCATGCTAGAGATACTGTGAAAACCTGTCCTCCTTTCTGCAGATTTCCTCCAATAGATAACCAGACTCTTCTCCATTTCATTTTCCAGAATGTCTTGCTGCTCTATTATGCACAGTGGTGTGGATTCTGTGCTTCTCTTAATCACATCTTCATCCAACTTGCTCGGCTTTTGCCTCCCGACAGTTTCACTGTGGCAAGGTAAAAATTCTAATTTCGTCTTTCCAGAATAATGTAAGATCATTGAGGTCATCAGCCTAGAAAACAAATACTTGTTTTTCTCTCTACAACCATGCAATATAAATGTGAATGTCATCTGCTTCATTTTTCTTTGAAGGAATTGGTTTGTTTTCCTTTGTATAAATTTGGTGGTTTTCAATCTCACTGCCGCAGTTATCCACTTTCATTAACATTAATTTTTAAACTGTGCAGTTAACCTTGAAACTTCCTAATTTCAAGAAGTGAATCAGTAAGTTTCTGATGATTTGTAGCAAATAGTAATATGCTATTTGTATATATTTATCTTTGTTAGCAACACCACTTTCAACACAAATCTAAAACAGCAATCTACATCCTACTATAAAGAAAATTAACTCTATCCCAGCCAAAACCAGTTTACAGAAATATATCTATATATGCATGTGTACAATGTATATTTTCAATATATATTGAAATACATATTTATATGTAAAAAATATATGTTTTTCTTTGGTGTTTCCAGGGTTTTTAATGTTTCAGTTCATGTATGTGGTGATAATGCATAAATACTTAAAACATCTGCTCTCATGGCATCTTTATTTGATTCTGACAGAACTTAGTCCAAGAGACAGCATGAGATGTAAAGGAAAAATAAATCAATTAAAAATCTGGATTTTCACCCCCTGTTGATAATTGTGGCTTTATTGCCACAGATGTGATGCTGTTCCCAAGGCTACACTCATTCTCTTGCCCGACTTTGAAGTTCTCTCATTTGCTCCATTATTTTCTCAGCAGTATTACTGATGTGATTCTGTTTAGTGCAATAATAATTTGTAATTAATAAGAATTTTATTTGTGAAAAGAAACCCTAAAATGCAGAAAAACCCAGTTACAAACAGTTGAACCAAGTGTTCCTTTCTACACAGAGCTTCAGGAAAAAAAGTGCCTTTAAGAATGTGCTTGTCCTTGGAAGAAGCAAAGTAATTTACTCCCAAAACTGCTCAAGGGGAGAATATTAAGAGAGATGTACTCGAGGAACAAATTAATGAATAGAAATAACTTGTCTCATGTTTGGCATGTCTGTCTGAGAAGGAAGGTGTGTACACAATGTGTGCCCTGTGTACACAGTGAGCAACTGAGGTTTAATTGCTGGCTGAGAGCAGTTGAAATATTGAACATATTTGTCTAGAGAAAAAACCCCACAGATATTTCTTAAACTGAGAGTCATCAACTTGACTGTTGGTAATTAATTCTGCTGACTCACTGCACAATGTATTTCTGGCATAACACATTTAGACTTACTTTCACAGATACTTAAATTTCCTTCTTCCTAATCCCTAAAATGGCATTTTATAAGAAAATGCAGACTGTTTATCTGCCTGTTCTCTTCATCAGTATGTTTTTTCCTCACAGAATTGATGTAACTCGAAATGACCTTCCCTGGGAATTTATGACAGACCGTCTCCCAACCATTTTATTTTTTCCTCATCAGAGGTAATGTAATTCTTTTCCCTGTGGATTTTCAACTTCCATTTTACTAAGCTGCAGTAATTATCTGGTTATGTGTCTTAGTAAAGAAAAAAGCCAAAGCATAATTCATTTCCATATATGCATTGTTACTTCGTACATATTCTAATTTAAAAACCCACCAGCACAACAACAAAATAACCCAACCAACAGTCACAGATTTCCACCCTTCTCCCTCAAGGACTCTTATACCATCAGCAAATGGGAATTCAGACTGTTGGTAGTTTCCTACCACAAAATCTTTAAACCTGTGCCTTAAGTTTTGCCATTCATGTTTTAATCCAGTACAGAAAGTGTTTTGTTTATATCAGTTCTGAGTCATCCCAACTTCCAGCTGATAGTCTCCCTATTTCTTTTCATAGGTACTCATTTTGTCTTGATCTCTGTAATGCTCTAGACAGTCTCTGGAGGGACAGACTGAGTGGTTTTAATAAGATTATTTTTGTAATGTTCCAACAGGTTTTATAAAGGTACCTTACCTCTAGTCATGGCTTTCACTCCTGCTTTTCCTCTCCAGTGTTTTTTTACATTTTGCTGCACATAGGTAATCAAGAAAATTAGGATATGATAGTATTTTGTAGTATCTGTAGCACTACTAGAGTAGTCATATACTCATTTTGGATATAAATGTACCTCATATTAAGGCTTTTTATGCAGCTTCTTATCCATTTGCTTTATGCAAAGATTTTTGCAAATTAACTCTGTTCTCAATTTCTTTCCACCACATGCTGTTAATATTTTGTTCTGCTATTTGTTTTAAATAGCCTTTTAGCTTCTTTGATACATGCTGTGGTTTTGATCAATAAATTTGGATGATGATGTAGTAAAACATTACCACAGTATAATGAGTCGGTTTTGATTTAGCGTAGACTATTTTTTGCCTAAATCATGTCATGATTCATTAATCTGGGGTGGGAGCTGATCATCAGCTGAGAAACTGCTGATGGTAATTACAAGAGTAACTTGGTCAATCACCAGCAGTCTGCAGAGGAGGAAAACTCATGATGCTTACTGTGCCAGAAATAGCTTAATCTTGATGAGCAGGAGCCTCATCTGACTGAAGTTCTTGAATTATTGATAAAATGTGGTATCTATCTTCTACCTGAAGTACAATAAGTAGTTTTCAGTAAATGAAATGAAATGTGTTTATATCCCACATGCTTGAGTTGGGTTTCACAGAAGGCATTGTTGAGAGAAGTGTAATTGGTTACTGAGGAACTCCCCTGTTCCAGATGCACGTTGTGATTCAGAACATAATGTCACACACAGGGGGACATAAACATTGTCCGTGGTG
Organism: Vireo altiloquus; assembly: GCA_013396875.1. Taxonomy (NCBI): domain Eukaryota; kingdom Metazoa; phylum Chordata; class Aves; order Passeriformes; family Vireonidae; genus Vireo; species Vireo altiloquus. The sequence continues at coordinate 102,663 of VZRF01001342.1, forward strand.
GATGTTGTGCAGAAGCAGCACGAGGCTTTGGCATTATACTTGAGCCTGGCTTTCTTGCTTTGCAATGATTTTTGTTTGGACTTATTCTGTGTCCTTTTTCTCTTACTTACTTAACTTGCATAATTAAGCCATATATGAATGTTTGCTACATACCATTACTCTAGCGATGAATTTGACAGCCAAAGGGAAGCAAACTAAGCTTTTCTTGTTTCGATGGCTGCCTCAGAAAGAGAGAATATGCTGCTGCCTAGCAAAGCTGGAGGAATCCAAGTGATAAACTATTAGTTGGCTTCCCAGTTACACATAGCGAGGTGGAAGTGGCTGTGCTGCAGGAGGGAGTGAACTTGTGTTATACTGGAGCATGCTGAGTGAAGGGCTGAAGATGGAACTGCTTCAGAAAGAGAAGAGTTAGTTCCAGTCTAGTCCTTAGAGGACAATTTAGCCTCATGTGTGCACAGGGTCCACAAAGGGCAGTAATTGCAACATTTGTCACAGCTGGAGCTGGTGTTTTTAGTAGTTGGTAGTTTTGAGGAAGAATGGTACTTGCTGTTCTTGGCCTCTCTTTCCAGGTTGTAACAGTTTGTGGAGTTGCAGAAAGCAGGGGGCTTACCTGCTCCATATGCTGGGCTTAGTCTTCACAGCTTCAGGGGGGAGAACACCAACAAAACCCTGCAGAGAAACCTTGTTTGGTTTGCTTCCTTCATCCCCTCTGACATAAAGCAAAGAGATTTTTGTTTTGACAGCAAAAGGGCCTTACTTCTGACTAAAGTGACTTACTGTTTAAAAGCAAACTGCTCCCTTGCAGTGGCTTTCAGATTCTGGAACACACCAAGCTAATGCTTCCAGGGTAAGAGACAGGTTCAAAATAGTCATTTCCAATCAGGTAGCTTTATGTATCTGGACTTAAATTCTAATAATAGATGTAGACTTAGGAACATTTAAATGTCATTCTTCAACTTAAAAATACTAATGGCATTGTGCTCTGATCACACAGCGATGCTGCCATGTGTACTTCAAGCTCATAACCCCTGATCATGATGGTACTTTTTTAAGAGTGAAATCTGTTTTCTGAGATTTAACAGAATTTTTTCTTCAAATACCACTCCCATGTAAGCAGCGATGCTTACAGCAGCCAGACTGGAACACAGGGTAAAGTGTTCATCAGTTTGTGTGCTCTGTCTTTTTAACAGGAGTTTATGTTTCTCTTAGCTGCTATAGTAACCATACTCAATAAAAAATAAGATACCAAGTTGGAGTTGAACAGCAGCTGCTTAGATAAAATTATCACTGCTTAACCTTCCTGAGCATTTTACTATTAATTTCTTATGTCTTTCTAGGAAGGAACAAAGTGTCAAGTTCCCTGAAGACTTTTCAGTTAACCTTCCTAATCTCCTGAAATTTATTTTACATCACTCAAGTCTTTCTTCATCAGAGCCCTGTACCAAAGAATGCCTACATAAAGAGTCAGTTCTACAGCAAGGACACATCTCGCATTTAGAGAGAGAAATTCGGAAGTTAAGATCCGAAATCGGTGCCCTTCATCAGGCCCATGACCAGCTTGAAGCACAGCTTTCTGAAGCCAGGAGAGAGGAGCAGAGACTACAACAGCAAAAACACACACTGGAAAAGCAGCACAAGACTCTGCAGCTCCACAGTGAGCAGTTACAGGCCACATATGACCAGAAGAATCAAGAATTGCTAGAAATGGCTGAAAAGCTTCAAGAATTAGCTGATGCATCAGAAAACCTCCTTAAAGAGAATGCTTTACTGAGAATTCTGGTGGCATCGAGGGGAGGAAACCTACAGAGCAAAGATGAAATTAAGGAGTCCCTTCAGTCTGAACAAACACTTCCTGAAGATAATGATGTATCACTTTCAACAGCTACTGCTGCTTCAGAGGAAAAAAGGATTGACAATATTGATACCATAGAGACAGAGCACAGTAGTGGCAATAGGACAGAGTAATTGCTTACACAAAGTCAAATGATGCAGTATTGGGTAGGTATTTATGCAAATTTTATTGACATTCATTGTAAATAAAGACTTCTTCCCCCACATCATCTAGAAAAAGAAAAATCAAATCAAATATTTTTATATACTTGAACAACTTATTAGATACCCCCATCTTAAGAGAAGAGGAGAATGGAAAACACTTTCTGCACTTTACTATTGCACTAACTTGCAAACACCTATCCATTTAAATTAAAGATACTGGTTTGTAGGGGCAACAGTGTGAAGCACCTCTCACTAAGGACCAGTTAGTTTTCACTGGCTTTCTCTTACAGCTGCTAGAAAGGAAATTAGACCTTTGATTTATACTTTTCCATAATTTTTGAAGTTTGCCCTTTACACTGCATTCTCTTTGCTGAATTAAATAGATACTTCATCTGTGTAATCAGTAAACTTGAATGGACAAAGTCACCTTGCTACAACTGTTCTGTTCTAGAACTTCAGCACTTTGTATCACTTTTGTATACTGGTATTTCGACTGTCCTGGAAACCACAAGAGCCATGTGTGAACTGTTCTCTACTGAAAACTAAAGGAAGTCTTACTGAATTCTTTTTTTTCTTTGCTTTAGAAGGTCTGGAATACAGCAATTTAAGTGTACAAGTCTGACTATACATGCAAGTCTCTTGAGAGTAGTATCTTAAAAAAGCACGTCAGAGCTTTTTGCTACTTTTTTGCTACTGACAGCATTTATTTTGCTTCAAATGACAGATTTCAATTTTAAAAAGACAAATGTAGCACTAACAAAGCAATTCAACCTCTTAGTGTAAAAGAAGGGGACAGCTTTTTGTCTAGGCCATTCTTGTCTTGCATATAGTTAAAATTCTCAAGCAAGCTTGCAAGGCCTTAAGTTATTCCATATGTACAGGTACAAGAACCAAATCTAATGCTTCCTCTGGAGCTGAATTAAGGCTAGGCAGTTAAGTGTTTAAAAATACCAGTATGCAAAGGAGGCCATGTATAAAGTAATAGAAAACAGGCCAGTGATCTCTAAGCATGTGTGCCTACACGAAGAGTTTTAGAATATGTAAGCTGCCATTGGTTGCTCAGTGTTGTTCCTTCTCCTCCCCATTCTGGCTCCTCTCTTCCCCACAAACCTCTGAAGTCCAGAACTTCCCTTTAACACCTTTTTACAGTTCAGCTGTAGCTGAACTCCAGCACAGAGCAAGAAATGTATGTTATCTGGAAGGACTTGGCCATTGCTAGCTAAAAACTTCTACAAACTGACCAGCAATAACCCTTGCCCCTATCAACTGTAGAAAAGACTGAAACTTCTCCTGTTGTAGTACAGTTCAATCAAAAGTTATATACAAGATACATTAACTGAATTCTAGAGTTGGCTGACTGTAGACTGAAATACCTTTTTATAACAGGCTGTTAACATACAGCCTGTCTGCTAAGTAAACAAACTAGGGTTCTGGGAAGAATTCATACTAGTTGCACTTAAGCCAGTTTTGCTGAGTAACCACTTCTGCAGTTTCAGCACACAGACCTGTGGAACAGAAAAGCCTGCTCTACTGCCATTTCAAACACCTGGAAACCTTCTGGACTTCCCCTGAGGGTTCAGTGCCCATCATTAGTTCCCATATTGGAATCCATCAAAATGGCAGTTTCCTTGCAGTAGCTACATAGAGAACTGAGTTCTAGCAGCCAAACACTTAACCAACATAGCTGCAACTAAAGGAACTCCTCATTTCTTGTAGCTCCTGTGTTTCCTCCCTCAGCATATGACTGAAGGCTTCTCCCTTTTCAAATGAAGTTCTCTGCATCAGTCCAATAAACTGTTCAAAGGAGGAGTTCTGACTCAATGGCTGCACACTTAATGTGGTAGCAGAAACAAGCTTTAACTGCAGATTTGGTTTTGAAGCTCTGGAGTCCCACCTGTGGTTGTGGTTCAGGAGTCCCCTTGTATATTATATACAGTTGCATCATACTCCCCTATGCTACAGAACACAAAGCAAGAAGTTTCTGGCAGCCTATTTACAGTTCACAGTTGTAAAATAGTTCACATTACAGTAGTAGCTCCATCAAAATAGGCTCAGCTAAACATTCAAGTAACAAAATCCAGTAGTAGTCTCTTCACACCAGTGTATCCTTGTGCCCATTGCCGGCAATGGACATTATGCCAGGCCAGTCAGCTCCTGCCGTAGACGAATTCGGATACACAGTTGATGCAAAGTGCAACTTCTCAGTGCATGCAGTTGCAAACAAAGCTTATTTAATTCTCATTTGGGTGTTTTCTGATGAGTGGTGTGCATGTGACCAGGTTCTTCACAGTATTGAGATGCTTCTGCTGGTTACGCATGTCATGAGCATAGTCCATCTGTACATGTAGCTCTGAGTTAGCTGTGTACTTCTGGGCCATTCGGAGTTAGCTTCGCTTTCCTCTCCACGCAGGGTCCTTTAGCAGAGTACTGCACCAGCAGAAAGGGCTCTTTGGTTTCTCCTTCACCCACAATGCTTTCCTCATCCTCAGACTGGCTGATCTTCTGCAGTCGCAGGTAGCACCAGCAGCCCAGGATCAGGGCTCCCAGAGCCGCGATAGCGATCAGGGTAACGATGACAGTCACCACTCCGGTGGTGGGGCTGTGATCCGTGATAGACATGGCCAATAGTTCAGGCTGTACTCTTCTTTCAGGAGATTTTTCTGTCCTCACAATCAGTCTTGATACATCTTCAAACTCCTGCAGGGTTAAAAATAAATAATGAAGTTACGCAGTTTTAACACATTCAGCAAGATTATATTCTTGGCTGGAATGCTCCACAAGGGCACCTGACCCTCTTGGACTCAGTGCTTTGTGCCACTCAGTCATAGCATCACAGAACCATGTTTTGGCTCTTGACATGCTTGTTGAGATAGCACACGGTCAGCCTACTAAGACGTAGCAATTTTTACTAGGAGACACAAGCTATATGGAATTTATACAGTTTAGTATAGGGAGATTTAAGACTATTGATGCAAATGCTGTATCAGAAGTGAGATCTCAAATCCATGACAAGGTAGCAATTCAGCTACCTTTAGTTTTCCTCAGGGAATCCTACAGAAACAGTACATTGAGTGTCTGGCCTTTTATAAAATTTAATTTACAAACATCCTTCTTATATACTAAGAATTCCAGGATTGGTAAGCTAATTGTGAAGGTAATTACAGTGCTAATGCATTACTGTAAGTCTGTCCTTAGCAGTGGTCTGCTTACAAGGGCTGAGTACATGGTAATTAATTGTGTGTTCATTGAGCTGATAAATGCACATAAAACATCTGTTGCTTTTTTCATTAAAAGCAGGTAGAGCTATACTCAAGACTAATGAAGCACTATGGGAATATCATTATTTTAAGCTTCTGCTCCTCTTAGTGGCTTTAAAACCATAAGAGAAAGGCAGCCTGTTAGGACGGCAGCTGGAATTGGAAGAGAGGCAGCAGGCAGGAATCTGGAAGAGCTCCAAGACTTCCTTAGTTTGCTGTAGTTTGAGCAGGACAAAAATATACAGGTAACGTCTTTTGCTACTTCCCCTTCCAAATTCACAACCCTATTTAAAAAGTCATGTGAGCCTTGTCTTCAGTTTCCAAGTTATTGTTTACAAAGCTGATACCTTCACTTCCCTTCCTTCAGCTGGGACGTAAGAAAGTCATATGTTCATTACCTTTTCTTTCCTATTACCCTAAATCTTCAACAAAACACAAACTCCTGGAAGACTTTAGTACTAGAGACCAGAGCCAGTCCTACTCAAGAACATCTCTTACCTCTGTGCTACTGTAAAAATCAGGTTAGGACTCAATACTGCCATTTCAGGTACAATGGTGCAGTAAGGCAGATGTGCACTCACAGATGGCCTTTCTCCTGACCAGTACCCACTGCCTGGCAGTGGGGTAACAGGAGTATCTTCTGGCTGCCAGTCTGTTGAGGGTCACATCCACCTGTCCAGGAAAGGCTCTTCCTCGCCATCACTGCTGCAGTCTCAGCTGCAAGTGTAGCATCTTCATACAAAAACCCCTAAGGAGAAGTCAGTTTTAACTAAAGTTGAGTCAGGACTGGGTTACAGTGAGTGTTAACCACTGCACCAGAAGTCTCACCTGCTTTTCAACATGACTCAAGGCAATTGCAGGATCTTTACTAAGATAGCTCAAGCCAGAGACTAAGTTTGTCCCCTGATGTCTCATGGAATGACAGACCCATCCCTATCATCATTTCAGCAAGGACACCTCCACTACAGAGGAGTTCAGCATGTGTAATTAGAGTCCAGTGTCACATAACCTGCAGACACTGTTACATTCCTAGCCCTGTAAGCTACAGCAATCAATAAATAGCTTGTAGTGTATCTGAAACAACCAGCCAAGTTCTGCAGACCCAATTTTGCCTAAGAAGTAAAACCAAACCTGACCACACTACACACCCTCAGCAGGGCTCTGTGCCCACTGCAGCCAGAGAAGTAAGATTTGTCATAATCACCTTGGTTCTGCAATGCTTATTCAACACGGGTGATCAGCTGAGGGTGATTAAGAGTGACTTTCATGTAGCTCATTTTCCTCAGGGTGTGTCTGAATGGCAGCACTGTTTGATCCAGCCAAAACAGTACAGTATCAGCATAAAAGATGGTTTACCTTGCTTCTCATGCAGGCACTGCACAGCCACATTGAGGCCTCTTCTGCAGCTTGCACCATTGCAAGCAGCAATGACAACCTACTGTTCCTCTGCAGCAGTTTGGGGCAGCATACAGCCTTACCTTAAGCTGTTACTGTCACCTAGAAAATAATTTTTCATAGTGGAAGCTATTGGAGATGCTACCCCTCTGTGAGTCTGACTGAGTAGACAGCATCAACTATAGAAAGTATAAAACTGTGCACATCACCAGCCTCTATATCACCAGGATCTTCTGGTATTCTTGTTTCAGGATGTACGAGACTGATTTATGCTGACTAAATTTGGAGTCCAAATTTGAGTGAAACACAGCAACTTACAGATTCCTCTTGAACATCTTTCTTGGCCAAAGCCATAGGTTTTTAAAAATCCAAATGTTTTCTATTTGATTTAGAATTCAAAGAACTTCACTTCTCAATGACAAAGTGTAGGCATCATTCCTTCAGGTATGTCCTCTTCCCACTCAGGGACCTGAGAGCCAGTACCCTATATAAAGTCAGGTATTAAGCATCTGCACAGCTTTACAGTGGCACAAACAACTAGTTAATAGTGCATGACAGTAGCTGTAGAGCTGTGTAGTTTGACTATCTGTATATGTTTGTAAAGCTATAGTGTTGTTGCTAGCTCACACTGCCATTTTTGTGGCTTTAGGTCCCTGTACACCTAGAACTAAAGCTCTCCTGCAGCCTTAGTTCTACCCTTAGCACAGTACATGTCCATGTTGTAACTATGTTGTAACTATTAGTAAGAACTTCCAGAGAGGCCTTGGGATTCTGTGTTGTTTTCTGGACACAAAACTCCAATCTTAGTATTCTTTCCACCAGCAACTGACTGAAATCCAGGTTAAGCTGGATTTTTTCCCCTTCTCAACATCTGAAATATACTGCATTCTGTAGATCCCCTTAAGTTGATCTAAAGGCCACAAATAGTTCAGACTCACTCTCCCCTTACAGCCTACCATGAGCATTCCAGGTGCCACAGTGCCTTCGTTTATCAGTTTTACTGTAAGATATTAGAGGCTGTAAATTTCTGATCTTCAAAGGGATTGCCAGCACCATCCATATATATTTGGTGGCACTTGTAAAGCTATGTCCCTTCCCGCCACACTTGCTATCAAATCAAGCATCTAGCGTATTTACCCATTAACAAGATTAGTCAGATCACTGGTGTGAACTGCAAATAGCCTATTTCAGTTCTTACAGCAATCAAGCAATGAAAACATCAGCTAGAAACCCTATTTCCATAAGTAACTTGCTGCTTTTCTTTTTTGCCTAATACCAGCTTCTACTCAGAGATTCATATGTGTAGTTTTTTTATCCAATTCAAAAGCTGTGACTAGAGAACAAACAGGCAGTTTAAACTGCAGAAGGCTGCTAGGGGACAAATGCAGTGCAAGACTGGAATTAGTTTCTAAACCAAGTTTTTCATTATTACAGGCATTATGCTGCTAAGTTCACTATTGCTAATGCCTCCAGGCATGTTTTCACTGCTACCATTCAAGCCAAAGCCATAGGAAGAGGCTTCAAAAGCAAATCTACTATAGTTCACCCAAATATATTGAAGTCCTCATCAAGCACTTATGTTTGAGGTTCAAGTGTTAAGTCTTTGGGCCTTTTTTTTTTTTTTTTGTGGGAGGGTGTGGCAGGGAGGGGAGGAGATAAGAGCTACTGTATTATATTATTCCACCTAAAGTGAGTTAAATGGGGCACAGTAAAGGAAATGAGAATAAAACTACCAGAGTGGCCTTCAGCTTTCATTTTTTTTTTAAACAGTAAAAGCTATTTAGTTAAAAAGCCTCCAAGAACAGCTTGTAATCAAATGCTTCTAATTGTGAAAATTGCTTTCTTCTATTTCTGCTACTAAAATCCCTTTTGAGGGATGCTGCATACTCATCACAACAGCATCCTTCTTGCCAATGGAAGACAAGGGGAGAAGCCACTGGGAAGATCAGTGCTGTACATTTACCACTGGCACACAATCGTGTACCACACCCACACTATCCAGCCACAGAAAGCAAGGCCTTTATAATACAGGAGTGCTCAGTCTTCACCACTTGCAGATAAAACAAGTGGCATCACTGTTATTCTTCATTAGCTCCAGTTAATACCACCTCTTTCTGATCATGCCAAGTTACCTTGCACAAGCTTGGGCTTGGCCAGAGGCTCTTTTAGAAGCAGGGAGCTGTTTAGTAGAAGGCTTCAATGCAAATCATCTTTTCCCAACCCTTATTATAGTTTTGATTAGGAAAAAAAGAACAGGGCTTTTCTGTGGGTAATTAGCTGTGGACAGTATTCCAAGAACTTAGCATTCAAGCAACTGTTTGAAACTCTAGAACGAAAGCCAATACCTAACAGTGTTAGCTGGAACAGCAGTTAGTTCCCACGTGAGGTGTGGTGGTACCTTAGACTTAATCAAGGCTCACTTTTAAAGCTTTGCACCAAGCTAAACCACACAGAAGCTTTTGTAGTTTACAGAAGAGAGCAAGATTGAGAGATGAGAGAGTAGCAGTCTAAGATGTTTTCCAGACATGACGACAGTTTGGAGAGCAGACAGAGTTTCTCAGCAGCACAGCAAGTGGAGGAGGTTTATGCTGTAACTGCCTGTCAGGCAAGTCAGCCAGTTAATGCAGAACTGGAAATAGGCTTATAGTGTTAAGACCATGTTTGCTTCGGAGGCAATTGCATGGCTTGCAAAACATCTGTCAGACACCAGATTTTTATCTGTCAGTGTCACATCCACAGGGAGCTCTAATGAAAAGTCTGTCCTGACATGGTAAAGAGTCACTTCTGACATTCCACTACCAGAAGTAACATGTTGTATATATCCCCTGGCACAGCTTAATTTCGTGCTATATTAGAAAAATTGCTGAGATGCCAACATTAAGTTTGCTGATAAAAACAAGTTTTTCCATTTAGATTCAAGATAGCTTTCCAAATGTGTAGGTTTGGGGGGGTTTTTTAATAGCTTTGTCTAACAGCAGATACACAGCACTCAATGTTTCTGGTAGTCATACAGTTTTTTTATGTAGCTCAAATCTTCAGACAGCAAGTACTCCAGGAGTCAGTCACATACCTGCACCAAGCAGCTCTGGCTAGGAGTCCTCTACGATGAGTTTCTGAGTCACCTTATTAGAAAGGCGAAGGTCACACTGGTTTTGGATCTTGTCTGGCAGGTCTTCCTTCTCGCTCTTCCCCTGTTGAGAGGGATCACATTGGACTCTAGCTGCTCCACATCTTTAATGCCTTTCACTTTTGGCTTTCCAATTACATAATCACGTTTAACTACTGGCTTCTGGCACAAGCTGTAGATCCCTTACTGTTTCACCTACCTGCTAATCAAGGCAAGAGTCTCACAAGTGGTTTCAAGTTCTTTAGAGTTACTCAAAAGCAACGTCTACTGACAAATGTAATGTCTACACCTGCATTTGTGTCAGGAAAAGGAAGAGCACGAGACGGCACGGTACACTGCAGATACTCAGAGGAAGGAACAAGATTCAGTTTAAACAACTTGCGTTATCGAAAACTCCCGTATTGTCATCATAAAGGTCAGTTTGGACATACCCTGCAGCGCGTACCGAACTCCCCGCATTGGGCGAGCAGGGACGAGCCTCCAGCCGAGAGGAGCGCGGCGCTCACTGCGAGCAGCC
>VZRF01001342.1:113443-132686 GCA_013396875.1 Vireo altiloquus
ACGGCAGGGCGGCTGCAAACCGCCAGGAGACGGGGCCGAGCCCCGGGGCAGACAGCGAGGTGGCACGGGCCGGGGGAGCCCCGAGCTACCCACGGGGTCCACGTGAGGCCTGCGGGGCGCCCAGCACCGCTCAAAGCCCGGCAGGGCCGGGCGCGGACCCTCCCGCGGGCCGCCGCGGACACAAAGAGCGGGAAGGGGCGGCCCCAGCCCGAGTCGGAGGAACTCGGGGGGAATCCAGGCGGCTCCGACCCCAGCGCGGGTCCCTGCCCGCCTCACCGACCCCCGCCCCGGCTCACAGNCCGCGCGGCGCCAATCGGGGCCCGGGCAGCAACAGCTGACGGGCGGGGCCCCCTCGGCCCCTCCCTCCCTTTCCGTGACAGCCGCGGCGGGCCCCGCCCCGCTCCACCCCGCCCCGCGAGGGGTGAGAATGCTATCACAGCTATCACAGAACAGAATCACAGAGGCAGACAATCACAGAACCATCGAATCGTGGAATCATCAGTGTTGGAAGAGACCTTTAATAGCGCCTAGTCGAACCGCCCAGCACCACCACAATCACCTCTAAACCTTTAAACCACATCACCCAGCGCCACATCCAGACGCCTCTTAAACACCGCCAGGAATAGTGCCGCTACCACCTCCCTGGGCAACCTATTCCAGTGCCTGACTACCCGAACAGTCCCCATCTCAGCTTAAAGCCATTTCTTCTGGTCCCCTCACTGTGGGCACGGCAGAAGAGACCGGCCCCNATAGCGCCTAGTCGAACCGCCCAGCACCACCACAATCACCTCTAAACCTTTAAACCACATCACCCAGCGCCACATCCAGACGCCTCTTAAACACCGCCAGGAATAGTGCCGCTACCACCTCCCTGGGCAACCTATTCCAGTGCCTGACTACCCGAACAGTCCCCATCTCAGCTTAAAGCCATTTCTTCTGGTCCCCTCACTGTGGGCACGGCAGAAGAGACCGGCCCCCAGCCCACAACAACCTCCTTTCAGGCAGTTGTAGACAGTAATGACGTCCAGCTGGAGCCTCCTCGGGACTAAAGAAACTCGGCTCCCTCAGCCCCTTTCCATAGGACATGTTTTCCAGACGTCGCTTGGCGGGTCTCGGCGCTGGCGGCCCGCGGAAGGCAGGGCTGTGCTGAAGGGGCTCCCCTGAAGGGCTGCGCTCCTTCCTCTCGCCGCCTCAGCCCTCAGCCCTGAGCCCCGCGCGGCGTCGAGGCGAGCGCGTGCAGGCAACAGCCGTTCCCGCCAGGCACTGAGGGCGTCGGACGTCGCTGATCCAACCCCAGCACTCTCCTCGCCAACCCCGCCGGGGTAAAACCCCTCAGACAGCTCCGTGACCCCGCAAGAGGTGCCTTCTCTATTCGCTCGGGCAGCACCAGTACAAGGGCACCGTTACCGGAGGCCACGCCTGAGCCGCCGCGGTGTTGGTGGCAACCCCAACTGGTCGGGGCTTGGCCACCCCTCCTTCCGTGGGCCCTGGGCAAACAGCGCCGGCCACTCTGAGGGCGTCTGCGTCAAACGTCCGGTAAGGTCTCACGCCCAGTATACCCATTATATTTGGTAATTCATGTCATGGTGCTGCAGTTAGGAAATTGCCCAGTGCACGGGTTTGTCACCCTTCTGCTGAAGTTGGTCGTTACTGGAGAAAAAAAGGATATTGGGACTCCTCTGATGTGGTATAGTTACTGGCAACACAGATTCCAACTTGTTTGAGGTTCATCTGAAATCTGGCAAAATGAGTTTTGAGGGAATAGACTGTGACAGAAGATCAAGCTTGGAAGTCACCATGACTTATAGAAAAACTTGTTTTACAACACATTTTATCTCGTTGTGCTTTACTTGCAGTCAGCAACCAAGCTCTCCATCAGCAGGATGGGGAGAGAATCAGATGACTTTATTCTGTTATTCACTTTTAATTGTCAACCCTGCTTTCAGGGCATATCCAAAATGTATTCCTACACTAGCTACTGTGAAGAAAACTCACTCTATTCTAACCAAAACCAGCACAACTGCAAAATTTTCTATGGAATAGAAATAATTTTTCCTTCCCATGGACAAGGTGCGTGGTCTCTTTCCATTCTTATTCAATGGAAAGTGAAATATGGCCCAGTACCCACAAGGATGGTTCACCTCCCCTATTTGCTCTCTCAGCCATCCAGACGTGAGTCATCTTTTGCCTGGGAGCTGTACAGCCCCCTTCATGTATGTTGGTGTGTCAGGAGACCTTCCTAAGATGACAGGTAATTCTGGGCTGCTCCCAAATCCTATCTAGCCAGTTTGCAGCATTAGCAGAGCAGCTGTTTCATGGTACACCATCCTGTAATTTTTTAAATCAAAAATGTATGGTCGCATGGAATATCTGAGATACCACAGCCCGTTAAGAACATTTTATTAAAAGTTATTGGTTAATGTTTTTTTGTAAATGCTTTAAGATTTGGATCTAATAAGTGCAGTGCAACATCAGTTTCTACTGTCTTTATGCATCAACCACCACAGAAGTGATGAAAAAACACTACTAAACATTAAAAGCTCATAATTATTTTTGAAAGAAGTGGAAGAGCAAGCACAGACACTGGGTTACTTTCACTGTTGGTAGCTAGTGGTCTGGATTGTCTGGCAAAGCAGTATTGGCCTTGGCAGTAACCTTCTGTCAGGTGAGCAGGTGCAGAGGGTAGCCTTTGGGCCAGTACTTTAATAAGATGTCTTATTTAGACACTTGAATCTCTACAGAGATGCCTATTTTACTTACATAACCATGGATGGAGTCTCCACTGTATATAAGTGTCCCAATCCATTTCAGTGAGAAGGGTCATGCCCTTTTGTACAACAATCGTGAATGCAATTATGACAAAGCTGACTGGTAAAAGCCATCCTATAATAGCACAGCCTTAAGAGAAGAAGACCAGCAATCTCTTTTGGTATAATTTGAAAACTTTTTGCCTTTGAGAAAGTTTTAATAGTCTTTTTGTATCTCATATTTAGTAAATGGCACAGAGAACAAAGCAGGTTCATTCACATCAGTTTCTTATCTTTGTAAATGGGCTGCTTGCTCTGCACAGGCTTGGATAGGAAATTAACAGTCTGCTGTGAGAAAGTACAGGGCTGTTAATCCTTTGGAATTGCTTAAAAGCTCCTCTTACTTTCCCACCTTCACCCATCCCCAGTTAACACTTAAAGCTTTTAGCAGGGGCAAGGGTCTCATGATCTGAGACCCACACATGGGGAGCAAAGAACCCACTGTATTCTTCACCAGGAGCTGCTGAAGCCATTGAGTAATACATTTTTCAGCTGTGCTAAGAATGAAAAGATGAGACTCTTCTCTCATTTATTTACTGTTGCTCTTTAGCTGTGCACAAGCAATGTACAACTGTGAACATGCAACATGCTAGTACAGGAGATAGTTTTCTCTTCCTTGGAAAAGAATTACAAGTTTATCAGTAAGATTTCTTCTTCAGTATTCATAACTTACATAAACAGATTTGACAATTTTCTGAATTTATACTATCATTTAAAGCATACACTTCTGCTTTGATATTTTCATATCACAAGCACTCAATAGTTTAAACCATTACATGTGCTTATGGATTTCACTGGGAATTACCCACAGAAGAATTCTGGGGTCGATTGTAGTTGCCATTGTCACAGTCATCCGGCTCTCTGCTGGAGGTGCTCTGACCCTAGCACAGTTTCCAGCAGTGTTGATTTTAAGTGTTGCTAATTATAGAGATTCTTTGGTTTCTCTTTAGGGACTATTCCACTGTCAGAGAAATTAATGACCAGATTATGATTTGCCTGTATTTTGTTTTGTTAGAAATAAATTGTTTCCATTATTGCAAATTCACGTTTCATACTCCTTGTCTGCTAATGTGGGTATTTTAAAAGTACTATTTAAAAGTTCCCTTCTGTCAGATCCTGTGGCCTCTAAGTATATTCTTTGCATATTCATTACCCTTTAATTTTGAACAGTTACTGCCAATATTTGTTCCTTTAATTAGGGTCATGTGTTGTGTTACTTCTGAAATGGTGGCTAGTAAAATAAACCATGTGCTTCCTCCATTTCCACTTGGAATTTGCAGGAGATGCATATTACACCTATAATATCTATTCCATTTTCTGTTATTCTGTAGGACTCCTTGGTGCAAAATGTGTTCAGTAATCATTGTGCACTCTAGAAAGTTTATCAGGGAAAGAGACCGCACAGAAGAGTTTTTCAGGTCTGTTGGGGGGATTGTTAAAGAGGACAAAACACTGCTTCTCTATTCGAGGTCTAAATGACAACTTACACCTTTACTTACAGGTCATTGGAGAGCACATATACAGAGAAAGCGGGACCAAGCTGACCCTCTCCAGCAACTCAAGCAGGTTTTATCTTTTCTTATTTCACCCGAAAGAAATGCATGAGAAATTATTAATCCAGCTCTGTGCATGAAGAGGAATGAAAGTATATGAAGAGTTTGTATAGGTCAAAGTTTAATTTTTTAAAAGTTTTGCAAAACCTCAGAGTACCAAGATTTTCTTCCTCTACCAAGGCATGCTGTACATGCCCCTAAAGCTTTTCTTGCATTCTTCTGCTGTGGAACCCTACCAGCTACCCTTAGCCTTCTGCTTAAGAAAGCATCTGTTGGGTTTTGTACTCAGCTATTTGTAATTATGGGTATGACTCATGAAGTGTAAAAGCATTTTTAAGATTAGTGTGAGAATAGACTCACTGTACATCTGAATAGCAAAATCAATCCACTTCTGCATTAGTGCTAGGAATACCCACCATACCTATTTAAAAGAAAACGTTTAAAAGGTAGTTTTTATATGACAGCATAATTGAATGATGATGCATTTTTTAATTCTGATTAGTGCTGTTAATGGTACTTCATGATGAGAGACTGTGAATCCAGGCCAGGGAAAATGGATCATTTAAAACCCATTTGAGCACAAGCTTTAATTTTGGATTCTGAAGGCTGTAGCCCTTTTTTGGCATAGAACCTAAGTTGAGACAAGAGATGTTTCTGCTTGGATGCCTTGCTTTCTGCCCTGAGCGGACAGCATTTATATGGAACTCCAGAGATGATAAAAGGTGAAAACAGTGCTATATGTCATATTGACAATGGAAAGTATAATCTTTATTTTGCTGCTACACTAGGAGATAGCTGCAGCTATCTCCTATTCGCTTCTACTGCTTCAAAATATGAAAAAAGATGAATTTTCTGTGTTGAAACATCTTTGTCTCATGGTTTGGAGACTGTTTTTGTGCCTGAAAACTGATGAACAAGGTATGAAGCATTTTCTTTGTGCAGCAGTTATTTCTAAAGCTCTCTGCCAGACTTGCAAAGCCTACTGAGAAAAGATACCAGATGAGAGTGCCACCAGCTCAGGCTCACTCTGTACATCTGGGTGTAGACAGTTCCCCATCCTTCCAGGTTATTACTTAGCATCCAACTGTCATTTTAAAACATGTTATTTTAAACTTGATGCCAGCCAGGTTTTAGCAAAACCGGATGTTGCTCTGTAATAAGGAAGCAGGTGCAATCTGTAGCAGACAGGAGAGGTGGCAGTTTCCTAGTTGAAGGATGTGGCAGTGTGACAAACTTCACTTGATGCAGGAACAGTATTTGCTTGGCACTACAGGTAACTCTGTTATGCTGAAAAATAGATTCCTTGATATACATTTGGAAAGCACATTTGGTAGAGTGGTTCAGCATTTCCTTCAATTTTACATTGTCACAAAGAGATTTACAACAAAGCTATTCCCTGTTGCAAGACTGGAAGTAGAGGCAAAAAGTTTTTATTTTCATTCCTTCTCTCATCCACAGATAAAACCCTGCATATTTTATGTCTCTGTGTGTAGCAGCCTTTTCCTACTCAGGATGAACCTAGCATGCTCTTATTTCCTTCTGTCATCAGTAGTGTGGGCCAGAATATGCTTTTCCTTTGGCAAAGCAGTCTCTTTTTTTTTAGGACAGTCTGCAATCAGCTTCTCACTGGTTTCTTAGCAGGAAACTGAAGGACTGCAAAAATGGAAGATTAGATAAGCATGAGCTTAGCAACCTTCATAGCCTGCAGATAGTCCAGAGGTGCAGGGACCAAAATATAAAAATAGTCTTAAAAAACCACATTACTCTCCTTTTACCAGGTAATATTAACATCATGCTGGATTTATCAGGCTGTAAAGTGAGCGACTGTGACCACACCTCCCCACACCCCCTTCCACCCCCCTGAAGAAATCAAAAAGCATTTTATTCTGGTTTTGCTTCTTAGTCCTTTGGGACTAACTTCATCTTTAATTCTTTTCACTTCAAAGCTGGCAGATAGTTACAGTATTTGTGAATTTCAGACTTTCCATTCCTGCTTTACACTGTAGATATTTCCAAGGGAATCTTCTGGAAGGGCTTCTTTGTTATGTTCTCTTTATTCCACCCTTTCCAGAAGAGAAGCATGTGTATAGGTTTAAAAAAGTATTCATCTGTTCAAATCAAATAATTACAGTGTTAACACAGCCAAAGTAGTTTGGCTGTAAATCTCTTCCATTTTCATTCTCCGCTCCATTTTCATTTATTGATTTATTTCTGAGGTGACACCTCTTCCAGTTCTCCAGACACCATAAGCTTGATGAGGAAAATTTTTAAAGTAATACCATAATGTCTTTTAAAAAAGCCAAGCAAACAAACAAAACAAAACAAACAAAAAACCAAACCAGCAAACAAACAAAAACAACCCTATCCCCCAATCTACCTGTATGCCTGCTTTTAAAAAACAAGCAAACAACAAACTCAAGCTGCAGTCACACTTTTTCACCTTTTTGCTTATATATTATAAGGAAGGCTCCAAATTTTCTTTAATTTTTATAAATTAAATCAAGGAGGAGAAAGGGAACAATGGATTCACATTTGTAAGTGAATCCAGAAGGGGGGAGCACTACAGGGAAAGCAGTGCTGAGGAGATACTCATCTCTGAGAGTCCACCACCTCTAGACTATGGGCCCTTAAATTTTTTTTAGTAACTTCTTTCTTCCAGGTATTGAAAAATCCAATTGTAAAGAAGTCTTCAGGGTTTATATATGGATCTTGTTAGACCTTGGCCGATTTGGAGGTATGGATGAGAAAGTGCTTCATCCTGTACACTGGAACTGGAGCTTTCCTTCTCAAGTTTACCATTTTAAGTGCATTTGATCAAATAAGCAAGAAGTGGCTTTGAACATTTACCAGATTCGTAGCCCTCTCCTTGT
This sequence comes from Vireo altiloquus, assembly GCA_013396875.1. Lineage (NCBI taxonomy): Eukaryota > Metazoa > Chordata > Aves > Passeriformes > Vireonidae > Vireo > Vireo altiloquus. Next base: position 120,674 of record VZRF01001342.1, read on the forward strand.
TTACTGCTTCCCCTACTTGAGCCATATTTCCTGTCTGGTCTTCAAGACACGTATTGCATGTGTTAGCTGGGGAAACCCAAAGAAAATCTGTTTACATTGCACATTTGTGTGTTTACAACACTTGTTTTTACCTTCTCAGCACACAGAGTAGAATTTGGTCCATATGCTTCACAGAGTACTTGAGCTGCATTCACATACAAATAGACATTTGGATTGGAGTAGGATTGTTTTGAGACTGAGAAGTCAAATGTTTAGTAACTTCTTGACAGTCTTATTAGACTTTATCACCATAGTTCTGCTTTTTTTACAGCAAGTGCTTCCTGAAACAGTCTAAGAGCAGTGACACAAATCAAGGTGTCCCCCAGTGCATTGTATTTACTGTGACAGATTGCATTGCAGTGAAATGTCTCTCCAGATGAAGCCTGGTTTGAACTTTCCCTGCTGCAGCAAAGAGAAAAATAAATCCCTTGTTATCTCAACATTTGGGCCAATTTGCCTGACTTAGCTCTGAATTCTAGGAGCACTTCTGAAAACGAATCACAGTAAACAGTTCAAACTGGAAGTGTCAGCTCTTGGGGAAACCAGAGAACACTACATGGCTGATGCCTACCCTGAATAGAAATCTAATGAAACATTTGCTATTGCACTTTAGGACTAACTGCCTGGTGGAGGGGTGGTTTAGAGACAAAATGGGGGTTTGAGTGATGTAAAAAAGGAAGATGGAAATAATCTGGAAACCTAAACCCTAACTGGCAAATCAATTCAGACAGCTTCATCTAGTCTCTTGATAACTTTGGTCATCATTTTTTTTCTGTGAGTTTCCTGGTAAATTTTGCCTGGATGTTGTTGTTTACTCCTCTGGGAGTAAACACAACCTATGAAACCCAGGATAGGAATATTGCACCGGAGCAATCAGAACATTTAACATAGGCAATTTTTAATACATGAAAGAGCTATTTTATCTACTAGCAGGGAAGACTATTACAGTCATCTGACTATGAGTAATTGTTTGAGTTGCAATTAAGATCTTCAGATTAATTTCCTGAATACCAGCAATTACTATACTACAAGCTGAGCCATAAGATGTTCTGATGTTGTTTGTTCAAAGGCCTTCACTCTCCTTCAGATTCCTGCAACTTAATCTATCTGTAACTTTCTCCTCTTGCATTTACTTCCATTGTTTCAAGTGTCAAGTAAAGATTTTTTCTCCTTATTAGGATTAGGTGTACTCTCTCTCTGAAAATCTGCACCTGGACATAACTTGGGCTGATTCTGCTACTGTAGCTGCATTATGCTGTGTCAAATCCTAAATGTCAGAGTATATGCTTTTTGCTGCATTTTGATTGTTGGTAGCATTCTGTGACCAGTTTAGACAGGGGCAGCAGAGATGAAGAGGGTATAAAAGGGAAGTTTGCAGTGGAAGAGGATGCACTGGTCACTGTGTGAGGATCACACCTCCTGAAGAAGGCCACAGAGCTGCAAGGACCATAGCGTTCAGGGGAGAGTACTCTCTCTAGGGAGAGTACTACAGCTACCAGCATACCCAAATCCTTAGGGAAGGGGGAGTTTGAAGACTCAGGAATTCAAGGTGTTAACTCTGTGTGGTGAGCAGTACACAAGAAGTCATCACTGGTGCTTGACTATTTTGCAAGTAAAATTTTACGTCCTCATTTCATAAGCTACGATGCTTATTCGAGCAATGCCAACTCCCTCCAGGGAGGGCAGAGTTATGAGTGACTGTAAATTGTGGAAGGATCAGAACAGCCTTTCCTCTAGTGACCTAGCTGTATGTTGACTCAGCTTTTAGCAAATTCTGTTTTTATTTATTTTTATCTTGAGAAATGTGAGTTTAGTTGTGTATGTCAAAAGTTTTGCATAAATGTGATTTTTGTGGTGCTTTTGTTTGGAATAGCTCTTGTTTAGAAAATCCTTTATTGCAGAATTTGTGCAGTGATAAAGCTGTTCCTACAAAACAGTTTATAGTAGCTGTCAGCATCAGATATTTTGTAGGCACTACATTTGCCACCTAGCAACCAGTAGGGTAATTGTGCTGCAAGTCATCCATGTGTGCAGCCCTGTCAGATAAAGGGACTCTGCTGCAGGACTACCCACCAGTCATTAGTCATTAATGGCAAGATACCTTTCATACAGTACAAAGTGCTCTGGAGATTACCCAAGGTGAGTGCACGAGGCTTCAAAACAGCACTGCATTTTTCTGTAGAAGAAAACCTATATGGTATTCCTTAGGGTGAGCTCTCCAGTCTGCAGTTATTCCCTGCAAGGCAACTTTTTTAGGAAATACTTGAATTTTTTTCTTCCACTGCATTTCAGAATTCCAAAAGTGGGAGTGCATATTCTTTGAAGCTTATATTAATTGCTGTAAGAAATCAGATTCACTGTGCTACATGGAAAAGTATATAATCCTTTAAATACCATGAAGACATTGTTCTTTCTCCTGTCTATTCTCTAGATGCTCTTACACTCCCCTGTGAATACCTGCTCTCCATTTTAGTGACCTCTTTGTTTTTTGAAGAGTCTCATATCTACTAGACTTTCCTCTGAAGCTTCTCTGCTATTACTCATTACTGCAGCTATACTAATGATGAATATTCTGGACAGCCTAGACTCTCCAGAGTTAGACACTGTAGCTGTTCCCCTTCTGGCAGCTGGCCATGGCACTGGCTGAGTGCTGGCAAGGACAACTGGCTGTACTGGGGCTTGTGGGATGTTGCAAATGAGTAACAGGACTTACAGTGAATGCTGCTTCTGGGAGAGTAGTTACTTATGAACACAACAATTCCCTTAATTCCTTTAGTCTTCTGAAGAGTCAAGGACTCTATGGTAAGAATATTAGCAAGAAAAAGAGAGCAGGCAATCTGAAGGACAAGAAAGATGCTTAAAAAGCTAAAGGAGAATACAGAAAACTGGGAGGCAGTGTCAGTATCACTCCAGAAACTTGTGGAGATTATCCTGAACATGAGAGTTCCTCTCCATTTTACTTGTTGTTGAAGCACTGTATGGAAAGACTGTAGCTTCAGGTGGGATATAGGAGATCAGACATGAAGTGATTTTGGGAATAGTCCTCTAGATTTAGGTACACATTTTTTTAACAGAAAAATAAAAAAATGTGTAGGTATTCAAACATGAAAGGTATTAGTAGAGCATGGTTTAGATCTGCTCACAGTTATAACTGTGAGTGGTTTAGCTTTATATAGTGTATGGCTTCTCTTGGAGCTTATTTGTTATCAGATATCTGGATAGGGATGTGACCAGTGTGATTATTTGGATCTCATATTACTGTTTTATGTAGTAATAGTTATTGCTGTTTGCTGGAGTGTCAGCATGTAGCCAGACTTCCTTTTCTTTACTTCACTTCCCATCACTGCAGACCTGTCTGTTCCTGGCAGGAACACTTTTGTTCCAGTGTAGGCAGGTTGTGTTCCCTCAAATAAGTTGACTTCTTCCCTTGTGTACAATGTTGTGTGTGGCAGAAGGGTGATAAAAGTGGAATCCTTGCCTGCACTATTTTAAAATAAACCAGGGATTTTCATGTTTTCAGAAGATGAACAGCAAGATTGCAGAAGCTTTTCATGTGTTCTGGTAGAATCCCTTTTCCTATGGTATTAGATTACTACTGGCCATGTATGCAGTTTTAGAGATTTGAATTTTTTCTTCTACTTTCCTCCAGACCTATCCTTTCACTTAAGCAAACTCAAATCTATATATGTATTCTGATTACATAATAAATAGTCTAATAAAAGTAAACACCACCAGCTGTCCCTGTCTACATAGCAACAGCCAGTGACAGAAACTGTGGCCCACACTCATATGTTAGGTAATTTACTGTACTGAAAAGGGAAATCCATCAGTGGAAGTCATGAGAGGGTATTCCAGTGAAAACCACATTTAAAACTAGCTAGTATAAACCTGTTCTTTCTTTCTTTCTGTCTGTCTTTCTGTCTTTCTGTCTTTCTTTCCTTTTCCCCTGCTTTTCCCCTTTCCTTAACCAAAAACTTTGCTCTGACTTTATGAGGCTAAGGTAATGGTGGCCATTCAAACAGTAGAAAGAATTCAAAGCATGTTTGACTGAGCAGCAGTGGGTTTTTCACTCTGTGTTTTGCACTGTCTAGGTCACTGCTTGTAGCTTGTAGGTTTTGTTCAGGTAGAGATGCTCTGACACGATGCTTCTTCAGATGGCAAGTGCAGTGCTCTGTAAATCCCAACTGCCAGCTGAAACCTTGGAGCTATATTTAAGTAAGGGTACAACAAAGAGATTCCTTACTAGCATGGAAGAGTCAACTTCAGACACTTAGCAGCACTTACTATGCAGCCAGCCATCCTAGCCTGGTGTACACAGAAACTTTATACGCATTTATCATTAGTTTTTTTCTGCTGACAATTAGGCTCTTTTGTAGGAGGAAGCTTGCTCCTACTCTATTGCACTTTTTTTAGAGCAGACTAAACATATTCGTGTTCTAAATGGTTTTTTTTTCCCTCTTTAATTTCCAAGTTCTAAAGGGACTTTGTCATGCCAATGCACCTAAGCCATTTTCACTCTTTGTACATACTATATTTGCCCCTCCTCCCAGTGTTTGCTTCACTTCTCCCAGTACACAGAGAAGTGCCTATAAAAAAAAAGGAAAGAGCTGTAATTAGGACATCAAATTACTAGATACACTTAGCAGCAGAATTAGAGATCAAGAACTTGGCACATTAAATCTGTCTTGGCTCAGCTTTTTTGGTTATTGCTGAATCAGCTTCGGGCACAGCTTTAAAATTGCATTAGCAACCTTATTATTATAAATGGGAAATTTTTTTAGGTTTTTCAGTTGGTGTTGCCTCACAAAGACCCATCTCTTCTGGAAAGTACCTTATACAACATCCCCATTTTCTGCTGTTGATGTGTCCTTTATGAATGGTTCTTTTGTGGGCTAAAGGAGTCACATGAACTGTACCAATGGCTGGAATCACAACTTTGCAAAGCAATGCTGGCAGAACTCTTCAAAAGCTCTTCAAATGCTCGTTTCTCCTCACAGCATCAAAGACTGTGCATGATGTGACCCCTGCAAGTACAGATGATAACTGGGTTTTTTACATAAAATAACTTAACAGAAATTTCCAGCTGCCACGTCCTGTAACAGCAAGCTTGCCTCTACCTTGAGCCGAGTGTTAAAGATGTCCAAGCTTCTCTGGGAAAGGGTTTAGTGATTTGCTGCTGCAGGAACTTGAAATAACTCAGCTATTTCCAGCCATGTGTGCATCACCAGAGTCTGGAGTGGTGACACATGCAGAGAGAAGAGGTGTGAGAGGAGAACATACCATGCACAGGACTAAGTGCTGTGACTGGAGTTCCCTTTGGGGTTCACCACTGCCATGATCTGGGAACTGGGAGAGTTCCCCCATTTATCAGGTGTATGTGATCTGTGAAAATCTGTTTTCACAACAAACCAAGTTCAACAGTGACAAGCCCTTGGCCATAATCATTAGGTGGAATGAAGCTACAGGATATGTGCTCACTTTATGGCCCTTCAGGTACTTTCTGAGTCTCCTCTGGCTGGAGTGACTGTAACAGAATGCACTTTGTTTTGACTGAAGTGGGAGAAGGCTCCAATATCCATGTTAAAGGTTCTGGGTTGATTCCTGCTGACCTGTCTATAGGCAGGCATCTTATATATATATATAAATGATTCACAGTCTTTCAGCTTTATTGAATGTTCTAGGTGTTAAATTTCTACCTAAAAATAGGTTGCAGCAGCACAGTTTATGGGGGCACATTAACATCTCTTGAAGACACAGATCACCATAACACTTCCTCCCCCACGTTTTAAAAAATGTGCTAAACTTACAGCAGTTTTGGCTGGTTGACAGCTTGGCTTTTCAACAAGTTTAAGAAAACGTTAATGAAACTATCGTGTTCTAATGAATTGTTAGTCTCTCTAGACCAGACAGAAAAGATTTCGACAGGATCTCTAAACTGATTTTTCTGGGAAATGGAGTTGTATCTCCATGATATTACTTGCTATAGAAAGTGTTAAAATGCATAATGAATCTCTTTGTATTTATTATATACCATGTGTTAGTTTATTCAGACTTTTGCTTTGCTACGTTAAGCAGATCAGCTAATGACTTCTGTATGTGATTAAACATGGAAAGGGTTAAAAGCAATAACTTAAATAGTGAGAAATGAATGCATTTTTGTTTAGAATGAGACTGATGCCATGGTTGTCAGATGTATGAAGAGAGAATTAGAATTACGTGGGAAGGAAGTAAGGCTTTTCCACAGTTATAAATTAGACTTGCCAATTGCATAAATCTTTGTATGCATATTGTTAATGGATAGATAAACACTGTTTTCTAGTGCTTCTGTTAGATATGTCACATGCCAGCTAGGAGTCAAAACCCCAAAACCACCCCACAACATTCTAACATAGACTTCAAAGATGGATTTACTAACTCAAAACTCAGATTCAGGTGACAGTGTAGAACCCTCAGCACAGTATTATTGCACACATTCATAGGAATGAAATGGTTTGTCTGTATAATTCTACAGACCCCAATCCTCTTCACTTTTGGAGCTTCTGAGCTCTCTTAGCTCCCCATGCAGCCACTGAGAACTCTGTATGCTCAAATCTTCTAGAAATCCACCCCACTGCAATGTAACTAAACCAGAACCCATCCCTGTTCTGCATGACATCAGTCACAAGATTTCAGTTATTTGGCTGCAAGTAGAAGAATACACATAAAATTGTCCCAGCCATTGCCCTTTTTTACATCTTGAAAGCAAGTTCTTTTTCTTCTCTAACACAGAACATAAAAATAACGCTGAACTCCCTCATATGCTACTAAAAAGAGTGACAGAGAAGATTAAATTTATAGAAAGTAATTGGCTCCATAGGAAATGCATGCCTTGATTCCTACAGCATGACAGGTCTGAATGCTTGCTCAATCAGGAAAGCAAACCCCAACATAGGCAGGAAAAAAATGAAAAATTAAGATTAGTATTTTGTGGAGGGGAGAGAAATGCAACTTAATATTTTCTTTTCACCACAGTCATTTAAACAAAATGGAAACTCAGAGAAACTGTGAAATTTGTATGTTTCTAAAATGTGCAGTAGGATTCAAAGTGAATAGTGTCAGATTACTATGATGAGGAATGAACTTGTGTGCTGCTGTGCCTCAGATATGGTAGACTGCTGACATCAAATGAAGAAACACAGTAAAAATATAGCACTTATGTGCTGGATGAAAAATGATTAATTTATGACTCTGCAGCTTTGAACCTCCTGACACTCTTTGAACTGACAGTTTTCAAAATGCTTTCCAGAGTGCCTCTTTTATTTATCCTCTCTGCACTGAGCAGAGTGTGGAAGTGCTTTCCCTTTTCCCTGAAATGTGCATCTGATTGGAGGTGTGAGGACCAAAGAGGAGCAAAACTGTTTTAAAGTGTCTGTACCAGCCCAGGAAATGGCACAAGGCCAATTCAGACAGTTCTACAACCTCTTCATCCTGACAAACCAGAGAAGAAAAGCCAACTCAGGAGCTTTAAGTTCACACTTTTCAATCTGTCCTTCTCTTCATGTAAATACTTGTTTCTTTTCACTTCCACCCAGTAGTCTGGATTTGCCTGCCCAGCCAGTCCAAATTAAGTGTATAGTTCTTGAGCACCTCATTTTAAAATAATCTAGATAGTGGAATGATGTAGAGACACTATCTTCCATGTGATAATAAGATTTTTTTTCTCTCACCACTTGATGTCTACATAACAAAAGAACAGATTTCAGAAAATTTGTAGTTTTTGGACTTGATTTAGATTGAATGTCTTTTCAGATGAAAGCAACAGAACAGGGCATCCTAGGGCATCCTGAGTGACCTGTAAATGTACCAGGCTATCAGTGGGTTAAAGTCTTTGCCAGGTAGAAAGCTGAAGTTTGAAGGCTCATTGCCCTCCAGTGTTGGCTCTCTCTGGAAAGCCTTCTTGCCTTTCTCTTTGCCCTGAGCTCTGTGCACTCTGCACTGAGTGCACAGCAAGGGCTGGGAGCCAAGTGTGTTACCAGTACTGTGCTGGATGTCTCACACTGTTCCTAACACACACAAAGTCCTCTCTCTCCTGCCTTGGGGAATAATGATCTGTTGTACAGGGATATTGGGCAGACTGGTTAATGGCTGGGAAAGAAAACACTTTTGAAAATGTAGAGAACAACATTTCATTTGCTAGATTTTTCCTTTCCATGTATTTTTTGTCAATTCCATCCTATTTGGTATTAATGTCTTTTTCATTCCTCTTTTCCATGTCTTGTTTTTTCCTGTCTATACAACCAATACTGTTTCAATGACATCTTAAAGACTTCTGCTCTTCTTACTCACCTGTGAACTAATATGGAATTGGGTTAAAATACAATTTGTGCTATATTCATAAGTAATACCAGGAAAAGGAGACTGTACTTTGTGAGTCTGAAGTATATTTTTATAGGTGAGTGAGTTATAAAACCTCTAAAATTGGAGGCTATTAGAATAGAAATGCTGAGATAAATGTTACTGGAATGACCTGACTGCAAGGAACTGAACTTAAAGTCCTCAGAAAATAATGAGGAGTTTAAGTATTGCCACAGTAACACAATACTGGTATTTTCATTTTAAATGTTAGAAGCTGAGTAACTGGATTTACTTGATTTTCTCTCAGCTGTTCTGTATTCAGTTCTGCTCAGTCTTTTAACCCTACACCGCCTGCAATGACCCACGGCTGCCCTGGACAGCTGCTTACCTAAATGGGCACTAGAAGACTACATAGCATTCAATTCAGCACATAGGCTGCTGCTTCCTAAATGAAAATAAGAGTTCTATTATCTATCAAGTGAAGAAATTCATGCAAGAACAGAAAAATTGCAATCTGCCAGCTTCTCTAAAGGCATTCACCAACTTATTCTTGCATATCTCTGCAGCTAGTGCTCTTTGAGGTTGGCATGGCAGCCCTAACCATTAATCTCTGCATTTTGGCCCTAATCAAACTGATACCACTTTTTATCCCAAAGTTGTACAGAAGCTGATTGTATAGGTTCATAATTCCAAATTATAATTACATTTAAATAGGCTGTTTATTTTGAGGAAATACAAAGATTCTCATCTTTTACTAGCTGCACTGGTAACTACAGAGAGTAGTGGATGTAACTAAGTTAAAAATAGTAGCTGTCTCATGATGTTTCCAGAAACCTTTAGGGTGTCTGTTCTGTGTTGGATCAACAGTGTGCAGTGAGCCAGACAATCTCATGTGCCCATGATTGTAGTGCAGTGTGTGATTCTGTGCTTGTGAGAAACTGCTCAAACAGGCATTCAGTTCATGTCAGAGACATTCAGAATAGCAGGAGGATTTTCATACTCCGGGCATCCTTTTTGAAGAAGGGCCTAAAATATTGCTGCTGGCAGAAAGGGATATACACTGACAATTCCTAAGCAAGGATTAGCATTCCCTTTCCTGTGTCTGTGAGTCAGCTTTAGCTGACTTGACCTTTTAGTCTTTAGCATTTTCATTGATGTTGAGCCCTCAGTGGGAAGAGACAGTGATTAAATTCTTCCCAAGCCTCTGAAGTAGGATATGGCAATTGAAGGATGATAATTCAGTGAATGGCTGTGCAATTCAACCAGCCAAGGGGCAATGCAAATACATTGTGGCAGCACTGTATGATACCCTAGAATATCTCCACAATAAACAGAGCTGGTTTTTTCAGTCCTTTACTGGTGATGCAGATATCCTGCTGGTTTTGATGGCTGTCAGATCTTATTCGCAGAAAAATTAACTGTGCCAAAACTCACCATGGTAATGTAAGCTGCAGGACTTTCAAATGTCTAGGCTGACAATCAGTGGAAGGATTGTTCAATGAGAGGCATTTCCATCCTTTATATGTTTTAATAAATTGTTAAGGCTGAAACCTTTTTCCCTTTTCTTAAAAATGGTTGTAGATGTTAAGGAAAATGAGTACTTGCTGATGTAAAGCTAACCATTTTTAAAAGAGAAAACCAAAGCCCTTGGTTGTTAAATTCAACAAACAGTGACTCTGCTTATTAGCCAGGATGATGACATCTGTTCCTCCTTTTTGGCCAGTGTGAGCTTTGGAACCTCCCCATAATTTCTAGTGAGGGTTAAACATCCTATCACTCATGGAGCTTATTTCTACTGCCCTCCACTCTGGGAGCTTTCCACCAGCAGCAGTGTGCTGGGGTGCCATCTTAAGGAGAGCTTTGGGAGGTAAAATCTTTGTAGGTTTGTGTTTTGTGATGGAATTCTGAATAAGTGTCATACAGACAGAGTATTTTGAACTGGTGTAAAGGAAAATGCTGTAGGATCGGCTTCAAGTTAGAATCAAATGAACACAGGGAATTAGTGTCTTCTAGCCAGGGGCCTCAGCATCTGCAGAACTGGCTGCCCACACAGCATCCTGTTACTGTGAAGGATGAGATTCCCCCATTTAGGAGGATACTGAAGGGAGCTAAATTATAATTAGAGAAGAAGTACTGCATCACAGTGGGCATTAATTCCCATACTTGTCAAGAATGTCAGCGAAGAATATATAGATTAAATAGACAAGAAGACTAAATTATGTACCTGAGGGTGATCTCACCAGAGACAGCTGAGACAGTCCTCATGCAATGCAGGGTTGGTAATACTTGTGTGCTTTTTTAGTGTATGGATAGCCCCTAGGACTGTCACCTTCCTTGGAATACCTTACCTCTGTTATTCCAGTACAATTCAGCTTCTGTTCCCTTGTATAAATGGTAGAAATCAAGATATCTGGCACAGTTGGTTAAAAACTATGCTTATAAACATGTGCAAATAAGAAACTTGTAGGAGGCAGTAGAACTGCAGGGAAGGAAGATGGGCCTGTAGTCTATAGTTTGGCACGAGCTGAGAGAATAGACAATAAGTAATTATAAAGACAAATTTCGGTCTAGAGCATATAAAAGAGTATCATAAATCAAACAGAGGAGGTGGTTCCTTCACTCAATAACAGGCATATAGTGACAATCATTCACGCTGTGAGGTAGCTCAGAAGGTCTCTAGCCCAGCCTACCTCTGAAAGCAGGGCAAATTTCAAGATTAGAGCAGATTGCTCAAGGCCTTGTCCAGTCGAGTTTTGAGTGTCTTCCAGGCTGGAGATTGCACAGCCTCAGTTTCAATATGTTCCAGTGTTTCCTCCTCACTGTGAAGAATTATTTTTAATGATTTAACAGAAATTTTCCTTGCTGCAACTTGTGACTGTTAATTCTTGTATATCTGGTTTTTTTAGCCATTGTCACAGTTGCATGAAGTATTTTACCTCGGTAGCTTGTCAAAGCTCCATAAGTAGCTCTGTGCAAGCAAGCATCCTGTCTCTGGTTAATATATCCACTGCAAACCCTTAAGATTTTATTAATCTTACTTACCATGATCCTTTAGAAGAATGCAAAACAGCAGGGAATAATGGACTTGGTAGGTTTCCAGAAGTCTGCTAATTCATTTCAAAGAGTGAGTATTGCAGTTATTATTTTGACAGATGTTTCCTTGTTTTGTCCTAGACTAACTATTTGATTGCTGATTTTTAAAGATTCTCAAGTTAATAGTGTGCTGACAACCTCAAAGGAGCAAGTGAGACTTGTGCTTTCTTTTTATTTGGCAGGAAATTAGTCAAGGTTGACATACTGGCAGTTCAGTGTGGCACATGTTCTAGGTAAATATTGCTGCTTATTACTCCTTCTCCTCTGTAAAAAGCCCCAGCAAGTATACAAACGGTAATGTTCTCAATAACCCTGCAGTTATTAGTAAGCATTTAACTGATTTGGCTCCCTCTTTGGAAATGAAATATACATTTATGTGCATAATTTGCAGGTTTGAACAAGTGTTCAAACCTATCTCTGAACTCAGGTGGAAAGGCAGAAGGAGAAGCTGGTTTGAGATTCTGTTCAAAAGCAGCTCTTGTTTAATCTAGTATTAACTTCTGTACTTCCTCTCCTCTCCTCTCCTCTCCTCTCCTCTCCTCTCCTC
>VZRF01001342.1:132697-393612 GCA_013396875.1 Vireo altiloquus
TCCCCTCCCCTCCCCTCCCCTCCCTCTGCTAAAGAGTGTTATTTGCTGTGTTTCTGGTGGCATCAGAAGGTCCACACATGAATCTTAACTGCTGTAAACTCACAGCTGCCTCCAATTTCTTCTTGAAGGTAGGAGGCAGCAGAGGATGATGAGAAAAGAAAGATCAGTACAATAGGCAGTGATGTGGATGCAACACAGATGGGCTGGTTTTAAAAACCACATTATAGAATTTTAAGTAAATGTTTGACAATATCCCACTGCAGAATTTTGTAAGAATCCTTTCTGTTCATGATAAACATAAGGAAGGGAAACAGCAGGCTGCAGAGGTGAACAGTGCAGCTTAATACGAATATGAACAGCTGAATATGAACAAACAGCAGATCAGCTCTGGGAGCACGAAAATTGAGAGTATGATCTGAAAATAAGTAGGGGTAGATTAGGCAAGGTTTTGGAGAATGAAGGTAGGAGAATCAAAAAGGATCTTTAAAGCATTTAAAAAACTTTAAAGCATTTAAAAACTACCAGAGTAAAAAGTGTTGTTGAAGCATAAAGAGACTGAAACAACAGTTTTAATTATACCCCTAATATATTAGGGGAAAAACAAAAGTAAAGAAGAAGTCAGTAAATAAAGCAGAATAAGTCCAGAATGTATTAAGACCACTGTGCATGAGAGTTTTTTACAGTGCTGCTTACAAGGGGCCAGGAAAAGAAAGTGGGAGAAATGAAAACATTTGGAGCAAGGTGATTTCAGTGTCATGGGTTCAGTATAGCTTAGAGAAACTGTGGAAACTCCTGTAGCAACAAAATAACTGCTAGAAGCAATTCAAAATGAAATTGATTGCACAGAAAAAAAAATCAATGTACAGAAGTCAGTCCAGAAAAAGGACTGAATTGTGAGGGAGAAAAATCTGTACATTCCTCCAGACCTCATTAATCAATTCCATTCTTTGACTTGTACACATAAAATATTATGCAGTTTCCTCTGAGGCTGTAGCAGTGCTTGCTGAAGGGAATAAAGGCAGCATCTGGGCTTGAATGTCCAAGCACTTGTGGTGGTTTATAAGGGACATTAAGGAAAAGTTGTTTACCAGCATTTCATGTCCCTTTCCATTACCTTTTTTCCCCAGGAGGTAAGTCAGTGTAAGTTTGACCTTTCTTCTCAGTGGCTGGTTACAGCCAGTCCACCACAGGAGTTGAGTGCCTTCACCATTTCCTGCTGAATAATACTTGGTGGTCTCATTACCATGTATCCAAAGCAATCTGATTAGCATGTATCAAAATTAGCAATTTTTAATGATAAACAAATAATGGCCAATACAGAATCATTTACTGCCAACAACTTTAATATTCTCTTTGAAGCCAGAAGACTTTCCTCAGGATTTAAATTCATTAATGACTTTTTTCTTTCTGCTGAGCCAACTGGATTCAGTTTGTCGTGATCAAAGTTCTCAGGGTAAAAAGAGAATGAAAAATGAAAAGAAGCAAACAAACATTTTTCTTTCCAGAAATCTGTTCTATGTCTCTAATTTGTTTAATGTATCCTTCAAAAATGCTTATAGACTTTTCTTATTTCCCTCTGTACATTTCTTAGAGTGAAGAATTTTTCTGTCCTTATTAAAATAACAGCAAATTTATTAAAAAAATAGGGAAGTCTTCAGGCGGAGCAGACTTATCCAAGGAAAGCAGCTGTTTTGCAATCTGTACATCATCATCAGAAAGGCAGAAATATATTGTATGAACTTAGGAGCAGCAAAGTCTTGTCTAGAAAAATATACTGTGTCTGAGAGTATTTGAGTGTTATTTCTGCTCTGAGTCTTCTGAGAGTGTAGGATTTCTCTGGACACTTCCTCTGTACTGAGGGAGGGTAATGAGAGGTTCTCTTAAATAATGCCGTTCACTGCTTTGATTAGGTGTTTGCTTTCTTTAATTCGGATTATTGAGGACACTGTAGAAGCTGCGTGCAGGAATCAAACAGGGTGAAGCAATGCACACTTCACGTCCGAGTGTGTGGTTATGCAGAATGCTGGCTGCTGGCCCCAGTGAACTGGGGAAGTTTTTGTGCAAAGACACTGCCTGCATCCCCCAAACATGCACAGAGAATACAAAAGCATGTGGCATTAGCTCTACATTCCATGTGCTCCACTAAGAAACTCTCAGCTCAAACTGCTCAGGTCAGTCCCTATGTGCGGCAGGAGTCAGGTTTGGAAAAGTCCACAGAAAATGGTATTCCAAAGGGACCAATGATTTGGGTACCTCTGTTTCCAGAGGTGAATGTGACATACTTTAAAGGAACTCATCTTCCAGCATGCTGTTCCTAGTCCCTGGTCACAAGCATTTGGGGATTATGGTGTTGTCCCATCAGCAATTCCTTGCTGAAGAGCTGCCAATGAGGGTTCACATCTGTGAACTCTGCTTCTGGCAAGGGAGAGGAAACCCCAGGCAGGCTCCCTGTGGAAGCCTGTGTGACCCACAAAGGTGTCAGTACTACTCCTGTATTTCAGAGGATGCTTTCCTGAGGATATGTGTCATGAGATCCCCTGGCTCCATTGGGATCAGCCATCCCAAGTGAGTCCCTTCCCAAGTTTTCGTGTACCCACATGAACTCTATTCCTGTACCACCTCGCAGTACTCCTTGCTGGCGAGGTGGTACAGGAACAGAAAAGATAGCTGCTCCTGGTGTAATGTTGGAGAACATTGTGATCCTTCCTTGGAGCCTGAAATAAAAGTGAAAGTAGGTCACTTCATTTGGATAGGTACTTGTTGGCACATTATCCAATTAAATTATTCTCTTATTAAATATTTCCAGAAATTGTGACCTAAATGGGTCTTGTTCATAGGTATTTGGCAAAACCCCCTCCCTTTTGATGTATCCAAGAGATGTTTTAACTTGACACTCTCTTACAAGTGTGGCAAGTAGCAAGGAAACCCCCTTCCCTTCTGCTGGAGGCATCCCTCTTGGCTCCTGTCTAACACCGAGGCAGAACAGGTGTTCTGATTTTGCTCCTAACACAATCTCTATGTGACCATCCATGAATTTAGTTGAAATCAGGTTGTCCATCACTGTTGCCCTTTCCTGGAGTTATTGTGAGGTGTTAGTGAACCAGTATGTTTATTTGCATTGAAATTAGCAAAACACTCTGTTAAAATATACTGAATGTTTGTTTTTAAAGTTTCAGATTAAAAGTAGAAAGTACTGGTTTTGTCTCGTCAATCCACCAACACTAACAGATGCATGAAGTTGTATTCCTACTGCTTTACAGTAATTTCAGTGAACATGTCTGCTGTTCTTTGTGTATATTAAGACTATCTTGAATCATAATGCTGATTGCATAGGTATCATGAGGAAAAATGCTTTTATGACCACATAATATAAAACGTGAATAATCTAAATTATTGTAAGCTTCAAAACAATCTTATTCCTTAATGACGAGGAGATCCGAATAAATGTATTATATTGATCAGCTCTTTATTATAATCGTCTACAGGAATTAAAATGCAGGATGAATAGAGGAAAAATGTCATCCAAATAGATGTGAAGATAATAGTTCAGTCCTGAGTGCAGTAGATTTATATTGGTAAAATATTCTGCCTTATAATGCATCATTTAATTTGTTTTTAAGCCAATAACATTTCTGTTTTTCAGAGTGTTTGGTGTAAGAAGGGAACTGGATTGGACTTGGAATCCAATAAATATTGAGCTGTGTTGTTCTAATGTGCTTTCTGGTTGTATTCTGTCTACCCTACACACAGATGGTAGGTCAAGCTATATTGGCTCTACCAGTATAGATCCTGTGTTCAATAGACCTTCATGCACTTGGGCAACGGAGATGTTTTTAATTAAAACATACAGTGATTCACTGGCATCTGGAAATTTTGTGCATAAGCAAAGATAAGCTAGTAAAATAAAATGCAAATTTCAAACATAGTTCTGTGTTCTGTTAGTTCTTTTGTCAAGAATGTATTTTAATACCATCTTTTACATGGTAATGACTTGGTTTTTTGAACAACATATCTCAAAGATTAACTATTTTTCCCTTTCCTCTCTTTCCTATATGTTTAATTGCCAATGTACTGAGAAGTCCAGATCAAAAAAAACTTGTATGAGATTTAAAAATCTGTAATTTACAGAAAAATAACTACTTGGTTCCTAATGCTTTGATTAACTCTGCTGTCACAGTACCCTTCAGTTGTAAAGATTTATTTTGCCTGGACCAGTTCCAAACTAAACCTTTATGCTGCAGTCTCAACAGATGCTGATCCTTTCAAATAAAAATGATTAATTTGTATTTTTAGAGAGCATCTATCGCTAGGTTTAATATCAAAGTTTATAAATTTGGAAGAAGACTGTCTCATGATGACAAGTTTCTAAAATACTGTACTGGATCTGACAATTTATTTAGCTCTTGGTCAGTCAGGTCAGGTCAGAACTGTAAATACAATCTGCATTAATATGGTGGAAGAGATGATCTGAAATGTTATTAATTGGTCTGTGACTGAAGACAGTCATCACTACCCTTAAACTGGATGGAGGGGAGAGAAGGATGGGAGAAAGGAGGGGGAAGGAACCACATGGAGTCTGCTGCTGACATGTTGTCCATGTGACACAGGAAAAAGTCTGATTTTTCCATAAGATTCCTGGAAAATTTGGACTTGGCCAGTGTAAAAGAATTAACTTTGCTGTGAAGGGCATTGCATGCCAGACTAACCTTAAAATATGCACCAAACCCAAAAGAAATTACAAAAAAATATAGGTATGGAAGGAAAAAATATACAATTTTTAAAATTTATCTACAGAACATTTTTAAGCCTGCTGTATGTCACTTTCACCTTTCAAGGACTAGAATAATACAGCTATTTTTATTCTCTTCCCTCTCTTCATCCACTGCCTAAAATATCCTAGGCAGCAGAATGGATTAGCATTTTCTGCTCCACAGAACTTGATAAGAAAGTGTTCAGTCTGCAGAAGGTGCCGAGAACTTGCATGGCCCTGCTTTGTACAGGAATCAGAAGTTTAGGACCAGAGGATTAGGCAGTAAAATCAATATATTTGTTCTATTTTTGCTATGCTACACAGGCGTCTAGAGTCTTTTAAACCAAGGAGAAAGTTGGCAATATATTTTTGGTACTGACACTATGTAGTTTGCTTTCTGTGGAAAGTAACATCAGCCCTGCACTTTTTAGTCAGTGCCTAAAGGGACAATATCTTCATCTGCTCCTTTCTATTTATGGTATGACCACGAGCAGCCCTTTAAAACAATTTGCCAAATTGTTTCTAAAGGTCACAAAAAACCTGCTCAGCTTGCTGAAGTTTCATTTATGAGTTTCTAATTTTTTGAGATTTTTGGAAGGAAAATTAAAAATTGAGTCCACTGTATTATACTTCAGCAAAAGAACGTTTTTTGGTAAATTTTCAACATCTTTTCCATTAAAAATATTTTAATGATGCCTTCATTATGAGGCCTTCATTCTTGAATGGTGTACATAGTTCCATCATCACATGTATTGCTTTTAAAAAGTTAACTTCTTAGGATATGCCACCTGTAATGGTGCTTCTGGTGCAAAGGCTGCCCCAGTGGACTCTGGAACTTGCCAAGGGATATCCAGGATGGGCTCTGCTTGGAATGCCTGTGGCAAACTCTGTGAAGTGTTTGGAGGCTGTTTTGGGATGCATCAGTATGCCTGGAGTACAGATAAGTGCACATTGAGAGTTTGGAGAGCCTCATCTCCAGTCTAACTGTCCAAGAGCAGTGTGAAGCCATCTTGAACTTCGGATTTCAGACAAAACTTCCAGAAATTATGAGTAGATATCAGAAGTGCTGGTGCATTATGGTATCAACTTGTTTGACATTTGAAACATTTTTGCATCCAAACCATGATAGCTAGGTTATTGTTCATAAAGTATAAATATGAAGCATCTTGAAATCGGTGTATTGGTACAAATTTACTCCGCACCTAATATGAAGAACTACACTTCATTTAATGAAAGAGAGATAAAGTAATTGATAGTTCTTTATGGCTCCCAAGTGGCTGATGTAAAGCAGATAGTGGTATCTCACAGATGGGTAATGGTTATGAAAGTGTGCTTCCCCTTTTGAAGAGGATAACCCTCACACTTACAGCTGGAAAAAAGCAACTTTTTGGCATTGCTTTGCTTCAGTGAGTAAACCTTTGTAGGAATGCAGCAGATCAATCACACTGAATAACTCTTGGACACTTTGTATGACTACACTGAACATGTAATTACAAATAACAGCTCTGCTGCTGAGTGTTTGAATCTTCCTCAGATAAAGTGCATGTGTGCACATTGTTGTGGTATAATTACATGTAACATTGTAAATGCTCAGCTGCTCGAGGGATATTCTTCCATTTTCTGGGTCTGTTTCTCCTCCATCTCCACCAAAAACTAAGTTTACCTTTGGTACAAACATGTTATGCAGCATCTGTATACAGCCAATGCCACTTCGGCCATCTTGTACTGTGTAGAATATATTTCACTGGTTTTGTTTAATCCACTACTCTGTGGAGAAAAATGTAAAGCCAGGGAAAAAAAAAACAGCATTTGCCTTTGAATAAAATTCTACTGCTTCCTTTGTATATCAAAAACTGCATTTCAGACTGGGTAAAACAATTGTCTTAGTTTCTTCCTAAATATCTTGAACTGATTGCGACTCTTTTTAATTTAAAGTGTAATTGCTTTTTCTCATCCTTTTTAATGTTCTTGTTCCGCTCCTAGAGAGAGATTTTCTGTACTCAACAAGCCTTAAAACAACTATTGCCAAAATCTGATTGTTGAAGATAAACAGTAAATGGCAGTGTGTGTAGCTGTGGTCTGCAGTGCCCTGTGAGCCCAGGCTGGGGTGTTTGTGCTGCACTCACAGGCTGCCTGAGGCAGGAGCACAACTGTCTATTTGACCCAAAGGCTGTTTATTTTTTCATTCTCTATCCTGCCTGGTTTTGCTGTCTGGCACTAGCCCCAATGGCTGGAGCAGTGTATCATCACAATGTCTCAAACCCAAGTTCTAATGTTAGTTCTCAGCACTTTTAAAACCTTCTGCCTCCTGGGTTTGTCACTTCTTCCTGTATTTGCATCAACATTCTGGAGTGCTGGAAAGATCATGGAAAGTACCCTTATCAGGAGAGTGCTGTGTTTGTTCTATTCATCACACAGTTCTTGTGTGAGGGGAAAACTTGTGCTGCTGTTTTGTGGAGTTCCAAACACAACAATTTGAGAAAACTATTCCCAGCATAGTGACTTTCTTGCACAGAACTGGTGTTTATTTATTTACTTTTATGATTTTGTACATATTCAAAATTTCTGCAATTTTGAAATAGCTCCAAGCTATTTCTCCAATTTTTCAATCACAATCTCTACATTTAGGCACTAGTGCTTAATTGAGCATCTTGTGGTGGTACTTCAGTGATTTAAATGATTGCACACAGATTGTCAGCATGCTGCAATTGCTTTGAAATTCACTTCCCATAAATGTTTTTGCAGCTAAACAGTGTTCTTGGTCTTGCATCTGTATTCAAAGGGCATCCAGTCTCCCTGTAGGCTGTGAGATAGAGCTCCAGCTGAATAGTTACAGAATTATTTAAAAATAATTATTTGAGCATCCATTGTATGATGAAGCACAAAATAGGATCAGATCAAGAACTGAATGTGCAGTTCCCCAGTGTCCTGAAAGCCCTTACTAACAGCAATTAGAAACTCTGGCAGCAGCAAATTGAAAATGTGATTAACCTTAAATGAAAACAATTTTATTAAACTAAAGATCTGATTAGCAACTGAACTGCACAGTGCAGATTTTCCAGCAGGGGTTACAATACTACCACAGCCTACAATTTAATGCTGATATGAGTTAATTTGTTTCTTAGCATAAATGCCGTGGTAAATAAATTTTTTTTTAAACCAGAAATGTCTATCCTTAAAATAATTCCTAGTGGATTTGTTGTTGCTGGTCAGTGGGCTGTGTTGGAAATTACTTGCAGAACATTAGGAAAAAAGGAAGATGGCAACACATTCACACTGATGAACATCTCTTGTTTCCTGGGGTAGGTATAGCAATAGGTATTGCTGCCTCCCTTCCGCTCTCTGTAGTGATATTACAAATGTCCACAGTTTATTTCCACTATCTTTCCTTCCACAGTACCCATCAGAATTAAGGAACAGTCCCTGTTTGAAAGCTGTAAGAAATTCTGAGATCATGTGCAATACTGTTCCATAAATTCCTTGCCTGTTTGTTTTTAAACTGTTTGTACATTGAGAACTACCCAGCCAAGCTGTGACAAACTGAGGGAGACAGAATATTTTAGCCAATGTCTAATGCACTCATGGTATTTATTTGTTCAGTTTGCATATTAGGCTTCTCCAGAGAACATGACATACATTCAACTCATGCCAAACTTGGAATCAAGCTCTTAAGTAATAATCCCCACAGATCTAAACCCACCATGCTCCATTTTATGGAAGCAGGGAATGTAGGCACAGCTCATGGACAAGGGAAGACCATGGTCCATGTATAGAAATCAGTAAGGCAAGACCTCCTTAATTTGTAATTTCTAGGGATGTTATTCCTGAACTTTTCTTTCTAGGGCTATATTCTATACAGTTGAAGAAGAGCTATACAAGGAAAAGGTTTTACCATAAATTGACACATCCTAACTTTTCTTACAGCATTTGGCCACTTTTCTGTGGAGTTTAGATAGCACAGCATACCAGTCTTTATGAATGTATGCATGTGGGTGGAAACAAAGTCCTGTTTACCATTTCATGTAGGAAGTGAAATGTTTATGCAATCCATCAGCAAAATAAAATGTATGTGCCTTTTGATACTTCAAGGCTTGTTATCACAGTGCAGTGATGTAGACTTTGACATACACTGAGCTTTTCTTGCAGGGAATCCAGGTTTTGTTTTGTGTTTGGGTGACAGTAGTTCATTCCTTCCAGAGGGATGAATGCAGCATTGTGTGTGCAGTGCGAGGATGTCTAACCCTCACTTGTGAGACTTCTGGCACTATAATGGCCTCTTTTGTGAGGGGAACAATGTTCCTCTTCCACTGCCTTCCCAATTCCCTGGCCAGTGCTGCAGTCCGTGCAGTCCTTCTGCCCATGCTGCCGCGTGTCTGCTGCTTCTCCAGTCCCCAGCATTTTCTATGGGAAAGGAATCTCATTCCTCATTCAGAGAGCTGGGAATGCAGCTCATTAGAATCTTAGCAGCATGAATGAAGCTTGTCACTTATCATCAGATCTCATTATGGCTCAACGGAAGATATAAATTGTCTTATAGATAGGAAGCAGAAACAGTACATTATGGATTTAGTAATCTCTTTTCTTCCCCTCTATTTTCATGTGCTTTTTGGGTATGAAGTAAAACAAAACTTCACTTCTCACTGAAATGTTTTTGAAAGTGATCTCATTTCTTTTAGCTCTCCAGCATTACTGTGCTGCCCTCTTTCTGCCAGAGAATCCTAAGGTGCTTAAAGAAATTAAGTGCTACAGATATGATGCAAGAGTTGCTGAATGGCAAGTCCCTTAACAGGAGAAATGAGTTATATTTATACATTTTCCTTCAATTCCCAAAGTGTCTCCAGGCATTTTGGACATCACATAAAGGATGCCACACTTCCTGCCAATTCTGGGGTGAAATTTTTTGAGCCTTAAGGAATGTACACAATCCTCCTATCAAAATCCTGCACACGTTCTGGAAAAAGGCACAATTTGCTCACTTCCCAATTTACAATGCTGTCTAGTATGTTACTGTTGAATTCCTTTGATCTTGAATTATTCCATGTTACAATTTTAGACCTGTTTTACACCTCTGTGTGATGTCATTCCTACCCACTTACTCCCACTCCTTTAGTCAGACCTGCTGCTGTACTTGTTTTTTGCCATCTTTTCTAAAAGCACAAATTCTCTGTATACATATCTGTATCTGTATGTATACTGCAGTTACAGTTGGGGAAAATGTTTTGTTGGCTTCTCTGTCATACTTTTTGAAGTTGAAAAAGCACCAGCTTTGATTTTAGTTATTACAAGGAACAAGCTGTTTACACTTGTTCAGCTTGTAATTTCTGAGCATCTGGTGTACCAGAAGAGATATGGACACCTATAGCTTAGAATAAATAGAATTTTGAAAACACTCAAATCACACTGAAATTCATTTCTTAAGTCTGAAGCAGCTTTTAATGTTTAACCATGAGTATCTGCAGTAGCTGAGCTGAAATGAGACAATCTGTAGAAATTAAATTAGTATCCTCAAAGTAATTTCCACTGATTTAACTAGACTGGATATGATTCATTTTGTTTTAATTTAAACTGCCGTTTAGACTCATTAGCTTTCCTTGTTGAGCGAGGCCTCAGAACTGAAGGTACACCAGAATGCACTCTCACCCAGCCCAGCACATTCAACATCACTTGTTTTTAAATTGCATCTTTCTTCTCATAGGATGAGGAGGTGCTAAAGAAGTGCCAAGGCACAACACAAGACCTGTGGTTAAGTCATCTCTACAGTCTGGCAGCAATGAAACTGGAAGTGTCATCTGTCTTCCTTTGGTGTTTTGCAGACACACTCTGATTTTTCCCTGAAGCAGACTGTGCTTTGAGCCTAAGGCTGGGTGTGCTCGATTCAGGGCACTTTGCACCTGTGTTTTGTTGGAGTGCAGAATTCAAGTACTTTCCAAAGCTGCCAGTCATTGATGCAGTAAGTCCATTGATGCATTATTCTGCAAATAATGGACCTGCTGTAGAATAGCGTAGCTTCCCTCCTTTATTGAACAAAACACAGAATGAAACTCTGAACACAGTACAGAGTTTGTTGAATGAAACCATAAATGACAAAGCTGACCACTTGCTAAAGGATGCTGTCTTTGGGCACCTGTTTTGTGCATTTTGGGTGACTGTATTAACAGTTCAGATGCCTTAGATGTCTGAAATTAAGTGGGGTGAACAGAAGTCTAAACCAGTTTCAGCCAATTACGTGATTTGCTATGGCTTCTGCAGCTAACAGTGCATAAAAATAACTAGCAAAGATAGAGTCTCCAACAAATAAGCCAATGTTTAAGGTTTATGTCAAATAAAGAGTCACTATAATTTTCCCTGCATGCTGGATTTTTGCCTGAGGCCCAAGGGCTGGTGCAGTGTGAGCACTGCAGCAAGTTCTGTACTGTCAGCACTAATTGCTGTGGAAGGAGAAGGAACAGTGAGTTCTGACTGAACAGGTACTTGAACTGACTGAGAAGGGGAACCAGAGCCCTGCCATTACCATGAGTTTTGTTAGGAGATAAGTAAGTACCAGTACTTTATACGAGTGTGTGTACTTACAGCAGAATTCTGTCTGTACAATGGTGGTGGTTGTGTGAGTGGGGACTGACAGCAGGAAAAGCTTCAGCCCAGTTTATGAAAAGCTTAAGTACTTTTTCTAATCTAAAAAGTACACTCAGCCAGTAATGGACCCTTGTGATTTTATCATATGCCATGCTGCTTAGCTGTTTTGGGCAGAATCAAAAATGTTTGCAGGCCATAAGAAGTGGGTTTATACAAATATTTAAAAATTAAATCATTTAGATGATTTAGATGAATTAGATAATTTAAAAATGAATTTAGATGAATTAGATAATTTTAAAAAAATTCTGTAAGACTTAAATTGATTTTGTTCATCTACAGTCTGGGCTGTAGTGCTATCATCTGTTTTTGTTAGGGCTTCACTGAAAAAGCCATGTTAGTAATTCCCTGTGGTCACCAAGCATTTAGCAGAGTAGAGAGGTTATTAGAAGAGGTTATTTTAGCTATTTAGGCTTGGGTATTGCGTTTGGAAGTGTAGCTCTTCCTTCTGCTTTCAAATGTTTTGTTGGGCTGTTTCATGGAGTATTAGTGTTCTCTAACTCCTGTGTTCAGAAACTGCATATGAACACTTCCATTTTATGACTAAATAATTGGAAAGGGTAAGGTATTAACCTGCGTACAGCCAGCCTTGTATGGAACATAACAGAAAGGTGTATGAGATGTCTCTGTAGTGTTCTGGTTTCGTATTTGAAAGTGTCAGCTGAATGCCATGGCTATGAAAAGAGAGAACTCTTCAGGGCTTTGAAGTTCTTTTTTAAAATTTTGTCAAGTTTTCCTACTACCAAGCAAACCTAGTAGCAGATGTTGCTTTTATATATATATATATTCTTAATACATATCCAGTGTACATTTTCATCGCTAGTGATGATGGCAGACATTCCTCGTGGTGTGTTACTTTCAGTGAGGTAGGGACAAAGGACAGGATCCGACAGCTCTGCTGTGGGGTTGACTCATCCACACACCTTGAGATCCTGGAGATGGCTTTCCTGGGATTTGCTAGCACAGCTCGTTCCATCCAGTGTTGTCTCAGATCCTGGAGATGTCTTTCCTGGGATTTGCTAGCACAGCTTGTTCGATCCAATGCTGTCTCCTGTGGGAGGAAAGCAGTGCAGGGTCTGAAACTTAACGTACATACTGTAAGGTATTCAGAGGAAAGATATTTTCAAGTCCTTTGTTAAATTTAAAAGAGATTGTGGCTCTCTGGCATTTTTAACTTTAAAGAGACTTTTCATACATTATGCCTAGTTTTCACTTTATTGAAGCGTTTAAATGTTACTTAAAACATTGCTTAGCAATTATGTCTTAGATACAAACTACCCAGTTCTCTCCTCACCTGTACTGCAAAGCTCAGTGTGTCTTGGTGCTGCTGCCTGCAAGGCATTATCTAGGCATGTTTGATGGGGAATTACATGCCCTAGAAAGAAAATTAATAAAGAAATCTGCTTTCAACTCCTAAATTTTCTACCTAGTTATTTCTGTGATTAAAAAGCACATATTTTAATATATGCAATGCTAACCCTTAAAATTACACGGTCCATTTTTTTTATCGTGTCCAGGACTTCAGTAACTCAAGCAATTCATGGGAGAGTAGTGGAATGTTTGTATTATCTCTTCTTTTCCAGATGAGCTGGACCAGAGTAAATAGGCTGTATACAGCTCTGAAAAAGCAGCTTGATTCAAAGGGGATCCTTTCAGCTGCAAGCCATTATGTCATTCCCTCTGAAGAGCTGCCCAGGCCTGCAGCTCTGGGAGAGCTCAGAGAGCTTGTCCTGGGGCTGGCTGGACAGACTCCAGCATCTGGCTGTAGCTTGGAATGCTGGCTGAGTGGTATATTCACACTGGAGCTGGAGGTGAGAAGCAGAGTTGTTAATGATGCCGGCAAGGTGGCTATGAAAAAAAAGTATTTATATTGCATCTTTTAAGAATCTAAGATGTTTTTATGCAGCCATTCTTTGTAGCAGTGTAACCAAAGTCTCCTAGAATGCTGTGTTCTCATGACTCTGATTATGCCTCCTGCAGTCATTTGTTTGAGGACTCATCACTGGAGTGTAAAACTGGCTCATATTAAGATCTGTGATGAAATGTTACTTCCATTACTTTTGATACATGGGCTTTGTCCACTTAGTTCACTGTGGCATGACTTTGGTAAACATCCATCTGTGTGTGGTACACAAATTCTTTCCTAAAGTGCAAAATCTGCAGAAGCAAGGTTAAGTGGTTTTGACCCCTATGTTTCTTAATCCTGTATCTCTTTGGGTTCCTGTATCTCTTTGCTTTTTTTTCATTAAAATCTTTTTTCATCTACATTTTAACTGGTGATTTCTCTTTCCTCTACTACTATTACTTGGTACATCCATAATAATTTTAAGGTTCAAAACATTGGCAAAAGTTTTTTTTTCTTTTGGACAAAAAGTTTAATTTATTAGAATGTGAGATATTTTTAGTATCTCTTTACAATGAAGCTTCTTCAAATTGCTGTGTCTGTGGGTGTGGTGTCCAGATTACCCTACGGATTTCTAAAGGGAAAGAAGGAGGAAGATTTTTGTACAGAGTTTCAGGACAATCTAAGTAAAAGCTTAGTAAACTGAGATTGAATCTCCTTGGTAAACAACTGTACACTACCGTGCTCAAACCCACTCGTGACTATGTTACATTCCCCTTCAAACGATTTACTTTATATCTACTGGAGGTTAGTCACTGAATTAATATTCAGTTATATGTTAATCAAGAGAAGAGCAAGGCTATAAATTAGCACTGAGATTAGATGTGCGTAGAAAAGATGCGGCCCTATTTTGAGGGTTTGGTTTACAAATTACTCTGTGTTTATAGATTGATGATCAGAAGGCTTTATTTATAGATAGATAAGTAGATAGATATTAATAAAAAGATGATTGAGAGAGAGAAAGAGATCAGCAGCTTCTACCAGCAGGTCCGGGAGCTGCGATCCTCATCCTGTCTCTTCCGTCTGTGTGTGTCCAGCACCAGAATGGAATGCACAACAAGAACAGAGAGGAAACCTTTGATTGGTTAGGCAAACTACCATAAACATTTCTCATATTTACATTCTTTTCTTCTGGGAACTCCGAGAGTTCCCTTTAGAAATGGACTTAACTATTTAGAATTGAAGACAGGTTAGAAAGAAATTGCTTTTTCCAGCTTGTCTCTAAGATTTCTTAAAAACTCACTGCTAAGTCAGGACTACAGATGTGGTCAAACAGCATTCTGAATTACTCAGAAACATCTGATGAGCTTCAGCTACTTTGGAGGATAGCATTCTGTTTTACTGGCAATCTTGAATGCCTTTGTGTGTTTACTTTTTTAATTTAATATATATTATTTCATGGTCTTAGAGCAGGTTTTGAACTTGAGTGTCACTTTGAGAGAAGTGATTTTCATTTTTCTCCACAATAACTAATTCATCCACATTAAATGGGACCCATTCCATTACCTCCCAAGAAAAACAAACAATTAAATCTGAAATAAAGGCTGACCTAAAGCCACACTTTATTATATGCCACTGCAAAAGATGTTTTGTGGGAATAGGCTTGAACTGGAATAAATGCAATATTTTGCTCTATGCCTTGCATTCAGAACCTGAAAGTTGATTCGTTACTAAAATAAAAAGGTAAGCTGTAATTTCTTAGAATGCTCATTGTAGGGTACTGAGAATAAAAATTAAATGTGTCAGCAGGAGTTTAACCAATTTGTCCATTTTAATTCCATTTTCTTGGGTATATTTCACATTCATAACTAATCTGAAAAATATTGACAGGCTGACATTTCATTAAAAGGTATGTCACATTCCTCTGCAAGGGGAAATTGGATGCTGATTTCACACTGATTTAACATTGCTCTTCTAGGCCACTTTTGCAGCTGACATTGGTGTCTTTGCTCTGGGTATCCAAACCCAGTGTCTGAATTAATCAGGAATGGCTGGACATTAAATGGTTTGGGCATTCCAGAACAAAGTAGGCATATTCCAACTCAGAAATAAATGAATAGGAAATGTGTTAATAGTGTCATATACAGTCAGTGGTCCACACCTACTGAGTTGTAGAAGATAAAATAAAATGCCTGTTTGCTAAACCAGCTTTTCATCTAATTTTTTAAGTTGTCAGGATAGGCAGCACACTGATACTGTTGCCAACATGGAGCAGTATAACTTCAAATAAGATGGACTACCACCAAGAATTTTGTGGGCCTGAATAAAAGATTTTTCTGATGGGGATTTCCATTACACACTCTGTAAATCTCTCTGGACTTGAAATGGAGAGGAGACATTACATGGACATAAGCTGCTCAGAGAACTCATGACAATCATCTGGGGCTAAACCCAAGTGTTGCAACTATTTGAAGACACTAAAATAGCTGGCTCTAATGATAATTAATGAGGTCATGCACAATGTGATAATCATAAGCAATCAGTGTGTTTGCTGGCTATTGCTGGACAGTTATTTATGAGCTGGACTAAACTGAGCCATAAATTTGCAGAGAGGCAGTTTATTTTTAGTTACTGTAGATTCTGCTGTGATTGTGTCACAGAACACATGATTTTGCTGCAGGGCAAATTCAGGAGGAGCTGTGCATACAATGAAGACTTGCAGAACCTATGCACCCAGCAGATGAGCCAGCTCTCACAAGCCCACGTGAGGCTTTCTAGTTCACTTCTCTTTATTACTAGTCCTTGTAAGCATATTCAATTGTTTACTGATTGCTTTGCTTATGACAAAGGATCAGTCTGAAAAGACAAAGGTTTCATTTCAAACGAGGAATGTCCTAAACATTTGGCATCCAGTGTAACAAGCCACTCAAGGCTGCACAAAAATTTGGAGAATTGTTTTCTTAGTGTGTAGCAATGGCTGATGAGAATGCATTTCACCATCATTAGTCATCAGTTTGGTAAATGGCTATTAATGCTCACATTGTTGCTGCTGTTTTAGCTCTGTAGCTCTGACACTTGTGCACAGATGATAAGCTTCCTGGCTTGCTGCTTCCTACGGGAAACCAGTATCAAGTGACAAGATATGACATGTAATGTCTGAGTTTCTGAAAGAGGAACTGACCCCTTCCGAGCTGAGACTAAAAGGGTCACTAAAGGGTCTTTAATTAAGGCAGTCCTGCCAGAGGTGGGGAACTGAAATGCTAAACGTCATGTCAAAGCTATTCTTAAATCATGCAACCTAAGTAAAAAAAACAGAGATTATAAACCAATACATAATTCAATATCAATAACTCATAAAGTGAGAAGAGCATAAGAAAATAAATGCTTATTGGAATCTAGCTTTGCACATAATGTGTGAGTGAAGCTAGAAATAAACTTTAAGGGAACTGGATATTTGAGGCCTGAAGGAAAGCCTTATTGGGTATCTATGAATTTTTAGTAATATGGTCTCAATCTTTACACGTATTTCTGTATTTCTTCCCTATATCTCAACTAGATCACAATAATTCTGGTGTCCAGGTGACAGCTGTGTGAATATGCTATCAGAATAATGCACATGGGAATACTGTATGATTCCTTACTCACTTTAGATCCACAGAGTTGGATCAAAGCACTTCATTAAAACACATCTGGTTGCTGCCTTAAGCAAAATAGCAGGAAGCTTCACTGTAAGATTTCGATCAGTGATTTCAGTGGTCAGATACAGCAAGAGCTGGCAAGGCTGATTTAGGCCAAGACTATACCACAGCTTGGCCAGACAGCAGGTCAGGCATTATTCTGGAGGAAGGGTAAGAAGAAGGGACTTTTGCATCACTTCATTCAGCAGTGACATCAAAGCAGTGGAAATCATACTTCAGTTCTGTCTACAGGAAAAATAATCAGGCAGCTTTATTTTTAAAATCACATCCTTCCTGTACCCTGTCAAGGGAGTAGGAAGATGAATTTGAAGAGTAAATGGTTGGAGAATCATAATTTTTCCTCTATGTTTTGTTATGGCATTAATAGATAATCCATCAAATAATAGATGACTTAATCAGGACAGATCTGCTGTTTTTAAATGTGAAGCTTTTCTATCATACCCATTTCTTTCTGGTTGTTCATATTAGGAGACCCGTTACTGGCAGTGAGTGGTTATTCTCCTTGTAATTCTTTACATGAAGTGCCAAGTGTTCTGTGAAAAAGAAATCTATCATTACCTCTTTTGACACCACAAGTCTGTCTCACTCTCTAGGGGAGATAATATGACTTACCTACTTAAATATTTTGCTGTAGTGTGACACGATGTTGCAGTCTGGCAGCTGTTATTAGTTGTTTCGATGATCAAATAACATTATGGGAGTTGGTAATTAAAAAGGAAGCAACACTAGAAGGACTGCAAATTACCAATATTTAGGTTTGGATTAATTTCACAATTCTGTCAATCAGTTGCATTCCTGGGGGATCATCTGCAGTTTTAGACTTGATATCCTGCTTCTGTTTCATATGATAAACTCATTAATACTCTAATCTTTCACAAGCATATTACCCCACATACTACCAATTTTTGCAGATGAAATAAATAGGTCAGGAAAGCTCAGCTTCAAGCCCAGCTCACCAGAGAGCACTGGACAGATGTGTCTGAGTGGCTAGTGTGAAGGGGTAAGGTGAAGATGATTTAATGTAAGATAATGTGTGTCTGAAAGCTGACTTGAAGTCATCATTTTTCTGTCACGAGGGGTTTTTTTTGTTTTTGTTTTTGTTTTTTTTTCCCTTCCACTTCCTTATTGGTATGGAGCAATAGCTTTGTTTTGATACATAAATAAAAGCAGTCAGTCACAGGGCGTTTACCTGCACTAAGTAGTTCCTGAAAGGGAGGGTGTATTTGTGATCTATCTATTCTCTTTTTTTTTTCCTTTTTCCTCTGCCCGCTCTATCACAGAATTTACTTGGGGATAGTCTACGCTGAAGTTATTAACTCCCAAATGAACACTGCAAAACCTCTTTCACAGCATTTTTATTTTTCAAGCCGAGTGTTTGAAAACCAGCATTCAAGGTAACCAGCATTCAACGCTCCTGGGAGCTTTGACCCCAGGCTCTGCTCTTGTTCACACAAGCAAACTGCACCACACTTCCCCACGAATTTGGCACCTCTAATGTCCGACTGACAACTTCACATGTTGGTAGAGTTGGTTCTATTGAACAGAGCTCACCCAAGCAGAAACAATACAGCAGTGTTACCTAGGCCTGCCTCTGCAAGCTGCTAATGACTGAGTTGTTAGCTCCAAAGTATTTTGTGATCAGGAGTTTGGCAGTAATAGTGCATGAGAGGAAGTATATTATGGTTGTACTTAGTTTTAATTATTGCAGGAGATTTTATGTGCATTCATTCAGAAGCAGCCTAGAAAATAAAACTGCATTGCTGGAAAGTACTGAAGTTACCAGGGAATGGGTCTGGAAGCTGATGAAACCCTTAAACTCTGGGCTCAACAAAACCCTGAAGCTCAAGTGGGTCCTTAGCTATTGCTCCTCTGCCCTACAGGGTTGGAGGTGACCATGTGGAAGATGAAAATAATTTATCCTGCACCAGAATCACTGGTGCTTTGAGGACACATCAGCCATGTGAACATGCATTTTATACTGAAGTGTGGAACCTTGTTGTCATCTTTGAAGCTTCTCATGTGAACTTCAGTGCTTGTGTCATTGTACTAACTGTTGAAATTGTGTTGAAGTTCTTATTCTGTTTGCTTAGCAACTTCAATCAGCCATTGCAGCAGTGAAGAAAAAAACAAACATTCTTTCAGATTATTTGGCTTAATGTATCTACCTTGTTTTCTCTTTAAATCTGTCTTTCTACGTTGATCGTTGGTCTGAAATTGCATTCTGGCACAAGTCTGTAAATATCTAGTATTGCTGACATGATCAAAAGTCATAGAAATTCTTATCTAGCTTCAACAAATCAGTATATGCAAAATGCCATACACACATTAAAAAAATATTTTTGTGTATATGTGCAAGTCTTGTGATTTCCAGGTAGGAGAAAAGTAAGGTGAGATTAAGGTTTACTTATTTTACACATTGACAGCATATTACAGAATGTAAAGTGTGGCTAACAGGCTTTTGAATGTACATCAACTTTTGAACTTCATTTAGCTTTGACAGAAGCCTACTGCTGTAAAAGCAAAAGCTAATAAATCCAGCATGCAGTTATTTTTAGGGCTAAACTGACATCTGCTGGTGTTTTGCAATACCGTATGTGCAATCAGTGTGATGACAAAACATCCACGATATTGTGTGTACATTTCCACGTTGCTGTTAGCAGCCCTGGTGATGACTCAGTAGAGCAGAGAGAAGCCAAACACTGAATAGAGCAGGTGGGGCTGCTGAGCACACCGTGCCATGGAGCAGAGCTCTCCTGCTTCCATCCTGCTGCATTCGTACGCCAAGCTTCTGAAACTGCCGTGGGGCTCTTTTATCTTATGATTTTTTAAAAACAAGTTATGTTAATAATCTTCAGGTACACAGCTCATGGGGGGGCTGGGGGAGATAGAATCTGTATCAATTTCTAGCCACATTTCCTCATGCGTGCCTTGAGCTGGCACTGGCCGTGTCCCCACCCAGTCACCTGGTCTGCTGCAGGAAGAGAACCTCTGTGGGTGCCAAGGCGCAGGCGGCAGCTTCGGGACAGCTGTGTGGGTTTGCTGGGGCAGCACCCTGCCTGACGCAGGTAGGCTGTCGGGCTGCAGCTCTGTTCCATCACAGTATGAAATTTGAAAAAACAAAATAACCCCACTTGTGTTGGAGATCGGAGGGGCTGAATGCTCCTGGCCCTAATTTCTGGTTGTTATCAATTTGGCACTGTAGTCTGGTTGTGTTTAGTAAGAATGTCCTTAATCACAGATTCACAAATAGTGCTACTTACTGAAGCAACAGGAATTTAGAATTGCTGTTGTTTGATGCATTAGCACCAATGAATGGTTTCAAGCTAAATTAAAAATTCAGTTTTTCATTACACTTACCATCACAGGTAATTAAGCTTAGTTTCACCCAGGTATGGTCTGACACAGTCAGAGACACAATTCTTACTAAAGAGGCATCTCCACATTGGGGAGGAGAGAGGAGCAAAACCATCCACTTGTCTATGAAATGGGGTCATATTCTCATCTTCTACATGGAGGATTGCAAATATCAATTTTATACTTTCAGATAAATGGAGGTGGGACTGTAGTCAAATATAATTTGACTGTTACCTGTCGCTTCCGTCTTAGATAGTTGGGGAGAAGGCACTTTCTCAGTTGCATACTGGTGTATGTTTTATATGTAAGTGAGGGATAATGAGGGTTTTGGTTACCTTTGGTCACGCTCAGTTAGGATTTATGGTTGAATCAAAGGCAGAACAGAACCATGATACTTCAGGCTCACTTCCTCCTCCACTTGGCTGAGGCAGAAGTAAAAGGCATCTGACCCTTTGCTTGAACATCTTTACATCAAGTGTTTTACAACTGCACATCATCATCATAGAACAGTGTGAGTTGGAAGGGACCTTTAAATATCTTTCAGTCCAAGGCCCCTGCAATGAGCAGAGACACCTTTCAGTAGACCAGGTTGCTCAGAGCCCTGTCCAACCTGGCCTTGAATGTTTCCAGAGGCATCCACCACCTCTGGGCAAACGGCGACAAAGGTTTACCACCCACATTGTAAAAGCCTCCTTTTTTATATCTAATCTAAATCGATCCGTCCTTCAGTTTAAAACCATCACACTTTATCGTGTTTTAACAGGCCCTGCTAAAGTTGGTCTCCATTTTTCTTATAGGCCCCCTTCAAGTACTGAAAGTTAGCAGTATGGTCACCCTGGAGCCTTCTCTTCTCCAGCCTGAACAACCCCAACACTCCCAGCCTGTCTCCATAACAGGGCTGCAGCCCTCAGCACATCTTCATGGCCACCTTTGGACTTGCTTCAGCAGCTCCACACCCTTGTTATGTTGGGGGCCACAGACCTGGATGCAGTCCTGCAGGTGGAGTTTCATAAAAGTGGAGCAGAGAGACAGAATCCCCTTTCTTGGCCTGCTGAGACATCAGCACATCTGCCACATGTCCTCACAGGACAGATTTCTACTTCTAAGAAGGCCTGCTGTATGTGGATAAGAGGGCTGAGGCCCTGTCTCCATAGCAAAGAGTGAGCACACTCTCTACTTCAGTGAGACACTGGGCTGTGGCCCTACACTTTACCCCAGACACCATGCAGTGCTTAAGCCTCACTCAAGTCAGATGCAAAATAAGCAACCACCTCAACTCGTGTCCTTGCTCAACCAGCCTCATCAATTCTCCATAGCAAACCTG
Source organism: Vireo altiloquus (assembly GCA_013396875.1). Taxonomy (NCBI): domain Eukaryota; kingdom Metazoa; phylum Chordata; class Aves; order Passeriformes; family Vireonidae; genus Vireo; species Vireo altiloquus. Next base: position 154,297 of record VZRF01001342.1, read on the forward strand.
CCAATTTTCCACAAGCTTGTCACTGAAAATCAGGAATAAAACTCCTTAACAACAATGTAGTCTTAAGAAGCAGGGCATTACTTTTTATGGTGCCTGATGGACCGGATAACTCTTCCTAAGGTGCATGCTTGGCTCAAGGTGGTACAAGTATTTATTAGCAAGGATATACATATGCCTCAGAAAAGTGTTACAGTTTGTTACTTTAGGTGGCCACGGAGCCCATCAACTGGACTGGGCCGATTTGTTCCACTGACCACTGCATAACATTCCATTAATTGTGACTTCTGTGTAATTTTCCACAAGCTCACAGGTGCTGTGGTGACCAGGCCAGACACAGACTGGCTAAAGCCGATGCTTCTTTCGCCCAGTGCTATCCAGCAAAACGACTGGAAAGGCAGGAACTAGCAAATGGTGAGCTAGGTGGGAAGGAGGATGGATAATGAGAGAAAATACACTCATGTACCAGTAAATGGATGCCAACCACGTATTTGGACATTTGGTGGGAACAGTAGTAGGGCAAAAAGGAGAAATGTTGCTGAGGTCCCCAAGGAGGAGCACGAGCCTGCCTAGACTAGATGCAAAACACAACACATGAGAGAGCTTGGCAGTTGGAGTAAGAAGGCTTTCAGTTCAAGGTCATGCCTTATTTCACCCTGGGAGATGGGTTCAATCATGGCTTCTTTCTCCTGTGGCTCCTAAGCTGCTCATAGCGACATGGGGAGGGGGATTTAGTTTGTAAGAGAACAATTATTCCATTTTAGTTAATCCAGGGCACCAAAGCCCAAATTACTCATGTTCTGCTCCTGAGAAAAATTATCTATAATGTGATTTCTTGATAATGGTGTAAATTTATTCACCTCTTAGTTCTAATCTCAGTGCTGATAAATCACACTTCACACTCCTCTCCCTGTTCCCCTCACATCAGGGAACTGGGAGTATTCATACCGTCAGTGCTCTCAGCATCTGATGACATCCCCAAGCACCCATACTTGGCAGGTGATTCAATAGATTACTGTGACCGCAGAACTTCCTGTTTGGTTTATTATCACTTACCTTAAGTAAGACCCCCTTTAAACCTATAAAACCTGACTCCTTGCTCCAGGATGGGTTTGAATTGAAGCTTTATGCTTGCTCCTTAGGGCAAGGTTCAAGAAAAAATTTAAATACAAAAATCGGACTTCAATAGATTTTAGATGCTTTCAGCCAAAAGGCCTTATGAACTGTCCCTGCTGAGCTCGCAGGGGTTATCAAGTCCCTTCCGTCTAAGGTAGATTCACACAAACCAGGGTATGAAGCAGTCCATCTTGAAGCCCGTTTAGGGATCTGGCCGTAATTCACTTTTTGTGTTATCTTGGAACTGGAAAGAGGAAAGACTGACATACTCTTATGTTTTCCAAAGACTGAATCCAATTCAATTGCTTGTAAAGGCAACAACCTAAAATCCCTGAATCTTGAAAGTTTTGTTGATCATTTTATGTGTTCTTGTATGTTGTCTGAAACACCTAATCTGGAAACCTGAGGGGTATTGTAGAATTAGGGAAGTGATTTTCCTGCAGTGTTGCAGAATATGGTGCTTGGCTGCGCTGCTGACGGGAAAGTTGAAGATTACTGGTTTAATCTGAGTGAGCTCTTGGCGAAAGCCGCGGAGTTCCTGATCGCCGGGACTGCGAAATGCGTCAGGAGTGCCTGTACTTGCACAAGCTTTCCCCCCTTCCCTTCCCTTTCCGTCCCGTCCCGTCCCACCCAGACGCGCCACTGCCGGGAGCTGGTGGGTCTGGGGGAGCGGCCGAGGCGATTCCCGGGGCAGGGCCCGTCCGAGCGCCCTGCCGAGCTGCCCCCGCGGCGCCTGCTCACAGCTCTTAGGGGGAAGGGGAGGAGGAAACGCGGGTGGGGACGGGACGGGACGGGACAAGCCCTGCTGACCGTGGCTGCAGCGAACGGAGCGGACAGGCGAGGAGGGCCGGCGGGCACGGCTCGGCACGGTAAGGGTTGTGCCGCGTCGCGCGGAGCCTGGCGGTGCCACGGGCAGAGCAGAGAGGGGCGGCGGGGGGGCTTTGCTCCTCCGCCAGGGCCGCTCCTGAGCCCAAGAGCTGCCCTTTCCGGGACGCTCCCGGTGCTCTGGCCCGGCCGCGGTGCGGGGGAGCAGCCTCGGCTCGGGGGCCGGTCCCGCCCCGCAGGAGCCCCCGGGGTACCGGGGGCAGGTTGGGGCTTGGCGGGCCAGCGGTGTCCCGAGCGGTGCGGTCCCAGGACGGTCCGGGAGAGGCCGTGGGCGGCGGCTCCTGCCCTCGGCGATGCAGGCTGGGGGCCGAGCGAGGCCGGAGTTTCGTTTCCCCAAGTGAGGCAGGCGGAAGGTGGCCCTTTCCTTAGGGAGTGCGCTCGGGAGCCGCGCTGCTGCAGCTCCTCTGGGACCGGCCCTGCCCCGGGGAGGGGGTTTCACAGGAAGCCACTCAAGATTATTCCTAGACTATTGATTACTTGGTAAAAGTAGCACGGTAGCCTCTGAAATGTCTCCTGCCAGGAAGAACGCACCGCGCGGTAATACTTCTACTTCGCCAGTATAGAATTCAGTGTGACCTCAATGCCACTGGTTCTTAGTTAAATAATAATATGTCAAAGACTTTTTAGTTGTGATTACTGGATTTTATTCTCTCACAAACGCCTGAGAAATTTAAACAACTCTGAGATATTATTTTTCAGCAGGTTAGTAAACTAGAAAGTTGTTGTCCAGACTTCAGATAAAGTTGGTGGTCCAAGAGGGTGCTGTGTTAGGGTTTGTCGTGTACTGCAAAAATCTGAGTGCTCTGATAAACCTGTATATCCTGATGGTTGTTAAAAAAAATTAGCCTTCAACCTGTGTTTCATTCCAGGTGTTGTTGATCAGTAGCTGTCTTAGACTCTGCTGTACAGGGAGCCCTTCTAAACTGCCTGTGATGTTGGAGGGCAGCTTGGGATTTCTGGTGAAGAGGACTGTGTAGGAATTGTTTAATTTAAGGGTGAAGTTGTGTCAAATTTTATCAAGAGATTAAGGGAAGGGCAACAACGTTTGTTTGGCCAGACTAGGTTAGGATAGCTGTAATTGTAAGCAGTTTTCTACTGGATGGGTTTGTGGATGGGATGTTATTTGTGCTGCAGATTTGAAACTTTAAAAAATGAAAAAGGATGCCTCAAAGTGCTGTGAAGACCTGAGACGTGTTCGCATTTGTCTGCAGGAAAAGGGAAAAAAAAAGTGAAAGTGCAGAAAAAACATAGTGATAATGTTTAAATTGAAATGGTTGTTCAAAACCACTTGGTGGTAAGAAATGAACATGCAACATAATTTAAAGATAAGTAAATATCAAGACTAGAAGTGTTCATGCTGGAAGGTGTGATCATTTTGAAATCTGTGAAAGGGGTGTTGATTTCTTAGAACTTGTTCATCAGTGAAGCAGAGCTGAGCAGCAGGAGCTGTGTGTTCAACCCCACCTGGCAACTGAGCACTACAGAGCTTCTCACTCACTGCACCCCTGAAGGAACTGGAAGGATGAGAGAAAACTCATGGGTTGAGATAAGAACTGTTTCATAATTGAAATTAAATAATTAAATAGTTGTAACGAAAAGTAAAGTAACTGAGGGGAATACAGTCCAGCAAGTGAAGCAAATGAGAACAATTGCTCACTACCAACCAACCAACGCTAGCCAGTCCCTGAGCAGTATTTCCCTCCCAGCAACCTTCTTCCTTGCTTTTATAGCTGAGCATGATGCTTTATGGTCTGGAATATCCCTTTGGTCAGCTGGGGTCTGGCCCCTCTTGGCTTCTTGTGCACCCCCAGCCAAAACCAATATACTGACTTGGGATAGTAGATCATGATTCACCTCTGTGGTTTAGTCACAAGAAAACTTCTCTTTTCTAAAGAAAACAGGAAATTCGTGTTTTTTAAAAGTATAGCTTTGAAATACTTGATACTACAAAAACTTCCTGAGTTTCAACATCTTCAGCTGCTGTCTTGTTCCTTCTCTTTGCCAAAGCTGCAGTGTGAGTATGAGAATGGTGGGAAGGAGCAATGTCTGTCCCAGGGTTACCACAATTTCTGCTCCTGCACCTGTAGTCACGTCTGTTCTTCTCTACCAGCTCCTGTGTTTGTCCTGGCCACAGGGCTGCTGTAAAACCCACACTTGATTGAGTACACAATTCCCTTTGTAACATACCTTTCCACATTTCTGCTAAATCTGCTGGGAAGACTGTGGGACTCCTGAAGTGCATAAACACTGGTGCTGGTGTATCCCCATGCCTCCAGTGCAGCAGATTAGTCCTGCGTAACCTGGAAGAGCTAACTAACTTGCCACAAGTTCTTCCTGGAAGTGTTTATAGACTGCACTGAAATCCTGATGAAAGGTGTGTTGTGTGAGGAAGATAATCAGCTGTATTCCAGGGACTTTTCCATGCTCTGGGAGAGTGGAAAGGCTTGTGTCATTGTTGGGAAACTTGTGTGCTGGTCTCACCCGAGCTTTGTGTGGATGCAGTGATGCCAGTCCTAGACAGATACTTACATCTGAAATTCTTTTACTTTGCACATTGTCTTTTGTACCTGTAAATTGTATCAGTGCAATTTCTCTTCTTTTATTCATAGTAGTGCTATGGGTAATTGTAGCTCCTGTATAACTATCATAGCATCATAGAATTAACGTTCGAAGTACAGGTTGCCTTTTCCAGATAGTACTGGGTGAAAAGACTTGTGTGTATACAGAGGGATTTTATGTGAGACAGCAGGATAGAGTGTGGCTCTTGGAGAGCTGTCTGATGGCCCTTAGGAGGAGGGGGAAAAGAGAGATGCTTGGTCAGCTTTGATGTCATGAGAGCTTGTTCCACAAAGAAAATGGTGGGCAGAGTAGCTGAAGTGGCTTGGTGGGGAGGAGGAGAGGAAGTCTGCATTGAAACCACAATCATTTCTTTCTGCTTTGGGAAAAGGCAGTGGTCAGCATTCCTAACCTCTACAACAAAATAACAATTGGTGGAGGAAAAGTTGCACTACAAACTCATTAAAACTTTGCTAAGAAGCAAAAATGGCAACCTTAGATATATTTGAGAGTTGTAAAAGCTTTGAGTTGAGTTGGACGTGCTTAATTGTTTTGGTTTCTTTTTCCTTCAATATAAATACTTCTTATTTCAAATTACAGCAGAGGTAAATATATAAAAAAATGTATAAGCTTCACAACAAACCGGGCTCATGTTGGTTAGCAACTACCATGTGGCCTATCATACTGTTCAGTTTTTCAGGTGACCAAGAGTTCTTGGAGAATCAGGAGATTGCCAGATAGTTTAGTATACTAATAAAGATGCCCCACCTCCCTGCTTTAGTATTCTTAATTTATAAAGGAAGAACTGGTGTGGGGACAAAGTGTAAAAGCTACCCTGTGAAAAGGAAGTGGGAAGTAGGCAACAACAACAGTGAAGTCAAGATTAACATTTAATACTATCAGAAACAAATAGCAGTCAATTAATTTTATGCTCATAAAAGTCCATTTTAATCTAGCAGCAATTCTTGCTGCTGAATTCAGCCTAAATATTTGTCACTTGCCTTTAATAAATAATGCCTTTTGTTAAGATTTTCTCTCTTTTATGTTTTAGATAAAATGTCTGCTCCAAGTGGCAACCCTCTCCCATCTGCACCACCTTCTTATGCGGAAGCCGTAGGAATCAATGTGAACTATCCTCACCCCTATCCCGTCCCTGGCCCTGGACAGAAGCCTGATGGGAAGGGAACGAACCCTCCCCCATACATGGGACAGCCTCCACCAGCAAATAACCCCAGTAAGCCTCCAAAACTCTTCTGTACCTCATCTTAAGGTGGTGTCAAGTGGCTGTGTAATAGGTGCTGTCAGAAGATGGAAAATCGTGGTTCACAGGTGTTCACCACCTGCCAAAAAATACTTTTGAAGAGAATAAGGTGAAGCAATTCTTGTGAATCCTTATGTGTGCAGTGATGTCAATAACATCATTTGGCTTTCTGCAGTTTTTAGTGCAGCTTTATTTTTAAGGCAGTGCATTTCTGCATTAGGAAATGCCGTGGTGATTCTCTCTGTCGTCGTGTATTTCATTCTTCTGAGCCCTGAATATTTCCAAGTTATACCTGGTTCAGAGGAAGCTGATCACTACTCTTTTTTCCTTCTGTATCACTGAGTAAACAGCCTGTTTCTCTGCTCAGTTACTGTTCAGACGGTGTATGTGCAACAGCCAGTAGTGTTTTATGACCGCCCGGTTCAGATGTGCTGCCCTTCGTGTAACCAAGTGATAGTGACACGTCTGTCCTACGACTCAGGAGCTTTGACCTGGCTGTCGTGTGGTGGCCTCTGCCTGCTGGGGTAGGTTAACTCCAATTTGCACTTTTACCTTGACCTTTTACAGCTCTAACATGTAATGGAGGTCTCAGCTTTGCTTTCTCTGTCTGTGACCTGAGCCTCCATGGTTCAATTAGCCTACATTTGTGTCCTACAGGACCTTAAAGCAGTTCTGGGACATCCAGTAATGGACTCCATAGCCACATGTGTTCTTCCTAAAGCTTATGGCACCAGTTTTACTGATGGCTTTTGGACAAAATGCAATTTACCTTCTTGTGTATATAAAAAGTGTAAAGTGGTGTTTTTCTCTTTTTTTTTGCCTTTGCAGGTGTATAGGAGGCTGCTGCTTAATTCCCTTCTGCATTGATGCCCTAAAGGATGTGGATCACACCTGTCCAAAATGCAATGCTCTTCTTGGTTCTTACAAACGTTTATAGGCAGTGGTTAAACACTGATGGATGAAGTTGGTTAGCACCTCTACAAGCCCTCTCTGAAGCGTTACAGAGACTTCCTGTTTTTTTCTGTGCATCCTGTCACTGGAAACCAATAAAAAGTAATGTTTACTGCTAGATGGTTTGAATATGCATTTGCTTGAGAGGAAATCAACACTTAGGTCTGTAAAAAGCATGCCTAATCTGTATGAGCTGCTCAGTCCAGGACCAGTGGAGAGCAATGGAGTGTTTACCTTTTTGCTTTATACAGAACAGGCTGGTGATGTTCTTCAGTTAATCTTGTCTCAGTCATGTTGCACATTTGTTTGCATTCAGACTGTAAAGTCTCAGCACAGAACAAGAGGAGGACGTGTATGGAGAACTATTTAGGCTCATGCTTTGGCAGCAGCACTGTTTACAAACTGGCAGGGAGTTGCCTCAGAGACAGGTGCTCCTCTTTGAAAAAAGAAATGGTGTGTTGTCATCTTTTTATGAGCACTAGAATTCACTTTAAAACTTTCTTAGTTGGAAGAGAACCAAACCTTAAGGCTTCTTCCTTCTTGAAGGTAGCTTTTCCAAATGGACAACTCAGGTTATTGTGCAAAAACAATGTTTGAATCTAGTATCTTGACAGTTTCAAGTCTAGTCATATCTCTAGTCTGAAGTGAAGATGTTCATACAGAAGATATTTGTTCAGTGTTTTTTGTTTGGCAGCGGGGTTTTCTTACTGTTCATTGAAAGTCTATGAAGTGTCCTCTTCACCCCAGTGGAAATGCCCAGAAAGCCTTGGTTAGAACATTAGAAAACTTCCTTATACATTTATGTAAGTCAGCTGATTGATCATAAACAAACCTCAGCCTTAAGGCTTGAATTCCACCTGAAACACATAAATAAAACACCTGGTCTTTTAGTTGTTGATCTGCTTGGTAATTATTGTTTCTTTATTAAGAAGGTGAGTTTCGCTTTTAGAAACTTAAGCTGGATATGCTTATTTAAGATGATAATCACAAAAAATTAGGGAATGAGGCTCTGAAGGTTTAAGTAATTTCTGTGTCATAAGCAACTTGATCAAACATCTTGATGCATATCCCAGAATCAGCTGGGTTGGAAATCATCATGATCATCACGTCCAACCTGTGTCCCAATACCACCTTATCAACCAGACCATGGTGCTGAGTGCCATACCCAATCTTTTCTTAAATACCTCCAGGGATGGTGACTCTACCATCTCCCTGGGCAGCCCATTGCAATGTCTACTTTCTGTAAAAATCTTCTTTCTGTTGTCCAGCCTGAATGATACCTGTCCAAAAAAGGCAGACAGGTGTTTAACAGGGCTGTGTTGGTAACACTGTATTAATGTCTATAAAAGCAAAAAGCTAAAATAAATACAAATAAAAGATACTGCATTTACTGTTCTTGCCAAATGTGCCTTCTGTAAGTATTTGGTATAAGTTAGTTTTTCAAAAGTCTTTGAACACTTTATGTTTGAAATCCAGTAATTTTGTAGATCATGTACAATCTCTAGGCCTGGTCTTAATTAGATTTTGTAAACTGCTGCTGCTTTTGAGTCAGTCTGCAAGTGATTTAAGAGCTTCCTTGTGCATTTGGAAAAGGTTCCTGGTCTCCTCACACTATAAGAATTTCTATCAGCAGCTAATAACTGGCAAGAGAATGATGGAGATAAAAAGCTGGTAGTTCTGTAGCTTTCCATGTTGCCGATGTGGTACCAGCACATGCTTTTGTCTGCTGGTGCACCACCATAGTGCTCTCTGTGTTCTTGAAGGGCCTGAGTGATGCTGCAGTGAGCTTTCTGTTCTGGTGACAGGAGCAAGTCCTGTGCCTTACTGGGCAGCAGAATTCCCCTACTGTCACAGAAAATGTGCTTCTTGTCAGTTTATTGTCAGAGCAAGACAGAAGCAATGAAGCTCGCAGCGTTTCCAAACTTGGGATTTGCTTGCATGGTAGGGAGGATTTTTAATTCTTTTAGTACTCTGTCGGTGTGGTCTGGATAGTCCTGCCATATATTCATTTGGTGAGTCTTCCAGTTGTTATTCCCTTAGCTCCCCTTTTCTCTCCAAAGTGATGGTTGGGAAATCTGAGGTGGTGGCACCAGAATGCAAAACGCTGACCAGAAGAAAGTGTTTGTTTTGATTTATGTGCGTAGTCCATTGATTCTCTTTGAGAATAGGACACACAATGTTGGCGGCTCTTCCTTGTAATTCAGCATTCTGCAGAGCTTTCTGCTGCCCCTTCTATAGTTGTATTTCCTTAAACGCAAAGCCTGTGTTTGTTCTCTTGTGTATGGAATAATCTACAGACTGTGCCAAAGTAACTTGCTTTGTTAAACCTACCTTGGACAAACAAATGCAGGATATAACTTGCTTTGTGTGAAAGCGCTTTGTGTTTGATTATGTTGAAATTAATGTTTGTTTTAAAAACTGACTCTATTTAAAATAAAAGCTTCGTCTTTCCTATCTAGTGCTTGTAATTGGAAAATTATAACATTTGGAATGTTTCCAAACACATGGATGGCTGAAATGTTAAGTGAAGAAAAGTAATTACAGGGAGAAATTTTTCAGAGTCTCACCTGGGCCAAGTCTCTGATAAATGGCATTGTCTGCCTTGCAGACCAACTGTCACACACTGAGGCACACTGAAGATGTGTTATTTTCCTGCTGCTCAGGTACTATAAATAATTTTTCACTTGAAACTGTTGGGTAAAGCTTTCACTTGCAATGCAACTAAGCAAACACATATAAATATGGCTCCACATTCGCATACCAGGAACCACTAGAGAAAATAGCTGTCAAATATCTCTGTATTCAGTGGGAAAGGATCCCTATTAATCATGTGAGAATACCCTACTTTCTTTTAATGTTTGAATTTTTGTTTGGTTGGGTTTTTTGAGGTGCAGAAAGAACAGGAAGGCGAGTACCTCAAACAAGTTTGTTTTAATGCACTGATATTTATTATTTTTATTAAGGAAGTTAGGCTTATTTTGGTAGTAAGTGAATGCTGTATGAATAATTTTTCCTTGGTAGTAGATACAGAAGGAACACTGCTGACTTTATGGGCTCAAGCTGTTTTCACCTAAAGAAAGGAGCATAGGCCATCTGATACCCTCCAGCCTCACGTTACAAATTCAGGTAAAACCTTCCCTACCTTCATGAGCTTTCCAGGATGACTTTTCCTTCTGTCACACTTGGACAGTGTTATTTTTATTAGGTTTCTATTTTTAATAGAACTTGCACAATTTCAAATTCTGGTGAGGCTTGAGCCAGAAGGAAATAAAACTTGTTTTGTCATGCAAAGAGGATCCAAAATAAAAGTTGTTAAAACAAATAAAAGGCAGCTGATAGCCTTACAAAAGGGAGTTGTTAAGCAAGTTCGGAGTGGTTTCAAGAATCTGCTATTTATTGCAGTGTTTGTGAAAGCGCTTCTGGAGGTCTAACCACCAGGGGTTTTTTTTGGAGAAATTATTTGTTCAAACCTAGTTAATTATTATTCATGACTGAGCAGCAGGAGGTCAGTAATGGAGTATACAATAATGTCATCCTAGGACTAAAAACTAAATGCAGGTCCTGTGATAAAGGTGTCAAGTTTTTGTAGTTCAGGTGATTGTATTTTATAGCAAATTAACATTTGTGTTCCTCTTTGCTTCATAAGATCCTGCAAGGTGATACAAATTTATTATCTTTAGGATGACTTTTAATGTATTTTTGTGAGATGAATACCCTCAGGTATGATATGCTGGGTGTGAATCTGGTATAGAAATAAATGTGCCAATGAGCATCTTAGTACTTTTTCAAACCAGGACACCAAAAGGTGCATGTGAAACCTACTGATTTCAAAGGAAGTGCTTCTTATTATCACAAAAAATTGAATATTGTTATCTTCAAGAACTTGAAAATTTAATGTCTGAAGAGGTGGTTGTGTGGTCTGGAGGTGCTGAAAGTAGTCATGCCCAAGCTGAGACTAAACCAAGAGAGAGTAGGCGGCTTTTTGAGTCCTTTTGTGGCTGGCTGTTTTGCTTCGTGCTACAGCTTTGGCTTTGTAACAAAACAGCACCCTCAAAAAGCAGCTTCAGTGAGCTCCAGAGGGCCATTGCATTAACAGGGTGTATGACACTGCCCAGGGACTTAAAGCCACGATGCACCTGAATGTGACCGCAAAGGTCACAAAAGATTTGGGGGGGAAAAAAGACAGACCCAAAGCAATTTCTGTTTCTTGCTCCCCAGAGCCTCTGAAGCACCATCTCCTGGTACTACTCTGAGTGTTCTGTGTCTTGGTAACTAGTACAGAAGCTACCTCAGGCTCATGCCTTGTAAAAAGCTTTTGTTGTTCACGATGTAGTGCTGAGGATTTTTTTTACCCTAGGATAACAGAATCGTAGAATCACTAAGGCTGGAAAACACCTCTGAGATCAAGTCCAACCATCAGCTTGCCAGGTTCAACCACGTCCCTAAGCATCACATGTACGTGTTTTCTAAATGCTTCCAGGCATGGTGATTCCACCACTTCCCTGTTCAGCCTGTTCCAATGCCTGACCACTCTTTCAGGCAGTTGAGAGGGAAGGTCCCTCTTGAGACTCTTTTTCTCTAGGCTGAGGTCCCCCAACTCCCTCAGCTGTTGCTCATCAGTTTTGATGAGGAGCTCCATTGCACGTCTCTGGTCACGCTGCTGCAGCTCTATGTCCTTCTCGTCGTGAGGTGCCCAAGGCTGGACACCGGACTGGAGGTTCCCCGGCTGCCCCTCGGCGCCCGAAGGCCGAGTTTGGGGAGCGGCTGCCGCCACAGCCCTGGAGCGGACAGGTGGCCCCTCCATCGCTTAATTTCCGCTGGGAAAACGCCCTGGAAAACGTCGGTGCTTCATAGCGCTTTCACGGCGTTTTTCCCAGAGATGCGGCGCATTCGGGCCTCGGTGCCCTGAGCGCTGCCCGGTGCTGTGAAGAGCCTCCGACCGCGGGCTCCGGGCGGTGCTCCGTGCTGTGAGGGGGACTCCGGGAGATGCCCGGTGCTGTGAAGGGGGCTCCGGGAGATGCCCGGTGCTGTGAGGGGGACTCCAGGAGATGCCCGGTGCTGTGAAGGGGGCTCCGGGAGATGCCCGGTGCTGTGAAGGGGGCTCCGGGAGATGCCCGGTGCTGTGAGGGGGACTCCAGGAGATGCCCGGTGCTGTGAAGGGGGCTCCGGGAGANGGCTCCGGGAGGTGCCCGGTGCTGCGAGGGGGGCTCCAGGAGATGCCCCCCGGTGTGGTGAGGGGGCCTCGGGAAGATCCCCGGTGCTGAGGGGGCTCCGGGAGATGCCCGGTGCTGTGAGGGGGACTCCGGGAGATGCCCGGTGCTGTGAGGGGGCTCCGGGAGATGCCCGGTGCTGTGAGGGGGCCTCCGGGAGATGCCCGGTGCTGTGAGGGGCGCTCCGGGCGGTGCCCGGTGCTGTGAGGGGGGCTCCGGGAGATGCCCGGTGCTGTGACGGGCTCCGGGAGATGCCTGGTGCTGTGAGGGTTCCCCGGCCGCGGGCTCCGGGCGGTGCCCGGTGCTGAGAGAGGGCTCCGTGGGCGCGATTCGGGCCCATGACCCGGCGGAGCTCCCGGACACAGGACGGCTGAGAGCACAGGGAGGCGGAAGGGCTGCCAACACACAGGTGGGTGTGGAACCCTGGCCAAGGGCACTTCCCTTCTGCCTTCGGCTGTTAGGGCTAAACGTCAGCGTTACGATAATATTAACTTAATATTATTTACACAAAGCAGACTTTGGCAGTTTGTAAAAGCTCAGGCTTTCTTGGCAATACCGGTGAACAATTCTCAGGTGTCCACGGACAGGCTTACCCTGTTGTGTGACAGATGGTCATTTTTATTAAATTCATTTTTCAAACTTGAGTACAGTATCCATTAAAATGGATGAATATTTTTCTGAGACTTACAGCCAGTGTGGGTCTCTTGTGTGTCATTAAACCAGTGTGTTTGCAGCACATGTGCCAGGTTTTCTTCAGTATTTTAAGATTATCCAGGACAGCAATGTGCTGGAAGTTTCTATTCGGGAAGTTCTTTTTCTGCCTCTTTTGGGAGTTGTGTTTTGATTTTTTAGAAAAAAATAATCTATTGTGAGGTAGGAAAAAATGCTTACAAGATGTTGAGTCTTGGGCTCCATCCTGCACTTGCCAACCACTACATGAGGCTATTGCTTTTTCTTGGTCTTAAAATTAAAACAAAAACATGGTTTATGGGGAAAAGGGGTTTTTACCTCGGTATTTTTTTCAGGATCCTTGGGTACAGCACTTCAACCAGGTGGAATGCTCTGAAAATGCATTGTCACACTGAAATACACTTATAGGCCTCGCAAAATCAACGTATTTATCAAAGATTTATTAATGAGAGGTTCGAGTGAACTTTTCGTTCTGAGGAACCTTCCCCCTGGATGGGCTTATCTTAGTTTACAAAAATATGTTTTGGAGAGGACCTTGGTGTCTGGGGCTCCCAGGATGTTTGGTCTCCTGGTTTAACGGTGCCGTGGGTCTCAGTTAAGTTATCAGACTTGGAAAGTTACAAGTATGCAGGCTAAAAGCACTGAGAATACATAAAACTATAAAAGAGTATGAGAGAGGGGTAGAAAAGAAAAAGCAAAAATCATTCTGGCATCAGGGAAGCCACGTGAGTCAAGTGCAGAGGAAACTTTATGTCATATTTTATCTTAAAGATTTGGCTTCAGTGTGCATTTAAGGGCTAAGTGCTATATAGGCATTTAATTCAATATTCGGAAGTTTCAATAAAAACTGCCCCAAATCTGTGCTATACTGAAAACAGCTGTTTGACTTATTTTAGCAAAAAAAGCTCTAGAGTTTTGTTCATGAATTTCTTTGATCTTGATTCTATGAAATTGTCAAGATTCAAGCAAGCAAGGATTTATAAATTCTTGAGCATCCTCCTATTCCTAGTATAAGATATTTTTTCTTCTTTTTTATTAGTATAGCTCCTTCCCTAAGAAATGGGAAGCCACAAAGCTAAAACTTGAGATTAAAATGCAATTTGATTTTTTTAGAAAGTCTAAGTTACACTCTGGTCCACTCAAATCAGTGTCATGATAAAGAAGAAATTCTCTTTAATTCCAGAGTTGATGTTTCTACTGACTTAGGTTTAAGTTTTATGCTTAATTTTTTTTTCAATAGGTATGTGAAATATGTTGAAAATTCTTTATAAACAGTTAGAAGTCAGAGTGGTGTGGAAATTGGGCAACAGTAGTGATTGAAGAAAAGAATTGTCAACAATATATCAATTTTCTGGTAAATTCATCATGTTTTCATGTTCCTGCCCAGCTATTAACTTTCCTGCTTCTATCCATATTGCTGATAGTAGATCAAGAGCTAAGTGACTTCTTACACAGAGTGCATACTATGCCCAGATGATCTGTACTCTTAAATGAAAAATTAGAATGAGTACCAGACTGAGTAGCTCAGCAAAGTAAAAATGACAAACTCAGCAAGTAATTTTCGACAAAGAAATCTCTGAAACAGTTTCAAAATTAGAATTTTATGAAAAATCACTGTGAAGGCAGAAGAAGGCTTTCTCAGTTACTGCTTTGGGTTGGTTCTAGGAAATTTGAGCTGCTGTATGAAATATGTAGGGTTTGGTTTTGTTTTTTTTAAATACAGTTTCAAACTTGGACTGACTGTGAGTTTGGCATTTGTTAGGTCAGGGATTTTGATAAAGGGGTCCATTTACATCATGGAGATTTTATTAACTCTTTAGACTGGAACTACTCTCTCTCACCTTCTTTAGTAATTGATGTTTGCAAAGAACATGTGACAAGTTGCTTTCCCTTTAACATTTGTAAGCATTTTGTGAGCAAATGTTATGTGATGGAGAAATTAAGTTCAGGAAAGAGGCTGGAGCAGAACCTAGTGGGGGAGAGCAGTACCAGTGACTGGGACTGTTATCTAAATTTCTACTTGTGACTCTGGAGTAAACAGTAGCTCAGGCTAGACCAGAGGGCTTGCAGTGGGAGGAAAGCAATATCTGCCTGCCCACGCAGCTTCCTTTGCGAAGAGCTGAGTTGTGGCCATGGCTCTGTGCTGTGAGGCACCACCCATTCTGTTCGTGTGAGCACTGAACGTGGGCTCAGTCTGATGGCAAGTGTGGGAAGAGCCCTGCGCCTGCATGAGGGCTCTGTAAATTTGGTGAATCCTGGAAGGACTGTGTCTGATGTCTTGTACAAACCTGATTGGTACCAGAAGGATGGTGATTTAGTGGTTTTGTGTATTATTCACACACAATTTCACCCATTTGAGATTTGAGACTTTGGTTGGTGGGATGAGCTGCTTCCTGTGAACTTGATTGCTCCAAACACCTTCCCTTTAGTCCCAGAGCTTTGGCTTTCATCCTGTGTGCTTTTTGGTTGATTAATCATCAAGGAATGATTGCTAGGGTGACTTGTACATTTATGTATTTCTTTTCAACTCACTTCATGGGATTGTTCTGAGCATATGCTCTGTTGTGATGCCATATACCTAATTTCTTTTCCTTGCAGTTTTGTGGGATTTCTAATAAGTTAACTTCTCTTTCTTTTCTTTTGCAAAAAGGCTGAAATGCTGTTGGAGATGGGGTCAGTGGTTATGTGTGTCTGTCTCTCCCCCTTACTGCAACCTCCCCCTCCCCTCTGCAGGCTGCCCTGCAGAGCCCCTCCTCTGGATGAGGGGAGTTGAAATAGTGAGCTCCTGCTTTGTGAAGGAAATTTTCTTTCAGTGCCTTGCTCAGAGGTGCCTTTGAGAGCAGAACTGATGTGTTTTTGTGAACTTCTGGTCTGAGGAGGTGATTTCGATGGCCATGGGGTTGCTCGCCATCATTTTACTCTGTGCTGTTGTGGCAGGAGCTTCAGGGAGTAAGTAGAAGAAACTTTTCCTCTGCTAAGATTGATCACTCTCAATGCAGACTTCTGCTAAGAAAGGTTCTTGCTAGAAAAACTTCAGAGAATTATGTTACAGGTTGTAGGTTTGTAGTAATTCTTGTAGCAGCTTTGTCTGGATTTTTAGTGTGGTGTAGCAGTTTGTTTCCTGAGCTCTTTGGGTGGTACTGGGCAGGTGGGAGAGCACCCTGCCTGGAGAGGGGAGGCATTAAATAGTGCATCTTCCTTCAGCATTCTAGGGAAAGCAACAGAAACAGTGAGATTGTGTCAGTCAAGGAATTATTCTCACCTGAAAATAATATGTTAGTATCATGTTCTACAATTGTGGTCAGTTTGGTATTTGGCAGATGAAGGAGTTTGAAAAGTGTGAATAAATTGTGAACTGCCAATAGTGGGGTCCTTTGTTACTCTTGTCAGCTGAAGAGAGAGAAGTGCATGCTGTTTCCAAAACCAAAAGAAATGATGGAAGAAAATTTAAAAAGAACAAACAAAGAGCAGAGGCTTTCAATTTATGCATCCTAGTAAAGTGCCTGATTGTCCAGACTGCTCAACCCACTACACTATCAGTTTGTGATAACTGTGGTTATCACTTAGTTCTGAGCTCAGCATTCTGGTAACCACACGAGCCTTCTGCTGCTCCATAACAGATTAATTTTCCATGTTTGTCTTACCATATTTGTTTCAAGTGTCTTTAATAACTTGTATGTATTTTATTTATAGATAAGTATATTTATAAAAATTAATAGTTGAGTGATAATTCTTGTGTATTACATGACCTGGTCTTTCTGTGCTTGAAGGCTCTCTCATTTTGCAGATATTTTAGCACTAGATCAAGTTAGCTTGAGAATAACACGCTATTCATAATTTTGAAAGGTAAAAATCTGAAGTTCCATACAGAGAAGTAATTCTGCAAACTAAAAAGAAACATTTGTTGGGAGGAGGTATAAATGTGGGGTAAGACGTTTTCAAGAAAAATGTAATTCTACTCTCCAGAAACTTAAATTTTAACTTGGGAATAAAAATGTGTGTAAGCTTCAACAGGGACTAAAGAAACAAACACTTTCTTGTTTTTATTCCAAATCCAGTGAATTTCCTTCTTTCCTCCTGCCAATAATTTTAACACTAAAATAAAAGGGATTAAGGGAAGGGAAAATATGCTTCAAATAAATAATATAAATGTGGATTTTTTTTTTAAAGTTGTAATTTGATAAGAGCATTTCCTTCAGGCATAAAACATCCAAAAACCCAGAGCCAGAATAGAGGCTCTCTTAGCTTCTATCTGCAGTGGGAGACAAAGCTGAGCAACACAGGGGTGTTAGTTACTGCTTCATGGGGAGGCTCATCAGCCTATGGTACAGCATAGAGGTTGTTATACTTACATAGGTGGTTATACTTAGTACTAACTCTTGTGGGAGCTGCCATTATTGATAAATCTTTTTTCAAAGTAAGTTAGGGCTGAATGCTTTTAATACTAATTCAATAATGTAATACATGATTGTGTTTTCCAGCAGTGCTTTCAGTAACTGCTGTGTGTAATTCTGCCAGGTTTATTTAAGCTCACTCAGCATCACAGCATTAGAATGAAAGTCTTGCTACTTCAATCTGCACAGACTGAAGAGAAGGAAAGGAGGCTCTGTATGAGCAGCCCCAGCTGTTTCCCCTGTTAATGCCAATGTGAATCTAAAGCAATTCCATCTGTTTGGGGGGTGTTCTGCATCCCCTTGAATTCACTGCCCTCCTAGTCAAAGTCCCAATGAAAGTCACATTGGAGAACAGTGTTAAAGGACATCTTAACTATTTGCCTCCCTCGAGTTGTGATGTTGAAGTGTTCCTTAACATCTTTCCTGCTCCTGGAAAAGCTTTCCTTGGGCAGTAAAGCTAGCTGTTGTTCTTTTTAAAATGATGCTTAAGACTTCTTTTGAATGGCCACGTGCAATAAAAATCATAACCATGTAGAAATCTTCCTGACCTGAAATAAAATTAAAACACTATGGATATGAAGAAGTGTGGTATATAAAATACATATTTCTTTCTGGGATTCAGAACCTCTTTTTTAATTTGCTTCGTAGTCCATGGTGTTGTTGAGTTTCCATACCTACATCAGTAAATACACCAACGTAGGTCATTCCTTCATGTATATGCTTGTGAGGTATAGAGGTGTGGAAAGGGGCAAGAGCAAAGTCTGTATACTTGATAGAAAAACTCTAATGGTTTTATTTATTTGTTTTGTGGATCCTGCTTTGATTTCAGTAATCTCACTGCAATTTAGAAGCAGCAGGTCTGTGCTGAGCTGCACATGAATTTTCAGTGCTTTTCTGTTCTGTTACCTGTCACTGCAGGATCCTCAGAGAGTTTAAATGATGGAGCTTCCTGTTTTGCAGACTGTCCAGGTGAGTAAAACAAGATTGTATTCAGGCTTTTTATATGATAAGGAAAGAGGAATTTGAAAACTTCTGGGGAGATGTTGTGTTCTGAGAAGAATTATACTTATGTCTGAGTATCAGCATTCATGGAAGTAGCAGAGAAGTTCCACTAAGGTTTACCATGCCCACACCTGCCTGAAGTTACCATTCAGTGAACTCTGAAAAACTCCTAAGCATTACACTGAGCAGAGGACTAAGCCAGGGTGGGACTAAGCCCAGCCGTGGGCACCAAGAGCAGATCTAGTTCATCTTGCTCTTGTGAAGGTCCTGCTTTGCTGCTCTCTGAAAGGTGTCATAAGAGCATCGTGCTGTAAATTCATTGCATTCCTTTTCTGCCCTTGAAGGAAAATGTGAGGTTATGTGCTTGGGAGTCTTTTCACCCTCCCTACAGGAGCTATGGCCAGCATGCAGGGTGCTTTCAGAAAGCCAGTTCTTTTAATTGTAAATCCAAGTGGGAAGGGAACAATCCAAATATCCAGCCCTTTGCTTAGCTGATTTCAGTGGCTGAAAGATTAAAAGGTAGAAAAAAAAAATAGAGAGAAGAGAAAGTTTAATTGGCTAACCCCCTCACCTCCCCTGCCCTTTTATTTTTGTTCTTTATTTCCTAGGACACAATGCATCATACTTCCCCCAAAAAGCTAGATACAGCTACAGGTATTCAGCAGTCACCAACACATTCCTACAGGGAAATATTTACAAAAGCAGTGGCATCTCTCTGGAGAGCACAGTGATTATTGAAGTATTGGGGAATTGCCACATGGTTTTGAAAGTAAGTATTATCATTACTATCTAAATTATTGGGATGAACTGATATGGAACCATATTTTTCTTTGGGATTATTGCTATATTTCAAACATTTGTTTTTCTTGTAATGAAAAGCCAGTTCAATTCTGGATCTCATAATTAGAGTGGCACTATTGCTTTGATGCACCACAACTTGAAATTAGGTATTTGCTAGGTATTTTAAAAGGCAGATTAAGCAAATAATTGTTTTCTTTTCTAAGGGGCACAACAGTTTCACAGTTCTGCTACATGAAGTGCAGAACTGGAGATAAAGCCAGTCCTTGAAAGGAACTGGTTTATTTTAAAGCACTTCCATGTCTGTAGCAGTAGTTTTAAAACAGCAAGAGTTTTGAAGAAAACTTGAGAAACTTGTATGATGTGCTGAATTGGTGCCATTCCTAGCCCAGTGTAAAATTCAGTCTTTTAACACTCCATTCATCACGGACAGGAGATCTGTCTCAGTGATAAGAGCAACAGGGCAGAGCTTCTCCTGGGGTGAGCCCTGTGGAAGGTCATGTGGAGAACCACAGTACTTTAGAACTACAGGTGCAGCAGGGAAAAGAAACTACTCAGCTGCCTGGGTTTTCCTTCGGGTTAACAGAGGGGATAATTCCTTGGTTTTGCTGGGGGTGTTGACACATGTCTACTAAATACACATATACATGAGGCCAACAAAGAATAGGATAGTTATCCTTGTCCTAGGCCATGGATGAAAATTAACTGGTCAATGGTTTGACTGTGAAAGGGATATAATAATGCTGTATAAAATCTGTTTAATAGTGAGCAAAACTACTTCATAGAAGAAATTTCTGGAAACTGCCTCAGGTATGCCACCTGAAGATGGGGCTAATGCAGTTCTGTTGCAACACTGAGCCTTTGTTTATGGTCTGTGACATTCTGTGTAGATATCCTGATGTGATAAAGTCTACAAGTTCCTCTTGACAATGAAATATATTGCCTATAATCTTTGCTCCTAGGTGCAAGATGTGCAGATTAAGAAAAGTTTTGCATCCAGAGCAGAGTCTCTGAAGGAAACGAACAGTCTAAGGTAGAAAACCTTCCAATCTGGTCTGGTTTTTGAGTTTTTTTTAAGCTATATGGCTTAGCAGCATCTTGACTGGGCATTGTTCACTCTGCTTCATACTCTGTTTAGTTTTAGGATTTCTTTTGATTTTTTTTTTTTTTCCAAAAGCAAGGATCCAGATATGAGCACCATAAGCAAAAAGTGAGAGGTATTTGGTCCAGACAGGTTTTTCTTCAACCTAATTTTCATTCCTTTGTATGTAAAACCATTTGGACAGTAGACAGTTCAAATTATTCTGGGTACAAATCACCAGGCCTCTAGCAGCACGTGTGGATCACAGCTCTCAGAGCTGCAGATGTTACTTCTACAGACTTTTGAGTTTCGCAGTACATTTCAGAAATTCTTGGTTTGGAAGATTCGCATAAGGCAAAACATTGAGATTTTTTCTTCCAGGATATTTAAATTGCATTTATTTGTCCAGTGAGATTTTCTTCCTTTTATGTTTCTGGCTTTAGTAGCTCATTCATAACATATGTCAGTGTGTTTCTCACCAACTTGCCAAGGTATAGTCTCCAGTGTAGATGGCTATACAAAAAGATCTCCTCAAACTGTGGAAGTCTGGCACTTTCCCAGAGAGCTGATGCTTCTTGTGTCATCAAAAAAAAAGCAGTTCTCTTGTCTGATTAAGCTCAGCCTTGTAATCTTCCTCTTTGTCCTGCCACTTGGATTCTCAGCCTTTAAACAACACTGAGAGCTGAGGTAATTGACTCAATTCAAAGGGTCAAAAAGAGCAAGCTTGGAGTAAATGCTTTGCTTTTTATATTCATCAGGAAGAACTTAGTGTTCTCTCTATGGGCAGTGGTATCAGAGTGTACAGGCACATCTTCTGTGAAGTTATTGAAGTTATTTGCAGGATTTTCGTAGCAGTAAGAGCAGTTGTGCATTGTTCTTTGCAGAGAAGGCAAAAAAGAGAGGTAGCAAAGAAAGCATTCAATGAAGTTTGGCTATTCAAAATAATTATTCAGACAAGTAAGCCTTATTAGCATTTGCCTCAGCCTATTGTGAATATACAGTAGTCTAGCTTGTCCTCTGAACATGCATGTAATTTCCACAGATAGTAGCAAAACCAGGCACAGTTGCCTAGGAATTCAGAAACCCTTATCCTATATGCCCAGTCTCTCCTGGAAAGACTTTATCCAGATGTTGGTGTATTAAAATTTTCTCTCTTACTCTGTGACCTTATTGATTAGATGAATAGTTAATGTGCAAGTGAACTGTCTAGCTCCTTGTATGGGAGCTGACCTTTGGGCTACTACGGAATTCTTCCTTTGGATGGTTTATTTTTCCCCATATAGAGGGAAATAATATTAATAAAGTATGTTATATTAGGAAAATAAATGTTAAAAAGTGATCTCTTGGAAAGGTAGAAAACACTGTCCTCTCAATCTGGGACAGCAAAAGCAATTAGGAAGAGTACTGACAGCAGAGATTGGCAAATGAATTTGGGATAGAGCCCAAGTAAGCACACCTAGCAGAGCAGGGAGATATGGGTTAATTGGAAAGCAGTTGTTCTTGTGTGCATCACAGCTGAAGAGTCATGATGCCCTTACTTTGCAATTCAGACATGGGTGAATTTATGAAGAATAGAGATTTCTATAAAGAATGGAGATACAGAGTGAGATCCATTGTGGAGGAGCAGCTCTGTTGAGGAAAATCTGAGTCTAATGTCATAAATTGACTTGCACTCTTTGAAGCAAGAAATGATAAACTCTTTTATTGTAGGGAAATACTAGAACAGCACCCTCTTCATTTTTCTTTCCATGGTGGGAAAGTTCTGAAGCTCTGTCCTGTGAGGAGTGAACAGACTTGGGCACTGAACATCAAGCGAGGCATTCTCAGTGTCCTGCAGACAGTGCAAGAATTCCCTGCTGGTGCTGTTGTTGAGGAGGTGAGACTCTCAGCCATGCTCTGAGGTGACTCTTAGCTCTTGTACATATTAAATGATCTGATTGCTTTTTGTAGCGAATGTTCTAAAATTACCTTTATTTTGCATTCTCGTAGTGGCTTGGAATCCACTACTTGGTTCCCCAAGCCAGGGCTTTACCTGTTCTCTGGAGAAAATACAATATTCATAATCCATGATTATTTTTTGTTACTTTTTTCATTAATTTCACGAGGCTTTGAGATCAGGGTTCTCAGAGCTCTTTGCAATTATTTTAATTAAGCTCAATTTCTGCTGTGTAACACTGATACAATAGCCCAGCATACCCAGCCCTTCTCTTGTCTCTAGTCTGACCTGCATGTTGTGCACTGCCTCAATCTCAGGCTACTGCTGCATGTCAGTGCTTAAAGACATGTTCTGCAGTAAGGCTTGGCACACACATGCATACTTGAAGTTACTCTGCCTAGTAATGCTCTTCTGAATTAATGCTTCCCTGCATGCCCACAAAAATCTGAAATGAAAAGCATATGTCTGTAGATGATCTGATTCAGAATAACACAGTGAAATTACACAAACCAACACACCCTGGCTTCTATAAAGTCTGACCAAGGTCTTTAAAATTATTTGCCTTTTCATGGCTTTTGTGGCAAAACCATTGTTCTAAAAGGGAGAATTTAGGTCTCTTTTTTATTACAAAAAAGTAATTAATAAAACTAATTGCAATAAACAATACTATCTCATTGTATTGTATGTGTGCATGTGTGATTCAAGAGTGTATACTTGTTACTAGGTGGATGTCCTGGGAATATGCCCAACCAGGTATCAGCAAAGGGGGCCCCTTCTTGTAAAGACAAAGGACTTAAACCTCTGCTCCCATCGCACTTCTGGTTTGACTTCTGTGCAGTCGGTTGCTCTTCCTCATGTGTCGGTAAGTTTTGGGGAATGCCACTGACTCTTCCACAAGGCCTTTTGATTTATTTGAAGAGTGTGTCTGCGCAAATCTGTGTTCTTAGCAAAGAAATGGTGAATATTATTCTCCCTGTAACGTCTGTTATTCACAGAATTTGTTTTAATGCAAATTTGCATTGTAGTTGGTGAATGTTATGGTATAAATGCAAGAGGTTTTTAGGCACCTGGATTAAACTCTCATTAAAATATGTTATAGAGGTAAACTGAAAGTAGACTGTGGAAGGAAGGAATAGAGAGATATGAGTAAGAAGAAATACATGAGAAAAAGAAAGTTATTTGTAGAAAACTTTGGAAAGATAAAAGTTTTCTAAATGCCAGACTTACAGCTTTCCACTGCTGACAGCAAATATCGTCAATATTTATTTTTGTGCTATTTTTATTAGATGAATATTACCTCTTTCTTGTATTGTACTAGATAGTTGTAATTTTGCTTTTTTCTACTTTGCTTACCAAAAAGATCTGATTAACATTGAGGCTTTGTGAACTGAAATGAATTGACACCATTTGATGCTGACAGTTAATAGCAATTGCTTTTCAGTGATGAAAAACTAGGCTAAAATAAGGAGTGCATTAACCTCCACAGGCTGGGCACAGTCAGAGGTGTAGACAAGAGACTTCCCACTGTCCCAGAACTGGAACCCTCTGTGAAGCTGGGAGAGAAAGGATTAGGTATGCTGACATAGGTCATCAAGAATCTTCCTGAAATATCTATTCTTCTCAGTCTGAGCAGCAGATCCTGGCTTCCCAGCTGGAATGTGTTCAGAAGATTAAGGATGGAGTCCTGGAGGAGGCCGAGTGTACCGAGTCGGACCGCGTGGCGCTGTTCCCTCAGCAGGGCAGCGGGGCAGAGACACACACACAGTCTTCCCTCAGACTCCTGCAAGTGCACACAGAGACACTCTACCATAAAGGTAATGATGTTTCTGCTAAAGTGAAGCAAACTTATTTCCTAGAAAAATATTGTGACTTTGTCTTGCCTGTGAGAACTCTTTGCACCTATGATTTGCACCTTTAATGTCTTAAATTGTTTTAAAGTGGGTGTTTGTACAGGCTGGGCCGAGCTGCCCCTTCTTTGGGGGCTTGGGTCTGCCATAACAAAACTAGGTGGGTCTCCAAAAATGACCATCCATAATGGCCAGCTCCTGTTCATCTACTCTGCATACCTAGTGCCCTTGTATGCAGAGCATCGGCCTTCCCATGTCTGTGGACAGTTCCACAGTTCTAAATAAATTCTAATTTTTATACAAATGGAGCCTAAATAATTGCAAGTCCTAATGGAACTAAGGACATGCCATGTCTGAGAACTGTTTCAGTTTTCACTCCTTCTTTGTTCTGTGTGTTTTCTCCTTAGGAAAGTGATTTTACTGAAGTCAACGGGTGGCTTGCCTAGGGAATTATTTCAAAGTTTAAATGTTGAGAAGCCCTTTTTTTGGCTGTTTCTAAATAGTTGTTTGCTTCTTTTTTTGTCATTATACCAACATAAGATGATAGGATTCTTCTTCAGGAAGAGGTTCAGAGCCAAGCCATTTATCTTTCTTGGCACCTAGATCTCCTGTTGATTTTTTTGGGTGGTTGAAGTGTAAGATGAGTGATTAGATGATGTCGGAAAAGGTGATGAATGTAAAGTAGCAGAGCCATACTGAGAGACACATGGATGGAAAATAGGTCTTGTTTTCATGTGTATCTTTGTCTTGTTTCTGTGACTCTTTTGGGTCACACTTGTCTTTATCCTGTTGTGTTCTTAAATTCAAGCTGACTGCAGGCATTCATATTCATCCCTTGGCTGTACTGAGGCTAGAGAGACTCTTAGAGGGAGAAATAAAGGCTCAGGGAGAGCCTTTCCCCTTGCATATAGGGTGAACCATAGCAAATGGCCAGCAACCACCAGAGATCTGATTTTTCCTTTGTATTCCTTTCTCCAGGGGACTCTGAGGATCTGTATGTGACCAACATTCTCTATGAGAGGGAGGTAACTAAGAGGGAGGTCACTGGGGGAGAAGTGACTGAGCTGGTGTGGAAGCTTTGCTTAGCACACAGTACGAGTTATGAGGTAAGCTGTACACACAGCCTCTGCTTCCTTGTGAGGCTCTTTGGGGGATGAGAATTCTCCTGGACAGATAAGAGGTGACCAGGAGAGCAGCAATTTTGAAATACTGAAGCCTTCCGGTGTTTTGGACATTTTAAAATGTGGAATTAGAGAAAATGGTTTGAAGTGTCATTTTCTTATATAAACAGTAAATCACACTGAGGAGTCAAAATATCTTGTAGCCCCTGAATATTAGACAAAAGCAATTTTGAATTATATTCTAAATTAATCCGAAAGAAAACATCCCAAGTTTTTGTTTTGCTGTGAAAAAACAAAAACATAAAGAGTGTCTGGTTTGGGTTGTCACTGACAGTTTTGATACTTTATTGTAAAACACCATTTTTACAGGTTTAGTGTGGGATACTACCCCCGGTAGTGCTGTTGTTTCCATGTTTATTGGAGTTCTGATGTCTTTATACTGCCTTATCCCCTCAAAACAGTTTGCACATGAAACCCTTGCCTCTAGATCTTGGCTGGTACGTTCCTTGTGCTTCTGATGAACTCTGCTAAAAACCATCATCTTTTCTGGGAATGCTGCTTGGGTCCAGAGGGAGTCTCTGCCCTCTGGACCATTTTCATTGGTGAAGGCTGCTAAGATAGGGTGGAATTTCCTGTCATGTGGAACAGGCAGTGGCTTAAAGACTTTTTATGATGACCATAATTCTAGATAAGGGTCTGCCTGTCTCCTTATCTCACTTATGTCTTGTATTTTTTGTTGATACTGGCAGCAGCTGAATCCGTAATTGTCACTGTGTTTGAAATGGAGATCTCTGTCTCTGTGAAATTCAGAGGTCATCAAGAACACCTGTTATGTACAATACAGAAGGATCAACAGATGATGGTGCTTAATCACTATTCACCTGAGATCAACCAAGGACAAAGAGAGGACACTTCATGTCCCATTTTCCTTCAAATAGAGTGGTTCTTGCTAGTAGTGAAGTTCCTACACAGAAAAATAAGGGGAGAAAATGTCAATGTGAAACCAGAACACAGTCTAAGTCATTTTTTTGTCAGGGTGTACTAGAAAACAAGTATGGTCTAATGGGGAAGGCACTAAACAGGGCATTGGTACCTCCATGAATTTGCCACTGATGAGTTTAGTCAGCTCATTCCTGATATATTCCCTGTCCTCTGATGTTCTTGTCTTGTTAGATTGTTTGTACTTTGGAGCAAGGTTATTTCCTGTGCAGAGGGGCTGAGATCTCTCCTGTAAATGCACACAGGTACAAGTGGTGTTAACAGCTTCAGACCCAGCATAGAAGGCACTCACCTTCCTTTTTTTAGATTAAGTTCCATGTCAAAGAACAGAAGCTCTGCCTGTCTTTCCCCTGGGCTGGATACACATACTGGGGGATGGAGTAGAGGCCTTTTGGGGACTGGAGAGAAGTGCAGTGCTGGATTCCAGCTCTGCAGTGATGTCCTGGGTGTGTTCACATCTCTCCTAGCATCACCTGCGATTCATGAGCACACCTGGGTGTTCATGTTTTGTGTGTGACACTTAAGGGGAAGGCACAGAGTGGAGCAGGATAAGTCACAGCTGCTGAAGCCAACACCTTCAGTCAGCTGTGACAAATCCCAGCCCCAGACCTTACTCCCAATCTGTTAAATGGTGATCATAGATGGACCTGGTATCACAGCCTGACAAAGGCCTTGGCACAGCCTCTGTGGGTGTTGGAATATTTGGGACAGACTTCTGTCTCTGAGTTATAAGCAGGTCTGCCATTTCTTTTAGCTGCATGTTGTGGAGACTGGGGCTATGGAGGACCAAGAGAGTATATATTATATATACTAATATAACAAATATTATAATGTGTTGGTGCTAATATAGAATAAAAGCAGCCTCTTTGGGAAGGGTAACACTTAATTCCCTGTGGCTGTCAGTGTTTTAGCAGTAAGAAATGGCATTTAGGCACAGGCTAAAGGCTACATACTGCCTGGAAAATGTTGAAAAAAGAAATTGCTGCAGCAGACCTGAGAAACTTTCTCTAAATCCTACCCTCTATGGAATGCTCTTAATTCAGTGTCTTTGGAAGAATGGTAGATGACTTTTTCCCAGTAACAGTGGGATGTCACTTCTGCCTCCAAAGAGGCCTACTGGCTTCATGTGTGGGAAATTTGTTTTGTAAATCACAAAGATTAGCACAAGTGGCTGCTGTCTGTGCCACTGCCTAAAAGAGAGGTGAATTATTCATCATGTGCCTGTCCCAGCACAGGGTTCGTTGTCAACCATTTTCGCTGTTTCAGGGTGTTTTTTCTGTGTGACAAGATCTTTCAAAGAGAATCTTTATCATCCCTCATTTCAACCACTAAAATGTCCTTTGGGCCAGGAAAGAAGTTATGGGAATGCCCACAGCGTTGCTTGGGAGACAGCTGCGCTGTTATGCGTGTACAGCTTGTTTGTCCCTTTATTGTTTGACTCTGAATGAGGTGAGATTATGCATTTCTTTCAGGACACAAAACCAAGAATAAATGGAAGGGAAAGTCTCCAACTCCAGGGAAAACAGTGAAGGGATGAGAAAATGGAGGTGGAGACTGTGTCATTTCCAAGGAAGCAAAGTTGTTGTTTAATTTTTTAATGCTATTATGAGACAAGATTGAATTTCAATGTGGATGTAGATTAGCTAATGGACCATTAAGTGAACAAACTGCATGCTGACAAAGAATGGATAAAGGGATGGGGAGAAGAGACCCTCTCTTGAGAGAGGCTGGAGAAAAGCCTGTCTCAACACTTCTGCTGGGGCTGCATTTCCAGTGGCTGCTGGGTTTTGGTGCTCAGTCAGTAGCTCTGGTGAATGTGGCTGTGTATACACTGAGCAGTGTGGGCAAGAGTATGTCAGATTTGCTTTGCCTTGCTTCTGGACTCCAGTCTGATCCAAAAAAAGTTTACTTTCAGGGCAAGATCTTTCATTTTTGATTTTTTTTTTTTTTCCTAGTAAGGCATTCTAATTGCTTGTTTCTACCTAGTTTCATTTTTTAAAATATGGCAGGTCTGCAAGTAGAAAGAAAAAAGCTTCTATGTAGAATAAAAGCCAGGCTTTCTTATGTTTCTTTCAGAGGTGGGAATGGAAGTCAGATTTGAATATAGTTTGTTATTCTGATACTACAAATAAAGGAATTTGCAATGACAGCTCAATTTCAATGCAGCTGAACTTAAAAAATGAAAAGAGCCCACCTGGTCAGACAGTTCCTTCTAAAGCTTTATTATTAGAAAGTAAAAATAGCTGTTTCTCTGCAAAATTTAGCACGAAGTTATTAGATGGGAGCTTGTCTAGTCAGTAGGTGTGAAGCAGAATGAAGTCAGTCTGCAGCTAGAATTGTATCACCTGAAAGTACATCAGTCTGGCAGTTCTATCTTGAGCTGTGCTGCAGGCTCCAGCCCAGGCACCTGGGCTCAGCAGCAGCTGTACAAACAGCTCCTTGTGATGAGATCTGGGAGGGTCCCCAGCCACACTGCCCAGAGTGGATTTGCTTGTGGAAAAATGCACATAAGGCCCATGCTTTAGAAATGCTTTTAAAATATTATATAAAACAAAGTTATCTGAATATTTTATAGACCATAAAATGTAATATGTTTCACTAGATCCATATTGTCCAGGTTTGTAATTTCTTTTTAAGATAGGCTTTAATGGTAATGATGGGATAGAATGGAACAGAAGGGAATGCATGTGGATAGATCTGAATTTTAGCTATGGAATTATACATGTTAACAGAATTAATACACAGTCAGGGCTTCATGTACGAGAACAAATTTTAATTTTATGAGATTAATGTAGTATTTCTAAAATGCATATAAATCCCAAAAGGATAAAAACACAGACTATATCTATGTTGAATCTGACAAATTACTCCCTCAGCCTATCAAACAAAACAGTAAGAAATTACTCAAACTTCTTACTGAAAGACAGCTTCTTCTTACTGAAAATGTCTTGGCAGTCTTAAATTAAAACCAAATGCTGGCACTGGGTTATTCCATGTTTTCATTGTTTTTTGGAGTAGCTCCTGGAAGGAAGGTCACAAAGTCAAAATAGGTCTCTCCCCAGACCTTTAGAAATGTGTCTTAGTGGAATTAGACTTTGCATGATTTTTACATGAAGAAAAATGTTTTCTTTGGAACCAGAAATTTAGTTCTATGTCTAAATATTTTACATCTGAGGTGAATTAAGCATTGAAGTGAATCTGACATGGACCATGTTTAAAACTTACACATTGTAAAGTTTGATTAAAATGAACATACAAGATACTGTATTGAACATTCTGCTAATTTTTCAAGTAATGAGACCTATCTTTTTTCTTGAGCTTTAGATCAGGTCTCAGAGGAGCACATCCATGTGCTATATAGCCTTTAAAATACCAGGTAAAATAGCTGCTGTATAATGTAACAATTCCTCTGTGTGAGAGAGAACAGCTATAATGCTTCTGTTTCCAGCTAGTCCTGTGCTGCCTGCAGAGGTAAGGGCAGTTATCCTGTGCTTTTCTCCAGTAAGATTCAATAATTTCTCACAGCCCAAGGGTTCTCAAGTGAAACTTCTACTTGTTGCCCAATCCTCAGTTAAATGATCTTTCACATAAACCTAGGATTAATATACAGTTAACTATTGTTTCACTTGTGTCAAAGCCATGTCAGCAGTTCTGGTCATAAATCAGGATATTGCTATACAAACACAGAGAAGATTATGACTTTCTCTTCTGGATTGTAACCACAGCATTGCATTTTGGTGTATTATTCATTTATATCCCAGCGGTGTGCATGGTGGTCACTGAGCACTGTTGTCTGAGGGATTGACCAACAGCCAAAGCAAAAGCTCTTCTCCATGTATGTTTGCAGTCTATAGGGAAAAGCAAGTGAGGGAAGGAATGTAAGGACATGGGGAGGAAAGGAGGGTTTGCTCTCAGGTTATGTGGTAAATCAGTGGCAGTGCCAGTATAACCTCTTGTGCTCTGTTCTCTGAAGCTGGTGTCTGCACAGCAGGAATATTACAGCTGTGGTTGTGCACTTACAGACTGCAGAGCTTTTCATGACTCTCGTGTTTGAGCTTCGACACCTTTCTCTTGAAGCCTTAAGAGCACTATGGCAAAGATCTTCATTTAAGTGCAGAGACAACTGGTAAGGCTCTGTTAGTAATTGCATTCAAAAATATACAGGAAAGAAGTGTTTTGTGAATATTTAAAATATTTAAATGTTTTAAATCTGTGCCCAGATGTTGGATTTAAATTGGGAGCTTTTTAAAGGAATAATTTGTATTTCAGATCTTGTTTATGCAGCAGAGGGATAATATTCTCTCCTTACTGAATGAATGTTATGTACAAAATAGACTTTCTTGTCCCATGCCTATTCCCACAGCCAGACTTCCTGTTTCCAAAGCAATGTGAATGGGAAACCTGAGTCATAGCTTGGGTGGAAATCAGTTCTGCTGTTTTTAAGCCTATGTTGCCATTTGTTATGAAAAAGCTTACCTGGATGTGTACCTTCAGTGCCCTTAGTAGTCATGAGGGAGAGGAGACAGATGTCAGGCTGGGAGTATGGATGTGGTGGAGAGCTGCCTCTTCCTGGTTATTTATACCAGTTGTAGAACTGTAGCTTTAAAGATCAAGGCCCTACTCCTCTGCAGTCAGGAATAGTTCTGATCCAATTGTTTGAGACTATCAGAAATAGTATCCAGTATTATTAAAATCAGTACTAAAATTTTTCTCCCTTCACAAAATTGAAGACAATGAAACAATTCTTCTACTTGGTTTCAGTACAAAATGTCATCAGCCTTTTGAAATTCATCTAATGCCAGGTCTTATGTTTGCAACAATATCTTTGGCTTTACTTGATGCAAAAGGGGCAAATATTTTTTGGGTTAGGTTTATTCTCATCCTTTGGCAAATAGCCATGCTAATATTCTTCAGTATTAGACAGTTTTATATTAACTTTGGACTAATTTTACTCAGGACATGGTTATTAAATTCAGGAATGAAAAAGAATCCCATGCAGACTACTCTGTGATGCTTTTACCCCATTTAGTTTAACTGCTTTCTAGTTCATGCAAAAAGTGTTCTTCCATCAGTGTAGGAGGCAGATACAGAATATCTACAGAGGGACTCTTAAGAGCTGGAATGTATATTGTCTGTCATGCTGGTGTAAGCTTTCCCCTTAGATAAGGTCTAAAAAAAACACAGGAAGTAAAAGCTAGTCAGTTCAGTTTTAATATTTTAATTTGTTACTGCTGTTACAGGTAAAGTGAAAGGAAAAAAAACACCTTAATAAAAAATCAGGGCTTTAAGGTACCTCAGTCTTTAGAAATCAAACCTGGGATATGATGTGGCTGAATTTTCAGAGAGAGCAACTGAATATTTTCTTGAAAATCTGGTTAGATACAGTTCTTGAAACACCAATGCACTTCCATCACATCCTGGCTGAGGCATATTTCCATAAGGCCACTAAACCAAAAGATAATATTGATTTCTGTGGAATCTGGCATTTGCAAAGCCACTGGACTTTTATTTACTTTGAAAGAAGCCAAATCTATGTATTTGTTATGTGATTTTTGAGTATCTTGGTCATTTCAGATTTGCTGTACTTTTTTCTTTTGTTACAGGCAACCATTAATAGATGCTCTCCCATCTTGTGCTACAGAGGCATGTGTGGTCCTAATGAAAGACCTCATAGGTTCTGGAGAAGTTGAGGAAGACAAAGTAGAATATTTCTTCTGGTCATTTACATTCATTTCTAATCCCACCTCAGGCATGATTGAATCTCTTGCTGTGAGTGAATGTTGTTTTTTCTTTTTTAATTTGTAATGAATCTAAGTGGCTCATAATTTTTGTGTTTTACAGTAACAGTCTTTTCCACAGATTTATACAAAGCTCTGTCCAGGTAATTTTGTTGAGATTGAGTTTTAGTGTGTAAATATTTTGATACATTTATTATCTGTGGTATGTTACAATAGTAATGAGAACGACTTCTCTGAAAAACTTTTTGTACTTGTTTACAGCCTTTGCTGAAGTCACCTAGAGCAAGCCAGAGCTGCTTCTTGGGAGTAAGTGTTCTTGTACATAGGTTTTGTTCAGCTCACAGCTCCTGTGATCGTGTATCTGCTGTGCAGAGTGTGATGAGGACTCTTGGGAAATTTTTGGAAGGAAACTGTACTGTACAAGATTCAGAACATCTCAGCAAGGTATTGGTTATACAGAGGCATACAATATAGAGCTTGACTCTTCTGTTCCCTTTATGATCTAGAACGTGTTTGATGAAAATTATGTCCATTGGATTTCCAGAAAACCATGAATACAAGCTTAGTAAATGAATATTCCTTGCTAGAATGATCTGGTAAAATTTTGTAATTTTACAAAAGTACAACCTATCAGTATGGGTGTTCTTGTGTGTAGAAATAGGGAAAAGTCTTGGTTTTCCTTATGAAGCAAACTTCATACTGTTGATCAGTATGAAGAACACTACATGTTGACAAATTATCATTTTAATTTAGTTAGTGTGTGCAGAACTCCATGTTAAATCACTAAAAGATCAGAATATCTGTGATCAAAAGGGACAAAATATCAAAGTACTTGAAAAACTTTTCCAGTGCATAAAATTTGTGATGTTTTTCTGTTGCAATGCAGGCTTTAAAAAATGTTGTTGTATTTTCCCAGGTCTAAGCCTGTTCTACTTACAAGT
This sequence comes from Vireo altiloquus, assembly GCA_013396875.1. Classification (NCBI taxonomy): domain Eukaryota; kingdom Metazoa; phylum Chordata; class Aves; order Passeriformes; family Vireonidae; genus Vireo; species Vireo altiloquus. The sequence continues at coordinate 186,820 of VZRF01001342.1, forward strand.
GCCACATGGCATAAGAAAAAACCACAGTCCATTTGTCTCTTGCCCTCCCAGTAAAGCCAGAGTATAGGCAGTACAAGAGGGGCTGCAGTTAACTCCCCAGATGACCAGTAATCATTTTAAACAGTTTTGCACAGAAAATGTTGGTGCCAGAAAATTCAAGGTACAGCTGACAGCACGTGGGCAGCTTTCTGTTCTGCCTTGATTCTCCTTTACAGATGCGGCTGGTGCTGAAAGCCATCGGAAATGCAGGACTGGCAGCAGCTTCGCTGGCTCCTGCTCTGGGCTCCTGTGCTTCCCTCAAGAGCCATCCAATGGAAATTCGCCTTGCTGCTGTCCAAGCCTTCCGGCGCATTCCCTGCCCTCTCAGGGTATGTAATTTACTGCCACAGGTGACTGATGGCTCCCTGGCACTGCCACAGGTTTGGGAGTTTGGGAGTCGTTACAAAACACGCAAACAGATAAGGAACAAGTGTACACATGCTCCAGCAGAGCCCCTCTGCTGTGGGAGAAGAGAGTAGAACCACCCAGATGAGCAAACCTATAATGTGCTTTGCTGCAGTTGAGGTAACACATCCAGTGACTGAGGCAGTGTTTGTGACTTCTTAATTAGTCACTTCAGTTAGGTGCCTTATGTCTGGGGGCATTATGGCTGAGAACCCACAGGACTTGATTTTTCCTATAGTCTGTTTCGCTGTTTCATTCTCTGAAATATAAAGTATTAATGTGATTTGCAATACACGACCATAGTTAGAACATTTTGTTAAATGTTTTAATGGAAGAAAGTTCAAAACTTGTTTATCTCCAATACTTGGTACTTAAAAGAATGGCAAAACCAGGTGTGTTGGCCTGGGCAAAACTAACAGTCCTGCTCCAGAACAAGAGGCTCCACACAGACTTGCACTTGGAGAAGCATCTTTCTATGGCTTTTTAGAATTTAATTTTGGCATGGATTGGTGTGATTCACTTGTTCTGCAGTTATGAAGCTTGGTGTTGCCCATTAGACCTGTTCAAAGTATCAAGTCTGTATGTTGTCATACACCCCCCCCATCATTGTCTAGCAAATGAACTGCTGAACTGGGCTTGTTAAATGCTAATAAAAATGTTAGTAGTATCTGTCACCAGTTTCTTAATTCCTGTCAGTTCACCAAAAAAAAAAAAGAAATCATCTTTGTTGATACTGGGGAAATATAGAACAGAATAAATTTGTTGCAGTCCTGTTCTTTGATTGAGATCAGAAGTAATGATCTTAATAGCCTATGAACAAACCCATGGCTGTTGTTGTCTGTATGAGCTGGGGCACATGTGAGATAGACAGGTCCCCCCTGTGGTGGAATAAACAATTCCTAACATCCTTAACAGTTGAACTGGTAAGGGAGGCTCTGTGTTGCAGAGTCCTGTATAGATCTGTCAGTATAGGATTCAAGGTCATAAGGACAGTTTGTTCAGGAAATTTGTGGACAAGGTGGTATAGACAGTGTGTACATACATTTGTATACATGTTACACAAAGGGACTTGGTGAGGTTTAAGGCAATAGCTATAAATATAGCAACAGCTCTTTGAGAACAAAAGCCCACCTGGGCCTGAAAGTGCATATGAGGTGTTTTAGGGGTGTAAATCATAATTGTCTTTACATTTTTGTCTTTCTCTCTTAGAATGCTATATTAGTTCCATTGTATCAAGCAACCAGTGAAGATGTGGAAATAAGAATTGCTGCTTATTATATAGCAATGAAATGTCCACATGAAGAGTTATATAAACAAGTACAAAAGACTTTGCTGAAAGAAACATCCAGCCAAGGTCAGTCAAGCATCTACTGAAGTCTTACATGTTCCAAGTTGATACTTCAATGTGACATTTACTTTGCAGGTGTAATGGTACCAACCTATATCAATTTTTATTTCATCTCAATGCTTTGTAGATTGTTTCAAAATGATTGTTTGTATGAGTCTGACATTTTATATTGGAACTGCAATGCTGGTCATTTAGCAATAGTCAGTAAGGACCAACTTTTCACAGAATTAGTTCCTTCTACTGGCAGCATTTCATTCACTGAAGGCTCTTGAGAAGGATGTATGGAACAGCTTTGATGCTCAGTGCATTAGAAATACAAATGAGTAACTGCAAATTGCATTTTGTTAAGGTGAGAAGGAAGCAGGTGGCAGAAAAAAAAGTTGCAATATTCTAAAATGATTTCACCACATCCAGTGAAGAATACCTCTAGACTAACCCTCTGCATTTACATCTCTCAAGAAGAAGCAAACATGAGAAGGATTGTTTGCAGGCAGATGAAAGCAGGCTCTGTCTGCACTGGGTCTGGATCCTGGCCAGCTCTGACTTGGAGCTGGTATCCATTTTCCCAGGATGTTGTGTCCGGACCAGTGTATCCTGCAGTGACTGTGAGCTCAGACTCAGCACTGTGCTCACCTGATGATGTGGCTTGTGGTTTGGAGGGCACTTGTTCCTCTCTGTTCAGAGTTCAGACACAGAGAAATTGCATCCACCTCCAAAATCCTGTCAAGGTGTACCCTCAGTGACTCCTCCCTGTGACTCTATGCAGACAATTTAATTTGTCTGATTTGTGAAGGAGCTCTATAAGTCCATCCAAAATGTCGTGTGTTTTAAATAATTTAATGCAGAACTCATGAATATTCCTAATTTCTTTCCTTTGTCTTTTGTTGATGTGACAGCTAAATGATTTATATAATATATGTTTGAATAACAAGTGCTTTTGAAGGCATAGGGCACATGTTAGTTTGTAGTTCCCACGTTCAAAACAAAATTTGAAAAAAAGAACTTGTGTTGTGAAAAATGCAGTTACATCAGTATTCAGTGTCTGTGCATTGAACTAGAACTGGAGCCTACTATCTTTTATCTTTAGGAGACAAAAAAGCCACTATTTAAGAACCAGACTCCAGAACATATGGGAAATATATGCCCCCTACAACACAGCACATACATGGCCAAACTGGGACTCCACACAGTCTCATGCAGAAATAGTAATTCTGACTCACAACTGTTTAATTCTATGTGCCCTTTTTTTGTTTAAAATGCTGTTGCAGTGGGTGCATCAGACTGATTTTAATCATGCTGAAAATGAATGAATTCTGTTGTGGTCAGGGGAATGGCTTCGAATGAATAGCAGTATAAATAAATAAAAATATTTCCTTTATTTGTTTTTACAACTCTTTTAATTTTTCTCTGATTTCCACATGCTTTTCTTTGTTGAATTTTAGTGGGCTCCTTCGTTTGGAGTCATCTCTCTCAGCTTCTGGAGACAGATGATCCATTGAAGGAGCACCTTCGAGATTCTATTCCTGATGAAATCCTTAGCAAAGATTTTGACCGGGAGACATGGAAATACTCCTCATATTCTGATGTCACGTTTCATTCAGGTATGTGGAGTGTTTGAACTTAATGCTTTGGAGCATATGGATTATTAAATCCCACATGGCTTTTCTGACACTTTACGACTTGCTCCAGAAAACTTTGATTTTTATGATTTTAATACCTTCCAAATACACAAATGTAAGCTTGATTCTGCTTTGACCTTAATTGGAGTATTTGAAATGTATTTCCAGTGAACCACTTACCATGCACCTTTTACTCTTGTGAGAAAGGAGACTAAGAACCAATGAAAATTTAAGGTTATTTTTGTGAGGATCAACTTTTAATTCCTTTCTTAGTTAACTTCCTTTGCAGCAACAGGGGATTGGGATGTTTTTTTTCCTCCTGATTCATGTGTTGTCCTTGGTATAAGAAGAGGGTCAAACTAATTCCTTCCTGTTTTACTATCTATTCATTTGTTTTCAGTGAAAATGCTAGATGATGTTTTTCAGAGTCATTTTGATTTTCTGTCCATTTCTTCAAGTGCATTTATGTATCTTATGTATTATAAATACTTTCCTTTTGATGTTAGTGAGATAATACCTGGTAATTTCCAGTAAATACGGAATTCCGGTAAATGGGAGTTACTTACAGTAATGTCTTTGCTGTATTAAGAAGTTAAAGAGTTTCACCTATTGACAATGTTTCATTCACCATCTTCTTATTGAGTGGAGTAACAGTTTTCCAAAGAATTATGAATTTTGCAAAGTGTATGAGAACAGCTGATCTCCAGTTGACATCTGATATTTTCCATTGCAGCTGGTGCAGGTGCAAATATGGAAGCATCAGTGGTCTTTTCTCCTGCATCCTTTCTACCTCGATCAATCATGACAAATTTGACAGTTCACCTTATGGGACAGGCTATAAATCTACTGGAGGCAAGTTTATGGATTTTTTAATTGTGGGGATTTTTTATTCCCCTCTTCAAATGACACTCGATATATTGAAGTACAAAGTATTTTCTGTTTTCCTGTTGCAGTTCCTTTAGCAAAGTGTGCTTTTCACTGCTGTAGCACAATTGTCTCAGACTGGTGAGTCATCTGTGTAATGGGCTTAGTCAAAATAAAAGCACTGTCCTTCTGCTAGTGCCATGCACTAGGAAAGTGACTTATACTCAGCTTTTGTTGATTCAAATGAAACATTAAAGTCAGTGCTTCCTGAGACACTGCTCTGGCTCCTGTTTAGGATAGTAAAATTCCTTTTCTTGATGTACAGGGAGAAATGGATTGTCTTGGGTACACCATTTCTTTAATACAGGAGATAGACTCACTTAGCTGAAGTCACTGTTCTAGTGCCATTGAGCATCCAGTGCTTGGGATATTTCAGTGACCTGCCTGCAACCTCATGATTTTGAGCTGTGCCTCTGCTGTGCCAGGTAACAATGTGCACATGAAAGAAAGTATTTAATGTACTTAAAGCTCAAGTTTAAGCTTGCAAGGGAACAAAATGATTTTTTCAGTGTTACATACCCTGGATTTATGTGTGTTAGTAATTCTGTTTTAAGCAAACTTCCAAACAGAGCATGAAAAGGGTGTGACAGTGTTTTCCAGCCAAAGTACTCTTTTTAACATGCTGAAATAGCAATAGCCCCTTCTGTGGCCCATCATAGTGTAAATGAACCACAGTCCCTGAATGAAAAAGGATTTTTATCTTGCGCTGAGCTTTACATGTCTAGTTTTTATGGGAAGATTTAATACTGAAATATCCAGTATTGAATGCTGAAGGAGGTAGAATGCTAAACTTCATAGACTACTGTGATCTTGCTTGGCAAATCTTTTCTGTTGGTTGTATCTGGTTGTATATTTGATTTTCTGCTTTAGAACTGGCCATGGCCTGTATGTGTCATGTTAGGCTTTTCACTGCTGTGTGCTTTTCACTAGGTTGGTGTACGTTTGGAGAATGCTGAAACTCTCATAGAAAAGGGGTTTGGGCCAAAATCTACTACTTTCAGTGACTATTTTTTTGGAAACACTAATGAAGGAAACCACAAGTCAGAAACCCCAGTGGAAACAGCAGGGAAAGTCAAGCAGAGGAACCCGACTTCGAAGCGATATAGCCCCGCTGATCATCTTGTGACCAAGTTTGGCAAGCCAAAGCTGAGAAAAACAAACCAAAATTGTCTTGGTAGAAAATACAGTAAGATGAATGAGTTAGTCAAAAAGGTAACTGAACCTGTAGATCTTGGAAAAATTAATGACATTTCCCAGTCAAGCACAGGGCCCCATCTTGCACTGGACAACTGCTCTGGATTACTGTGACTCCTTTGCATACAGCACACATAACTTATTCTGCTCACTTGCAGAGAATTTAACAGCTGCAAAAAATACAGAGCAGCAAAGAGTCAGAGCTTTAGTTTTTTTCAGATTGTTTTATTGTCTCAAAACAATGACACTCAGCCATGGGATTATGTTGCCTGTTTTTCAGGCTTCCTCTCATTATTTTGAGCTCTGGTCCCCTTATGCTGATGTGCTTTTGTCTATTGACTGCTGTGCCACTGTAAACAGCTGCTTGATCTTGAGTTCCTGAGTCCTGCTGTTTGCAGTCTCACTTCCCAGTTTAATGTCAGATGTTACATTGACCCTTTGTGAATTTTTAGAGAGAGCTATGTTTTATGTACACAACAGGAAAGTTCTGAGAATTGACTTCAATTGTTGGTGCATTAGCTGGAAAACTCACGCACTGTGATTCATTTAGTTTGTCTTAGGGACTCTTCTCGGGACTCATCTTCTTAGGGTTTCTTCTTAGAGAATAAGCTCATGATCATGTTGTGTTGCTGTGGTATCATAGAGTTGTCAGGACAGAAAACATAAAATTTTTACCTCCTGGCAGTTTATTTAGAAATCAAGGCATCCCTAATGTTGTTTTGAGATTGTATTTTTCAAAGCTCATCTGTTTGTGGATATGTATTGCAATACCTTTCCTTTGCCTGTCATCCTAGGACTGGACATGACCAGTGTTCATAGTGACAGGCAGCTTGTGTGGCATGGACCTGAAGCATGGCTGGAAAGAACAGCTACTGATCCAGGCTCTTAAGCAGTCTCCAAAGTATTTGTAAAAGGGAGCCGAATGTCACTTTACTAACAGCATAACCTGCAGTGAGGAATTGTTTATTGTAAGCTTGAAAGGAAATTATAACACCATTCCCTTTGATTTCTTTCTTTATCATGACAGTTCACTGAGAGAACTCTAAGAAAGGAGGCACTGAAATGTGAGCTGAGCATGAAAATCTTTGGAAATGAACTTATCTTCTTAGATTGTGAAGATTTAAGAAAACAAATGAAACATTATTCCTTAAATCTGGCTGAGCTTGCTGTCAAACTTCTGAAGGTAAAAGGAACCTTTTTTCTAGTTGAAAGTAAATATCTTGAGAAACTACTTTCTGACAGATATGTAAAAGATACAAAATATTACTTATTGTTTCTCTGAATTGAACTCTGAAAGACTTCAGTGTATATTTGGTTTAAACAACATTTGGTACATTAGTCAAAGACTTATTCTGCTGTCTAATGGTTCTTACCTCTTGCTTGTCTCTTTCAAATCCATCCATACTTAACTGCAAATTCTTTTTTTAACTGGGGTAGGACTGGTGTCTGACTCATGCCATGGCCATATGCAGGCTGTGGGCTGTTTTCTTCTTTAGGTCCCAGACCAGCTCAGGTAAAAGCACTTTCACAATAGATTGAGGCAGTCAAAAGTTATATCTGGAAAACTTGAATGCTGACTCTATCATGCAAAATAAAATTCTGGTTTTTGTTTGGGTTTTTTCGCCACAGGGGCAGGAGGTCCAGTTTAATAAAAGGATGAGTTTGGCCACTGAAGAATGGCAGTTTCCAGCAATTTCAGGCTTTCCTGTTCAGCTGGCAGTCAATGCCTCAGCAGCAATCAACATAAAAATCAAAGGGAATGCGGATTTCAAACAACAGTCCAATTTCTTTCTAAATGGATATATTAAGCCAAGGTAATAACTGCTGCAGATGTGTCACTTTCACATATTCCTGATGTAAAATAGCAGTTCCTGATGTGAAAGTTTTGTGTGAATGCCTATTAATTAATTAGGAGATTCCTGAAGAACAAAAGCAGTCATCAGCCTTCTGCTGCTGAATGGTTGCCATGGTGTAAGGGCAGCAGTGTTTTCCTGTCCTGCCTGTCTGATTTTGAACTCTCTTGCTGTGTTATTCCAGTACTGGTTTAAGCTGACTATTCCTCTCTATCTCTAAATCAAACTCCTGAATGCTTGCATGCAGATAATTTTTTGAATGCTTTACCTGTTCAAGTGTTTTTTTCTCAGGATCAACATGCTGATACAGGTTATGGATGTACAAACCAGTGGATGATTTAACCCTGTGTTTCCTTACCTGGCTATTTTAGCTTTTGTATATACTGAATACATTACTAAGCTTCACTAAGTGCTGTACAAACAGAGAGAAACTTGCCCTGTGACACTCAGTTCTAATCACTTTCCCTTTCTTAATATTTCATGCTGAAGTCTGAGTTCAAATCCCTTCCTTAGGAGATACAGTAAAACTGTAATTTATGTGTGTGTCAGGGTACATGCAATCTCTTCAGTTATCTCCTAGTTCAATAGTTCAGTCAATCAAAATAGATTTTAATCACAGAATATTCTGTATTACAGCATCAAACACTGTGTATTTATTGAAGAGGTTTAAATTAAGTGCTTTATAAAAGAAACTGCATTTCATAGAAGGATATTTACATGATTCTTTCAACAGTGCATTTGTCCAGCTTTCTATCCAAATGGGAGCTGTGGGGACTCTGGGACAAGCTGGCCTGAAGTGGGTAACAGGAATGAGGACATCTACTAGTATTGATGGGGGAATCCAGGTGAAGAAAGGGAAAGAGCTCAAAGTTTTCTTGAACACTCCAGAAGAATCTATGGAGATAATTAATTTCAGGTAAGATTAAGTAAGGGCATCTTCTAAAACAGTAACTGTTAACTTTCTTGAATAAGAACTTAACTGACAGGTTGATTAATAGAGCAGAAATAGATTTTGTCAGAAAACAAGCTGTTTCCGTCTGACTCATAGTCCAAATCTGCCATTCAGAGGAAAAGGAAGTGGAAATCATTCTTTGCATTTTATATTATTTTACCATTAAAACATACATTCATACCAAAGCCTTATGACAAAAGATGGAAATGTATTTTTTGTATTCCCCTGTTTTTTCCACCTGAATGTCAGTGCTGTTTCTGGAACTTTAGTATCCAAAGAATCTGGATCAGGATATTAAAATGGTGGAGGAAAAGCTTGGCATTGCTTCCACAGATGGTATTTAGCAAAACACTGGAGTAATTTGGAATACAGTAATAAGAAACTGTAACCAAACATTTCTGCTTGGTTTTTAGTTAGGCTCCTTAATGTTAGGTAAAGGTTCCATTACAACATACAACCTGAAAAACTGTCAGATGTTAAGCAGAATAATTGCTTGTGTTAATACAATCTAGGCTTTTTGTTTGTTTTATTCTGCTGGCTTTCTCTTTCCTTTGGACTTTTAGTTCTGATAGAAGTCTAAGAGAAGACATACTGGAAATGACATGTCAGCAAGTCTTGAACATGACAGCAGATGATTTTTTTACAGTTTGTGAATTACTGCCTCTTTGTGTTTCTCTTGATTTAGGACATCATGGTGCCATAGGATATGCAGTTCAGAAAAGGGCTGAAAGTCTCTGGACTTCACATTTAAACCATTCATATTAGGGCTCTGGGAAACTTACAGATGTAATTCTGGTTCTGTCAGCTAGGATGGATGAGAAACCATAATGAAAGTCAAAATAATCACAGACCTGTACTGTGCACTGTTTGAACAAAAGCCTGACTGAAGAGTCTGTTAGATGTTGCATTAACTCTCTTGCTCCCATCAAGTGCAAAGACCATGATTTTTGTATCACCAGTTTAATGAAGTCCTGGAAGAACTTCAAGACTAGAACAAAACTGATGTCCATACATAGCCTAAGAGGGAAAAATATATCTAGAAGCCAGGAAGTGAGTGGAGTTGCTATAAGCTGACCATACCAAATTGCTCAAAACAGAGAAATCTAATACTGACTGTAAAGAACAGTGGATGAATCTCAAGATAGTGACAGATTAAACATGAAAACTGTGGATAAAAGTCAGTGATAATTAGTAGAAATGTAGACTGACCAATGCAGAACTTCATCTTGTTTTTCACATCTGGAAGAAGTTGGCATATAACTGAGAATTTTGTTTAAATATTCCTGTAACTTTAGCATAATTGGTTTTACGTTATTGTTCAAAATTCTTGGTTTAGCTCTAAACTGTACTTCAGAGTGGTGAATGAGACAGAAGATATAGATGTCATCCAAGACCACACAGAAACCAGATCTTGCACTAGGGATGAAGGTGAGTGCAGCTATTATGTTTGTCTTACAAATGCATTCTGAAGTATCCGTGACAGATCATTTTATTCAGTAGAGTTTCCTTTTTCACATATTATTTCTAGAAGGTCTACAGTGCAATGTTCATTTTCATGAACTAAATGTTCAACTGTTTTCTTCCACCAGTGTCTGAGATTATTGGCTGGCAGCTGTGTTCTGAAATGTCCTATCCTGACCCAGACAGTGGTTTGGTTTTCCCCCTTACTGCACCTTTGAGAGTGGCTGTGACATTAACTAAGCAAGACAGAGGCCTGCAGCAGTATGTGCTGGAAGCTGCCTATAACTACATTGCTCAGGTACCACTGGCACATTTGGCTTCAGTTTTAGTTGGTTATTCTGTGACAGTGGTGAATCTCAGTACTGCATATTCAACCCTCTGGATTCTACATTATTATTAATTCCATTCCCAGTATAGAGGGAAGATATGTTGGACAGAAATTAATCATGCTGATAGTAGGTACATACTCTTTTTGTCTGTGAAACAGTGCACACAAACAGTCTGCTGTCTCAGTGTGAGAGACTGTTTTGGAAATGGTGTGCCAATGGATGATGTGGTTATCTTTTCTTTCTTTCAGGAGAATTCATGGATCCCAAGTGAAGCTGTCTTTCACTTCTTCATTGGGACTCCAAAGTCAGACTTGAAAAGAGATGTTGGTGTTGACCTAAGTTTTAGTGTCCCACAGAAGAAATTCAGAATCCAATTTATACAACCTAAGAAAAAAATTGATATTGATGGTAGGTTTTTCAACTAAGAGCCTGATCACCAGCTAATATCAGTGAGGAGAGCTTCATTACAATTAACTGAGAAATATCAGTGTATTTCAGTCACTAATCTAATGCTGAAACTACATTATTATGTGATAGCTGTTCAGTTTACTGCTTTAGGTAGCACCCTTTCCCAATGGGGTTTGCATGTTGGTTAAGACTGTATTTTGCACAGTCAGAGGTTCAGTACCTGGTTCATAAAATCTTGTTAGAGAAGAAATCTGTTACTAGGATTGATGAAATGAGAGCTAAAGTACGTGGATTGTTCTGATATCTTTTGCATATGCTGAACTTGCCCTACTGTTTCAGTTTACTGTGTTCTGTCAGTTATGATATGAAGTTATGTGTTGCTAAATCAATTAAGTACTGACTATGATATTGCCACTCATTGTAATAACAAATAACATTTTAATCACAGTTTAACATAAACCACAAAATCTACAAACCTGTTGAGGAAATATAAACTGATAAATACATGGTAATAATATAGAGAACATATTTCAGCTTCTTTGGCATGCTGCTCAAGTGATGTTTTGTTCTGATGTATTCTACCCTATCACATAATTAGAATTTTCCACTCAATTTTTTTTTTTTTTTTTAATCCTGGTTATTTCCAAATGTATTATAGGGAAGATTTACCTACACCATGCAAAGCTTTGTGTGCACAGCATTCTGAGCTCCTGAAATGTCTTCACAGCACAAGACAATTTACAAGTTTTAGCACAGGCCTAAAGGAAGGGTATAAATCACTTCCAGAACCAAGCTGTTTTTGTTGGAGACACCTGCATTGCCCCTTCTCAATTATTCTCCTCAGAATATCCTTTCAAAATTACTAGTTTGTTCTGAGGACACTTTGTAAAATGCCTTTGCAAATTCTGATCCTAACTTTTTACCTTTGAGCTGATATTTATTATATTTTTACTATCTCTATATCTATTGTTAATAACAAGAACAATTATCATTTCGAGTACAGTTTTATGAAGCATCACTGAACAGTAAAGAAAAAGTAAAGAATTTTCTTTTTCTCCAAGGGAGGATTGAGTTTTCTAAAAATTCACGAGTTGGACACCTGGAGCTGATAGTGGATGACCGAGATGTGTATTACATTAAGGTATGTTTGTGTTTCATGAGCTTTCATTCTAGGATGAATACTTACATAAAAGCACAGAAAAGAAAGGCAATAAAAATACACCTATTGAGAAACAGTTTTGTTTTTCAAACATCAGAGAAATTACCAATTCTCCTTATTACATGTTTTTGAGATAGACTCAGTGCTAAAATTTGACCTCAGAGATCTCTGTGAGACTGCCAGTATTTTGAGTAACACAGTGTTCATTTCTGGCCTGGTATTGCAACATTTGCAGTGATTTCAGTCCTAAAACCAGCAGAAGCTGAAGGAAGTAGCATCTTGCACCACTGTGACTTCTGTGTAACTGGAAAAATAAATTCATCCTTCCTCCCCATTATTTATCAGTGGCAAATTTTAGGCTTTGTGGAGTGTGGAAGGTTTGTTGTTAGATGTATAGAAAAATATATCTTTTCTTCCTCCCCTCATTTCTGAAATGCCCAAGTCTATACTATGCTTTCTCAAAACTTAATCAGCTTGTCTTGTTGAGAGTCTTGGGGTTGGCCTTTTGATTTGTTTGTTTATTCTAGGGAATGACAGATTTGCAGATGCTGAGTGGAGAGCAGAGATACATGACCCAGCTGGAGGTAAAGCTGATAAAGCAAAGCAGTCCTATCATTCTGTCAGGAAACATCACTAAACAGCTTGGCAAGAAGATAGCTTTTTCAGCATCTCTGAATAATTTGTTGAAGGATGCTGCATTTATTTCAGGTTAGAGGACAGTAAGTATTTGCCATATAAATGCAAGTTCTGGAGCACTTATTTGTTAGGGTTGCCTGGTTTTGGACCCCTAGTCCTAAAATTCCTTTCAAATCCATAAAGACTGTTTTTTAAAATTATTATCCTTCATAAATTAATATGAATATATGTATTTCAGAATAAAAGAAATTTTTTTAAAGCCTGTTTTGAATTATTGAAAAGGGTGGAGGAAATAAGATATAAGGAATTACTTAACAAAAACATCTCAAAACAATAACAGCTGTCTTTCACTTTTGTTAGTACAAAACAATGCAGAGATGCATATTTGTAGATAAATGTTTTTTAAGACCTGTTGTTCTAAAAATCTTGAAGATTTTTTTCTCACAAATAAGTTAAGAGGAAAATACAAGAGAAAGTATCAGAAAGAGAGCCTTAATCTTTGTATAACATCAATACATTAAAATTAAAATAATACAGTGAAATAAACCAGTAATTTATGTTTAAGGCTCTCATTTTTGACTGAAATGTCATAGGGTTACACTGTACTTTCAAATAGAACTGACTTTTAAGGAATGCAGAATGCCAGTTTGTTTTTTGGAAGAGGATCTTTTGGAGAAATTTTCATCCTTAGCTTTCCCATGGATTGCCAGTGACTGCATCAAAGCCAGTTCTGGTCTGATTTCAGACTCCTCGCACCTGAGAACTTGGCTGCACCAGTTTTACTGCTGCAAAGCCACAGCCTTGCTCTCACTTAATGTCGAGGTAAACACATGTTCACACGTTAGGCCTAAATTAATTAAAAGATCTGTCTGTCAGATTTATTTCCTTTGAGAAGCAGCTTTGGCTGGGTTCATTTCAATAAGCTTGAAGCAGGTTGTGCTAAGTGTGGTCTGCAGGCTGGCTGTGGCAATGGAGAGAGAGACTGAGCATCCAGCTCTGTGTCTTTTTATCTGCTCCCTACACGGGAGCTCATCACGGTGGGACAGTGTGTCGTGTTCCTTTGACTAGCTGAAGTAACTTTGAGTTCTACCACTGCATAATCACTTCTATTCTTTCTGTAGCATTTCTGGAGAAAAAGGTTGGAGATAAGCTGAGACAATACTCGTTGGAAGGGGAGGCTCACCTTCCAGGTGTTCTTGGAGTTCACGCCGTTGCTCTTCTCCAGCAGCGTGAGGGGTTGTGGGCTCATGGTCTGAGGATGAAATACGGGATCCTAGGTACTGAGAAACAGGGAAAATAAAACTATTCTGTGTTACTCATTTGTCCTGAAAGATTTGCCTCTGTGTTTAGAACACAATAGAAAGATTTCAGTTCATTCTTAAACTGTGATCTGAAACCTGAGACAAATTTCTCTTTTCAGTCAGATAAAGTTTACTCTTTGAGTCTGCATATAAAAACAATTCATTTTTTAAATGGGCTTTTCATAAGTATGTCCAACATTTGATTAAAAATCAGTTTTTCAGTAAGAATTGCTCCTCATTAATTTGTGTTTTCAGGTGTTTGCATACATACACTTAATAAAAATCAAAACACTTAAACAGTATCTTAAGATGCCTGGCTATAGCTATGTAATTGTGAAGTTAGATACTTGGAGCATAGTTACACTTTGGTATAAACCCAGTTTGACAACTATTCCACCTGAAGTGGTCAGCAAATACATCCCTGGAGAAGTACTAGATTTTTCATTCTAAAAAGTAATCCTACTTATTAATTGGAATGTCAAATCCATTATTTTATTTTTCTTCTCAGTCTCCAGAGGGGCTGGAAGTTCATTATTATTTTTTGTTTAAGATGAAATGTCATGAAATGTCATGATGATGGGAGTAGGTGGTAACAGAAGATCATCAAATATTGTGAGATATACCAAGAAAGCTGCAAAGGTAGATCAGGATTAGTTTTTAGTGCTTTTACTTCAAACAGGTAAAATTCTGCTTAAGTAATGAAGTTTGTACTTTCCTATGCATTTGTAGGATAAATCAACAAGTAAAGCTGTAAAAACAGACAAATCTAACTTTGATATTTTGCAAAACAGAAGTCTTGAAGCCAGTGTCAGATTGATACCATTAACATTTTGAAAGATCACTTCTGATTTATTTGAATAGGTAACTTTGTGATTTTTGAACAGGAGAGGCAAAAGCCCCTTGCCACGAGTGCAGCACGCAGCAGAAGGTTCAGGTGGAGACAGGTGCCCAGGGCTTGTACAGGCTGGAGCTGGGCCATGAGTTCCACTGTGTGCAGGCTCCCTCCTACAGCCACAAGGTGGGAACTGCCCCAGGCACTCTGTGCTGGTGCCCTCGCCCTTGGGGCTGTCAGCACGGACAGAAGCAGGGCTCACAGCAAAAGGGTGATGCTCTCTTCTTTAGGTTCACCTGAAACATGAAGCGAGTGCGTCTTGGATTTCCTCCCAGATGGAAGTGAACTATGGGAAACACTGGGATGAATTAAACAACAAGAAGAAACTGCTCATCAGCCAAGCCTTTAAGAACAGTTCCACTTCATCTGTCGTCAGCTATTTTGTGGAGGTAATAGTGATGGTTGAAAAGTAAGACCTTCACTTCAAATATTTCCCAGACAAACTAGGAAGAAATTTTGAATTTTTTTTTATTATGACCATTTTTTTTTGTAAATATGGTATGTACTAATAATATAAGGCAAGTACCCAGACCTCATAATTTTGAGTTAGGTGAGGTCTTAGCCAAGAGACATTGAGATCTCTGACATTTGCTAGAAGATAAATTTTGCAAATACTGGAAAGGTTTGGGTGTCATTTGGTCTGAGGTTTTTGCAGTGTTAACTCATATAAAATGATTGTAGAGATGTACGAAAGCTGCTTTGCTGACACAGTGTGGAAGGAGTTGCAGGTTATAACTCAGAATATTACAGGATTTTTCTTTTTGAATCTTCTGTAGTTGTAACAAATGCATTTTAAAGAAACCTTAATCTGTAATTGGTGAGCATGCATGAAAAGTTATAAAGTGAATGGCAAATGTGCAAAGGCAGAAGCTGTGACCTTCCTGCTACTATGTGTGTGTGTGTTGACTTAGACACCCACGAAAATGGGATCTTGTTTTTATTTAAATTTGCTTCACTTCTTTTCCAGTTTACCATGCAAATCCTGGAAAAACAGGTGAATTATAGAACCCAGCTGCAGCACTTGCATACCTCTCAGGTGTATTTGCAGAGCAGCACCAACTTTGAGGTGCAGTATAATGACCATGTGCCATTTGTGGCTGGGCTGCAGTGGAAGGATGCATCCAGAAATGGCCTGAAGAAGTGGGAAGGTGAAGTACCACAAACCTTTTCCAGTCTGTGATTAGAAAAGCACGTGGTGGAAGCTGCTACCAGGTTTTTCTGGGCAGTTCTGCATGAGTGCAAGAGAATGATAAAGATTTTTGTTTGGAAGAGAGAGACCCTGGAGGTTGTCCAGCCCAGCTTTCTGCTCCAGTCAGGAGTGTTTCTAGCAGTAGATCACATCTGTTGTGGCTTTGTCTAGCTGAGTTTTCGAAATCTCCAACCTATCACAGCCTAGCTGGCTGGTCTCTTCCAGCAGTTCCATTTACACTAGTGAAGGACATTAATTTCATTATATACCACCCAGAGATTTTAGCAATTGGAAGAAAAAAGGTTGACAGTAGCATTTTAGCTACATTCTGAAACCTCAGGATCTTATCAGCCATCATGTGGAGTTAGAATCCAAGTAGCTTGAGACCTCATGTTTCTGTCAGCTTTAATCCATGTCCTTTGCAGGTGGGTTAAACATAGACAGCCCATGGCTCCATCTGTACACAGCTCACAAACTGCATCAGCCTCAGCATTCTGCTTATTTATTGACATCCGAGCTGACAACTGGGAAAGCTCTCTCCATTAAAGACCTTGTACTGGAACTGTTCTATAAAGATCAAGGCAATGAGAAGGAAGGCAAAGTTCACATTTACACACCAGCTACCACATACCTGCAGGTTGGTGACATGGTGCTTCACAGAGTGTAGCTCTGGGGGTAGTGTGCCATCACATGCCCTGAGTGTATGATTTGTAAGCTTCCTCTTAATTTATTTTAGACTGTGCTATGCAGCAGAGGTTTAAAACTGATTTCATCATAGTTGCTGTGCATTAAGCAATATGGTAGACTTCTGTCACTATGCAATTGTCTAAATCTTTGACTTGTGTTTATGATTAAGGTGTTCCTTTATGAGCTTTTCCCCCTTAGGTCACTGCTGCTTCAGGCACAGCATGGAGGAATGTGAGAAACATTCTTGAATGGGAAAAAAGGATTCATCAACTATTTTCTTCTTAACTACCTAGCTTTTTGTTTCTCCCTTGTTTAGAGGAGATAAAATGAACTTTGAGCTCTTTATGGCAATTTGGAATATTTTGATAGTGGAAAAGCTGGCACACATTTCTAATAGTTCTTGTAAATGATCGTTCTGTCACCTCTGTGCTGTGCTGCTGCTCAATGGAATGCTGTCTGTCCTAGCTTAGCCAGATTAATGTCTTTGTTTTTCAGGCATCCACAGTTAATCGTCTTGGGAGGAATGTTCTGCATAGCTATAGTGAAATGATATCTCTGTGGAATCAGCTTGTGAAGAATGAGATTCATTTGGAGAATAATGAACGAGCCAAACTTCTCTGCTTTAAGATAAAGAGTACAAAACAGGAATTTAACTTCACAGCCAGCTATCAGAGTCTGCCAATGGTGAGAAAGAAAAACAAAAGCAATTTTTTTGACTCAACACTCTCTTCCTGAAATGTGTTATTGCTAGTGTTGAAACTTAAACCCTTCCAGTGCTGCATCTATTTCTGTCTGTTCTGACAGGCTGCAGTGTAAAACTAGGTTCAAAAAGAAAACAAAAACTTGTGTGGCATAGTTTGGAGTACTTCTTACCTATTTTGGAGGCCAGCTACAGACAGACAGGCAGGGAGGAGAGGGTGAACAGAGGCTGTGTGACTAGAAAGAGAGCTGCAGATGTATGACCAGTGTGGAAGATTCTACTGTCTTGGAGAATCAGAATCTCTTTCCTACTAGTGAGCATGGTAACAGCCCAGGTTTATGTGCTATTATAGTCTCTACATCCCTTCCAGTCTTAAAATAATTTTTCCTTTGCTTGATGTCTGTGGCACAGGAAGGGTAATCAGCAGTCTCTCCTTTGAAAGAGGTACTTTGATCAGTTACTTTTGTCCATAAGGCTTAAAAAGTGTTTTTCTAAACATAGCATTCTGTACTTTGAAAATCCAGTTAGGTTTTGTGTGTACCAGAGCTTGCTTTTGTTGCAAATAGGTGACACTCAAGTGATACATTAGGGGTCATTTGTCTTCTGCTGGAGTCAGTTTTCTACAGATGTCACTTTTAATCCCCTGAGAAATTAATGGAGATCTGGACTTAAACTGCAGCAGAAATGGTTTGATCTGTGAAATGACAGCCTTGCTGCAGCCTGTTGAACAATATGGTTTCCATATTGATGTTCCTGAGTATGAATGCAGTAAATCTGATGCAATTGTCCTTTCCTGTTCTGGTCTCCTGATCTGAGCGCAGCCGAAGACGACAAACATTTCTGTGAAGATTGTATGGAGAGATTATAAAAGTCTGCCTGTCATACTACAGTGTGAAGGTCAAATAAAAGAGCTGAGGAAGGAGAAGATGCTCTATCAAAAACGTGCAACCCTCCGTTTCAGGTTTAGTGTTCTTATTTCTGTCTTTTAAGAATGTTTTGGCCTAATTTAATGTGCATTTTGATGCTGTTAGAAATGTTCTGGGCTTTACAAAGTGAGAGTGCCACATGCACAAAGTCTGTGCTTTGTCCCATCTGGCTCTGAACTTGCTCAAGCACAGCAGCTTCGTGAGCTGGTTACTTGCATCCATTAGCTTTTGGTCTCTTCGTTGTCAAAGGCAACAGGCCATGTGTGCTGTGACTTGTCAGCCATATAGTCTCCTGGCAGAAAACAAAAGGATTCATGGTGTATCCTAACTTGGAAATGGTGAGAAGTTCCAAAATCCAGATCTGATCCTCTCTGCCATCCATGTGCTTTTTTCCTAGTCCTTAGGAATTATATAGCCATTCTAAAGCCAGAGGTATCCTCTTAAAACATGTAACAAATGGTCTTGTTTAGATTTTGGAATATGTTTCCATTTTCTGATGAGAATGAGTACACTGCTTCTACATGTTGGCTGTCCCTGAAATTTCTCTCTTCATTATCCATTACTGAAACACAGCCTGAAGGCCTCTGTAAAAATGTATGCTCAGAGTAGAGACATCTGGATCACCTCTGGGGAAATCTCAGCTTTCTTAAGGCATAGCAGGATCAACAGAAGTGCACAGGCTGCCTTAGGAGCCACTGTGCAGCTCAGAGATAACTAAAAAGAGATGTCTTTTCAGTAAAAAAAAATGTAAATGAAGAGCTGTACCAGATAGTCTAACATGTATAAAGGCAATCCAGTGTCTGAGTTTGTAAAAGTTTGTGCATGTTTCCAAGAGGTCTGACTAAGTAAATGTGCAGAAACATTTTAATAAAGTCCATAAAACATTGCACTGAAGTAGTAAACTACTCCAAGAGCTGTGTAGTGCTGAACATCTGTTGCACCAGATTCTTGGTATGTTGATACTACAAAAATTTTCTACAAAAAGCAGAAAATGTGGATAGGTGAGGTTTTCAAACCTGCCAGGAGCTTTTGGACACTATCCCTATTAGAAACGAAGCCTTGGCTGTGCAGATGTAGAAGGTGTATATGCTGGTTATGCTTGTCAGAATTTTAGAGCAGCACCTTCTCCCATGCCCTTCCTGGCCTTCACTAAATTTGGGATGGAAACTCTTATCCAAAATTCTGCTAAGTGTGTGGAGTTTGTATGAAGTTGTAATTAAGCTCTGCAGTTTCTTAAATGTTCTGGTCCTGTGTGTTCTTCTGTACCTGACACCCTGGTCATAACTGATAATTTTGGAGTTCAAATTGATCTTCGCACGATTTCTTTTTGTAGTTGTCTATTAAGATCTTTTACACTATGTTTATTTCTTGGTTTTTTTTTCTAGGCATCCTTTTAAAGTGCCCTTTCTGCAGAGCTTCCTTCTGCAGGAGACATTTACTGTTGACAAAAAGCAAAAGCACTATTTCATGGAAACAAAAGTTTTGATAAATGGGGTGGAGGAAACAGTTCAGACTCTGATACTTGGTTACCAACCTGAAAACCCCTATGTGAGTTATCCAAGAACTTCCTTTAATCTGACATACCAAAACAGCCTGCAAATGAGTGATTTACTGCATATATCTTATGTTCCTTGCATTTCTTCTCAAACTTCTCTTTAGATTTGTGCTGGCCTAACTCATCCTTATAACTACAGGATGTTCCCCAAAGATGTTGAAATGTGCATTTTAACGCTAAGTCATCAAAATGTGAGTAAATTTCCCCCTAAATTCAATTAGGAGATATTTATTACCTGTTTATTTACACTTTATTGTCTTTTAAGCCTAACTTGCTGTAGGTCTTCAGTTCCTCACCACGTAGCTGCTGCAACCAAAATGTTCAGAGGGTGATTATGTCCTTGGACCTCCTTAATTTTGTATAATAATATGTTGTGTAGTAATTTAGGATAAGAAGACTTCATATACTATTTTTTATAATATTATTATGCATGAATGCTATTAATAATAACAAGGACTGGGATAGAATGGATTCAGAATTCTCACCCTTATCTAGCTGTATCTATTCATCTTTCTTACCAAATGTAGCTATTTTTCCTAATTTCCTTGTTTTCCATTCTGAGTCAACACAAAAGCTTGCAACTCTTTCATTTCTCATGAAGTGTAGGGATGATTTCTGTGCTATTTCATAATACACAGGATTAATACTCAATGCACTTTGCTTATTCCCATTCTTACCACACAGGTGAAGCGTGAGCTTGAGGCTGTCCTAAAGGTGAATAAGGAAGATGTTCTCAGTTTTTTAGGGAGGTATCAGGACAAGTCCAGTGAGGCAGATTTTAGACATCTTTTTCACATGAATGTGACACACTCATTCCAGGTATTGGTGGTTTTAATTTTTGGCATTTTATTTTTTATGTCTTGGGGACTGTTTTACTGTGTTGTCTTTAGAATTGTAATTGTTTGGTGCTGGTAAATATCCTAATCCAATCAAGTTCTGGCCCTGACAAATAACTATAGGTGTCTCAGCAGGTCCAAATATGGATCAATAATTTGTATCAATAATATCTTGTAAGAAACACATTGACTTTTTGTTTTCATGCTTTTTTTTACTGCATATGATTTATTTTTCAGTACCTTAGATAAAATTGGTAAAGTTTTATACACATATTTGCTTAAATGCATCCTCCACTTCGTGCCAGAAGTCCAGACATTAAATCACACAAGGCAATTGGTGGGAATGCAACATTCTGTTCTGATACTTTACTTTGTCAAATAGCTTGAATTTCCACAAGCAATGGGCCTAAGTGGGGAGCTGTTTTCCAGGCAGACTAAACTGGAACACTTTGACTGTGGTGTGAGTGTAAAAGCCATCATCAACAAGAACATGTCCTCACAGGTCAGTCCCCTGCTAATTACAGTCTTGTTGCTTGAAGTTTTGCAGTTCATACACTCACTGACTGTAGTGGAGAGGTGTAAATTGTTAGGGAAACAGTTAACTTGGAGTTTGTTCTGGCTAGATAGCTGCATGTGCTTGGTATGGTTGGCTTATGTTTTGGCTGAAATTCAGAAAATTCTTAAAATTGATTTAAATTGTACTTAAAATTCAACGTAGCTGACATTTTTTTGTTGAAAGCTCTAGCATGGTGACAGGATTGCAATAAAGACAGAGAGATCACTTATCAATTAACTTCACAGACAAAATAGACTCAACTTGAGCAATATTAATTTAATTTACTGCCAAATAAAATTAGGGTTAGATGATGAGAACTAAAAACTCCTTTCCCCTTTCACTCCCCTTTCTGCTTTTGCTCAGTCCCAACTTGTTGTCTGCAGTCTCACTGCTCAAACTGATGTTTCAGTATTGTGGAGTAAACTCTGAAGTCCTTAATGTCCTGCTCTCCTTTTTCTCTGTGTGCAGGCCCAGGCAGCCCTGAAGAGTTATGGTGAAAACAATGTCAATGGCTCTCTTCACCTGCACTCCAATGGAAGGGACGTGCTGATGCTGGAGGTTGATGTGAACAATGAAAACAGGAGGAATGCTAGAATTGCTGAACTGAGGGCTTTTCTCCATCAGACAGTCCTGACAAACCCAGAATCAGTACAGTTCCAGCTCATGGGCAAAATATTTCCATCAAGGTAGAGAAATCAGAATGTTGGTTAATTGAGGAACTGAGGAGTGTTCTGTGCTACAGATTTAAATGTAACTACTTTCATATGGCTGCAGCAAGGCCACTGAGTTCTTGTGTTATCCCTCCTATTGAAATATTTCTGCTCCTTGTGTTTCATGAGTTGGTATAAGTTGTGTTAATGTGTTCTAGTTGCTTTCCTAGGACTTTGTACAGAGAACTTTGGATGAGTGGATGGTACAAGCTATGCCAGTGGGAAAGGGCACTTCCCAGTGTTTATTATAAGGCTTTTAAAACATTGTAGAAAGATCTGAGGTGGAAGAGGTGGGAAATAGAAATTTGGCCCTCCCCAGTTTCAGCTGATTTTTCAAATTTCCCAAATACAGAAGTATGTAGTGAAGAATTTAGTAGTTCTGCAGAGATCCCAGTGTTTACCAATTGGATGGGATAAGGAGAATGAGGAAATAAGACTTAAATCAGAAGTTACTACAATTTAGATGAAGCACTTTAGATTTACTAGTAACACTAAAAATAAGATAAAATATTCCAAGAAGGATGTTTCATGTGGTTCTGCAGCTTGCTTACAGTTCTGGGCATTCAGTAGTGCATTAATTTGTTTAAATAACAGGGTTAAGCTGTAAGAGAGCAATTTATTGCAGTTCACTTCACAGGAAAGAAAACAGAACACTTAAAATTTTTGGAACGACAATTTGTTTAGGGTTTGTTTTCCAGGGAGAATACAGAGAAAAATAAACTGTTGAATGTTTCTGCGGATCAGCTAAAAGGATGCAGTCTGTACAGACTTCAGTTGCTGACTGATGGAATGAATCTTACTTCCCTGAACTATGTAGTTTTATTCTTCCCATGGCGTGGATTTTCACTCGGGTTTTATTCATTATCAGTCTTTCAAGAAGGTTCCAATTTTTAGGAGGGAAATCTAACACTATGAAAACTGGAGTGACTGCCTCACTTTTAGGTATTTTGTGTAGTATACTTGACTCTAGAAAGTCAGATAGTTAGTTGAAGGCAATGTGAAAATTGTGTCATAGTCTTAAAACACTGAAATTGAAGCTTTTTGTTGCTCCAGCAGGTTTCCCTAAAAAACTGTGATGGGTTTCTCTACCACCGCTCAATTCAAGACCAATATACAAAGAAATGTTCTTTCATCTACCAAACTCTAATGATGGTGGCACTTCAAATTATTTTTTAAGCTGAATTCTTAATGCTGCTTTTAAATCAGCACCAAAGAGATATTTCATATTGTGACAGAGAGGGCTTAGCTTCCAACTCAAATTCTGTCCAACTCTTTCTTTTATTAGGAACCATAACAAAAGCATTCAAGAAATTTAAAGAAAAATTAGTCTGCCAATCTGTGAAGCTTTACTGAGGGGTTTTATAAACATCTGCTGAATACCATGTACTGACTGCAAGGCATCTGGTTGCCTGATTTGCAATACTGGAACAAGTGCCCTGGAAATCTGTGGAGTCTCCATACTTGGAGATACTCCAAACCTGACCACACACACTGCTGAGGGCCCTGCTCTCATTGATCCTGCTTTGTGTGAGGAGGGGTGTCTTGACGATCCTGAATCAACCATAATTATATCTTACTAGCAATTTTTATGTCTGTCTTTTTAGACTTCTCTTGTCTTCTGAGTTGAAGCTTGATGAAAATAGGCTTCACATGGATTTCATGGGAGCCAGGGAGCGAAAAGTTGGTTTTGTTTTGTCCCTAAATGGAAGAGTCGAACACACTTTTACTGCATTAAAGGCCATACCTCATCTTCTTTCTCTGGATGGATCACTGAAATGCAAAAACAACATTCACGATGGTACTCTGTTCCTTTATGTTTTGTTCTAATCTGCAGCTATCTAAGGAAGCTTCTTAATTTTAGTGTAATCCTTCCTGAGCTGCACAATGTATTCAGCTGTGGGGCCCAAACAGAAGAACAATGTGTGCCTGTTGGTGCAAGTCCAGAGCAGACCACAGAGATGATCAGAGGCCTGGAGCCCCTCTGCTCTGGAGCTAGGCTGGGAGAACTGGGATTAGCCTGGAGAAAAGAAGGCTTCAGGGAGGCCTCAGAGCCCCTTCCAGTGCCTAAAGGGGCTCCAAGACAGCTGGAGAGGGACCTTGGACAAGGGCCTGGATTGAAAGGACAATGGGGAGTGGCTTCAAACTGACAGAGGGCAGGGTGAGATTGGATATCAGGAAGAAATTCTTCATTATGAGAGTGATTGGACAATGGAACAGGTTGCCCAGAGAAGCTGTGGCTGCTCCATCCCTGGAAGTGTTCAAGGCCAGGTTGGATGCAGCTTTGAACAACCTGGTCTGGTGGAAGGTGTCCCTGCCCATGAGGGGCTGGAACAAGATGGGCTTTAAGTTAAAGTCTGTTCCAGCCCAAACCTTTCTGTGATTCTGTATAATGCAGAGAAGATGCATTATACAGATAATGCAATTTAGCATGCAAAATGAACCTTGGGTCAGTGGGTTGAGAACACTTTTCAGTGAACAAACATATTTTGGAATTTTTCATATTTTCATGAATTGAAGGAAATAGTGGGTGACCTCTTTCCTCTTCTGAAATGTGGGAGCTGACTTGAAGCTCTTACTGCTTTGAATGGTTCCATGAGTGGAGCAGGTCACTGCAGAGCTCTGGAGGGATTGTTTAGCCTGCAATTACAAGTAGTAGGTCACAGTCCCTTGTAAATTTTCCTTCAGAGGGAGTGCAGTATAGTCCATGGCCTAAGGGCACAAGCAGCTTAGTGAGTGAAAAGCAACAGCTGCCAGAAATACTATTATATGATTTGTTTCAAACACAGACAGTCACTAGTAGAGAAACCCTCAACACTAAACTGATTTGCTCTCTTGATTTAGCAAAATTATCTATTATTATAATAATAAAATTATTATAATAAATGGAAATTATTCTGCTTCCTCCTAATTTTAAAATAATGGATAATTTATATATTACTTCTAAAACCGTGGTTATTTCTGTCCCAAGAATCTCTCTCCACAGTAATAATTTCTGCCTGTTTCAGGTAACATCAATGTGATGGTCAATGAAAGACTGTATGGACTCCATGTCAGGAACAGGAATGTGTTTGGGAATACCACTGTGCACAATGTCACTGTTGCCATGTTTCAGAATGGTAGTCAGGCAATCCCGGTGGAGGCAAGGCTGAAAGGACACCTGGAACTGAGTAAAGAGAAGAAAAGGGGGCTAGCTAGCTTCCAGGTGGATGAGAAGGCTCTTTCTGTAGATTTTTTCAATATCATGGATCGTGGGCACGGCAGAGTCAGTGGGACTTTCACACATAACATTGACTTTTTAAATAATGCAGGTAGGAAGAAAACTCTGACTTGAAGATGTGGTGCAACAAGGTGAATTTATCTAAATGACTGCTGACCAGTGGAAATAGATGAGTTTTGTTTGCTCACACCAGAACAAAATGTGATCCAGTCTTAGCAGCATTCTTTTTAATATTGTTGAGAAAGTACAGTAAAATGGACACAGAAATAGTACAAAGAGTTTGGAAATACTTCAGAGTAAATGATTTCTCTCTTGTACATCTCCGTTCCTGCACAGGATCTAAGTTGACCATTTCCTCTAAGTATAATTTTATGCCAAGTGCTGTTTCCTAAGCAAAGCAGTGAGTTTCCAGGAACTGGAGTTATCAGTAATTTTGCATGGGTCCTTTTGGACAGAATAAATCTGTTCTGAATCTTTTTGACAGCTGACTACTGGAGTTGCACAAAATACCAATTGGTGGATATCCTTTATTAAGAAAAGGAAAATCCTTGATTTCCAAAGTGTGTGCCACATTTTAATTTAGCAGTCCTTTTTCAAGACAATTTTTACCTCATAGGTAATGTCTTTCTATAAATATCAGTAAAATGATCACACTTTATCTAAAGGTGTGCCTTTTCTTATGAAGAACTAAAGAAGGCTTCTTTTGATCTGAAATACATCTCTGCATTTGATAATGACAACCTAGAAGTGCTGTGTTGATTTTCCTTCCTTCCCTGTCCATAGGGTTGCCATTGGATGGCATCTTTACTGCCACATGTGAGCATGGCACAGGAAATCTCACCATGGCCATAGCCTTGCAGAGCGGCAGTGAAAGGATTGCTGCTGTGTTTGAAGGGCACAGACTGGCCACAGAGCCTCCAAAATCCCACCTATCTGTGAGCTTAAAGCACAACATCTCAGAGATAAAGAAACATGGGATCCCTTTTGTTGTAGAAGCTGCTGCCTATTATGAGGTAAGAAGAGTTCTGCCTGTGAAAGTTTAATTTCTAGCATGACAATTTGTGTATATATAATAACTCTAGGCTCTTCCTGTGCGCTATGTGTATTTATTTTAAAAGCTGCTCCATTTTTGAGATGTACTAAATTGCTGTGTGAAAGAAAGGTGTTGTCTGGCTCCTTGTCATACTGTCAACCTGTCATCTGAGCTCTTAGAGCTGAATCTAGACCAAATGAGATGCTACATTCAGTTCTCATTTAAGTGAAGTGCTTTGCTGCATATGAACAGATGTCTTGTCCAATTTTATCTTTCCCCTATAAACAGGACGTGGACCAGCACGCCTAAGGTGTGCAGCCATCAGGTGTCAGCCTCAGAACTGCATTGCATCTGGTACTGGATTTAACTGGTACTGGATTTAACTGGTCCTGATGTCCTCCTTTGGATGGCTGCTAAAAAGAAGGGTGTTTAGCATGGCTTTTCCTTTGGGACTCCCTACCCACAGAAGCATTAGGGACCAGGATTCCTGATGTGCTGTTGCTTGGCCAGTGTTCTCTCTATCTGCATTTCTGCTATAGATCGTTGAACAGCTTTACAACTCTTTGGCATTGCAGATTATTTTACCATAAAGGAAGGGTTCAAACACTTTGCTACCTCAGACACCCACTGTAAGGCTCAAGTCACTCACATGCTAATATTTGGGTGGGTTTAACCACTCCAGAAGGGTGAGACACAGAGGTGTGTAGAGAAAGTTCCTTTGCCTTGCATTTTAGTAGTATCAGTGCTTTAATTGTTTGTGCCTGAGGGCTCAAATCCTTCAGGGTACTGAATGTTCTAGATATGTTTTGGAGCCAGAAGAATTATTAGTACACTGCATTTAGAAGGTCTGACATAACATTACAATCTCTATTAGAAATGAGACTGCCTTGATGCATTTATTTTAGCAGTGCCCTGACACAGGCTGTGGGTGTTTAAGCACAGTGACACAGACTCTGCCTTTCCCGTTTGTTGCTGGGATGTTGTTGTTTGCTTCTTTCCATTATTTGGTTTCTTTTGTGCATAGAATTTCTCCAGAAAGATTGCTGCTGGGATAACAACCACAGTGGAGATGGAGCAGCTCAAAATTGAAGTAGAGAAGAAAACCACTGGCATTGCTATGGAAATTTCTCTGTCACTTCACCATGATGTGGGAGCACTGATGGATGTTGTTCCACGTGTACTAGAGGTTTGGAGAAATCCTGCTGTATATTGCAATGTATTTGTATTTAGGGCACTAAATCTCTTCAAAACTGAACTCTGACCTTTAATCTTAAATCTGTGTTTTGATACCTTCATCCATTTGATCCTTAAAGCAGCCCTGTAACTTGATCCTTTGAATTTTAGTCCTCCCTGCTTTGTTTCATGCTCTGAATGTGCTTTTTTGACAACATCAACAGGTTGCTTGCAGTGGGGAATCTGCTAACAAACAACTTTCTGGCCTTTGCAATGGTGCAATTGCATTCCATCATTTTGAGGTACCAGCTTAATTTATTAATGTTGCTCTCAATAACACAGTGTCTTAACTACCATGAAGGGAATCTAAGTACTGAAAGTGTCAGACATGTAGAAATGGACTTGAGCTATCTGGAAGTTTTGTGTGCACTTTCAAATATTTTCACTCCCTTAATTACTAGTTTGGGTTTTCTTCCTGTTATTTCTACTATGGAACTCTAAAGCAAAGATTTTAGGCCATTTCTCCATTTGTTTCAGCATTTATAATTACGTAGGATGAATACAAAATGGTGTAGGGGAACAGTTCTCTTCTAGTAATATGAGCTTTTAAAAACAATATGTGACCTGACAGGAAAGCAAACTTGACAAGAGCTTTCTATAATTTTTCAGACTCCAGCAAGAGTTTCTCTGAATGGGTCAATATTTACCAGCAACTTTACTCTCATCTTCTTTGGACGTGTTTCCTTCCATGACCTGTTTGCCTGCCTGCAGCTCTATGCCACCACTAACACCCAGCTTCATTTAGAAGTTGACTTCCAGCATTCTTTGCCTTCACTGCATTCATTGGGAATTGCCAGACAGAACCAACTGAAGATGTCAGCCATGAGAAGGGACAAGTACAAGGGCATTCTTGGTATTGTCCTTGGGCCTTGCACTGTGGAAGCTGATGGAGAAGTGAGCCTGGCAAGCAATGAGACAGGATGGCTACTTGCTCTTAGAAACAAGTGCGTCAGTCTGGAGGTAAGCCCAGCTCGTTTTCTGCGTGCCCTTCCAGTCTGTGTATTTCAGATCACTGACTCACAGAAAAGTGGCTCCTGATGCATTTATGGACATGCCAATTTTGGTCATTAAAGTTGTTCTGGCAGAGCAATGAGTCAGAGCACTTGCAGGGGGAAGTGTATTTGAAGATGATTATTTGGAGTAATATAATGGTAGATGTTACTGCTGTTGCCATAATAATTTTGCTTAATAATTTTTTTAAATTAAAATCATCTTTTGTCCTAAAACCTAGTGAAAAACATGTCCTTTTGGTTTGGAATTGTGGGGGTTAAGATTTTTTTCTTCTACATTATTTATGAAAAGGTTATTGTAGGATTTATTATTCTTTCTCCCTCCCTGCCCTGCCATTTTTTTTCCCAGGTTTTCCAGAGAGAAATTTCCGATTTCTCTATGAAACAATCTGCCTTGTATGGTCCTTTCCAAAAGCAGACTGTTTCAGAAAGAAGAAATGCTTTCTCATTGAATCAGGAGCAAATTAGGAAGACAGTTGCTTTACCTTGTGTGTTTTAAACAGTGTAATCTTTTCTGTTGCAGGGGATGGGATTGCCTCGTGCTGCAGTCTTGGGGGGCTCATTTCGACAGAACATCTGCAACGTGGGCTTGTTAATGAAGCTGCAGTGTGATGGCAGAGCCGTGGATGTGCAGCTAGACACCTCCTGCCAGCATGAATACACACTCCAAGGGATGCTCAGGCATTCACTTCCCTGGCTCAGCCAGCTTGGGTTGCCTTTTGAAAACTCTGTCTTGTTCTCTGCAGCCACAGACTCCACCACAGAGGGCATTTTCCTGCTGCAGGCTGGCAGATGCACACTGAGGGCCAGAGGGGATCTCTGTATTCAGAATAAAGCTGACTGGACACTGGAAACAGAAACAGACTGTCAACTTCTGCAGGTAGTTCTGGGAAGCTTTTAAAGAGAGTTTTGGGATGAAATGAAGGCCATGTGGGTTTTAGCTAACATAACAGCGCTGGAGTGTTGGAAAGGCACCTGAAGGCACTCGTGTCTCACAGCACCAGGCAAGGGCAGCGTCTCACACTGCTGCTCACAGGTGCACTCTGCAGACAGAGCAGTTCAGCCTTTGCTGCCTGTTGCCTTCACAGGCCGACACTGCCCTCTAAGGCTGAACAGCAGTATTAGCCTGAACTCTGGCAAAAATAATCCACCCCGGTCTGTGTGGATTATATTAAAATAGAATTTCCTTAGTTTTTCCAGTTAACCTCACTGACTACATTAGAAAGAATGACTATTGCAAAATCAGGGGTTTTTTTCCAGAGGTTCACAGGCATTCATATTTTGCTTTCAAATCCTCAAACTGAGAAACTTCCTCAACGACAAAGTGGCAACATAAAAATAAAAATGACAGGAGAGTTGTAGTGAAGAGGGAATGAAAGCCCCTTAAAGTATTAAAAATAGTAGAATTTTCAGTGTTTCTAGAAATCCTTGAAAGAATGAGAAGGATTTTGCGCAAGACAAGCTGAAAATTTAATTATTAAAGAAAACAAACCTTGTACAGCCAGGTGCAAGAATGTCTGTTAGGCCTACTTTTTTTGTACATGAATTTATTTGAAAACAGAGATCGATGTGGTCTGAATGAAGCATAGAATGTTCAGTAAACTTTGCCAATCTGAAGAAACAGGTATTTTATATTTTTGTAAATGTAAAACTTTTTAAAGATACAGAAGTTGTGAGTTCTGCAGGACAGTCCTTAAATCTTTCATCAGGTCCTAGTAAGGAAAAATCACCACCTTTCTTGTTGAGAGGGAGAAAAATGGCAGCATGGAGATTGTAGGATTTGTCTCTGATATTCTATCATATAATACACATTTGTCTTAAAGTGTTTGTATGTTCCAAAGGATTTTTTGTTTAACTCTTGTTAGGATCTCAGTTTCCCAACTCAGTCAAGGCTCACAGGATCCATTCAGAAAGACAAGTGCCAGGCAGAGCTTCTCTCTGTCCTGGAAACAGAAGGCAAAAGGGCCCATCTTGAAGTGAGAGCAGAGTGCAAGCCAAAGATGACTCTGGAAATTCAGTTCAGGCATGACCTTCCCCAACTGAAGGAAATCCCAAGGGAAAATGAGCTGTCCATCACTGCATGGAAACACTTGAAATATCTTCTTGGAATTGGAATGAAATTGGGAGCCTGTGAGCTTCAAATGAATGGGGATTTTGACCCTGAAAAGAACCTTCAGTGGAAAATGCTTATAGAAAACCAATGCCAAACAATTCAGGTATGGAAGAGAATTTACTCCTTTAATGTTGAATTTATACATCTAAGCTAGAACCTTTGTACCTGCTAAAGTCAAATGGCAATAATCTCTAAGGATTTCAAAGTTGTAGCAAAGAAGTAAGAAAAACATTCTCTTTTGATGTTGCATCTTACTTTTGGAGCCAGTCATTCATATGTATTTTCATATGGCATAAACCAAATTTTTTGTTAATCAGTACCTGCAGATAATGGACTTGCTTGTACTAGCTCTGATGTGTTTTCTAAAGGATGGCTGAGAATTCTGCAGGGTTTTTATATTCAAGAAATAATGATTATTCAAATAATTATTCAAAGTTTTTGGCTTTATCAACAGTTAGTTTCTCAGCAGTCTGAGAAACAAACTCTGAAATAGTTTAAAAATATATGAAGGAAATAGTAATCTTCAGGTCAGGAGATTCAGTGTATTGAAAGTTTGAGAGATGTTATCTCACCATGATATGTGGATTCAATATGTAAGTCAAGGTAAATCTGAATATACAAATATGAGATTCACCTGCCCTTTTCCAAAACCAGAATTGCCATAATTGCCAAACCTTATGCATACTGCCTTGTTTCACTGAATTTATGGATGCTTTGGGCCACTGGGACAGTGCCAAGCACAGAATATTAATAAACTTTTCGTTTAGGCAGGAAGAGCTGCCACACTGTCCAGTGTTCTATTAATGCTGATTCATTTATCAAAAATAATCAGACATATTCAGAATAAAAAAGACAAAATTTATAACATGTTTTAAAAAGCTGTCAAGATTTTTGAAACATCCTGTGGCTATGCTGCCTGATATACTTGATCTTGCAGCTAGGTGTTATTAAAGCTACTAATAAGAATTAAAAATTTCAGGGGTATGATGTATTTGTGGTAAAGTGTAAAAGTGGTGAATTTTAAATTTTTTTTCCTTCTTTTATAGGATCTTGGAGCACCAATGAAAATTGATGGTTCAGGCTACCTTTTGATGGATAAAATGAATGTAGATTCACAGACATTGATCACTGTTGATGACAGTAAATTCCGAGGACTCCTTATCCTAAAAGCCACTGATGTGAGTATCCTGCAGGCTGTTGGAGTGTGTGAACAAAGTACTGAGTAATACACTCTAACCTATTTTATTTGGAACAAATAGTCAAGCTTTAATAATAAATGCTAGAATAAAAATAAGAAAACAAAATCTTTGAAAATCTGGCACCTTCAGTGTGCAGTAACAGATGTGTAGGATAACAGGATACAGGCTCTGGCACTTCCTCAATCATTTCCTCCTTATGCTCTTTATGTGTAAATTTTTGTTGTTTGTATTGTACTGTTGGATGTTCCATATATAACTGTGATTTACCCTACAAAATAATAGGCAGTGATTATTCAGACACTGCTGTTTGTTAATTCTGTGAGACAGCAGCACAGGGAAGGCTGAGAATCTCTTGCTTTTCTGTTGACAGTTACAAGTTTGGCTTCTCTTACCATCAGAGCAGGAGAGTAGAGAACACACACAAGTATCTCTTTCCTTGTGATGTTTCACTTTCCTGCCATAACTGGTAACTTCTGCAGGTTTCTGTGCCATAGAGAAACAACACAGCTAGTGGGAGTTTTAATTAATATTAAATGTAGGACAGACAGATTTCTGGTTTGAGCTCTGTATTGCAGCAAGCTTTGGGTTCTACACGTGCTTTTCCATCTGTGCTGTGATATATTAACAGGAGAGGCAAGAGCTGGATGTGGTGCTAACCCATAACATCCAAGGAGCTGCTGACATTGGTGTTCCCACGAGGGTGTTACTTGATGTGATATCAGAAAGAACCAGTGACTTCTATAAAGGATTTATTCATTTCTGCGTGAACAGCAAGCAAGTAAGTGTCTCCTCTGTATCAGTAATATGTGAAATAGAGGTTGAAGTGAGCTAATTGATTTGCTAAATATTGTTTCTGCAAACAACCCAAAAGCAATACTCTGCAGAGGCTCGTTTGCTTCAAAAGACATTAATTAAATGAAGGCAGCATCTTTCAGCCACTCCTTCTGGGCAACAAATTTGACATCAGAAATGATCCAGAACTCCCATTTATTAAATCAAACCTTCCTTATCAAGTATCTTCACTTGGTGTAGCATATTCCCTTTTACAGTACAAAGTTGTGACTTCTAAAAAATTAGACAATTCTCCATCACAAAGTTTCCATAGTTTTCATAATTTTATTCTCGTGTGTAATTAGTCCAATAATTACATTTATTCAGAGAAGTCTCCATGTCAGGGATGTGCCACAGTTAACTTTTGTCATATTTACTTGGACTGAGCAGATTACAGAAGAGCTGAACTTTGTCCAGAAGTTGGATGTTGTGTCTCTTAACTACAAACTTGCTCATAACATAGAGACGTTGAAGACTTGGCAAATAAAAGACAGGATTGAGTTTCAGGTAGGTTATCAATGGCTGGGGAGGCACATTTCCAGCCTGGAGTCATGGCACGAGGGGAGCAGCAGCTGTGGAGGTGAGATGGCAAAGACCAGTGATGGCTGTAGATGTGACTTTACACATTTGCTGTTTCGGTGAAGTCCAGGTGCTCCCTTTGTTCCCGAGGGGAGTCCAGAAGCTCAGTTTGTTCTCATGGGAGAACAGCTTAGACCAGGACTTTCCACAGGCCTGGGGCTGGAGGCTTGCTCCCAGCTGCAGTGAGAGGAGGGCACTGCATTTGTGTGTCTGACAGAGCTGCAGTGTCCCCTGGACACACAGGGCACAGGGAGCACTGCTGGGCTCACTGCATCCTTTCCAAATGGCATTTTCCTCCCAGACTATCTGACACATTTTTTTATCTGAGAAACACAAGACTTACAAAAAACCACTTATTTTAACCATGTAGCTCCTTGAATAACACTAAGGCATGGCCATACTGGAGAATACATGTTAAATGGTTGAATTCTAAAATAAAAGGGACATTTGGAACTATGTTGTGTTATAAAATGATACAAGATGCATTTTTGACACATCTTCGAGATCATCCTGTCTCAACCAAAGAAAGAATCCTGACCAGCAGGAGCTTTAAGTTTTACAATTCTGTCTTTTCACAATCTACTTTTGTTGCACACAGGCTGTCTTGAACCTCAAAGTGACCAGGAGCTTTAGTTTGAAAGTGCTTTATGGTGCTCACTTAACAGCCCTCGAAGGGCAAATCCAGGAGTTTGAAACAAGTACCAACATAACAGGGAAGTTCCATCACACTTTGCCATGGCTGCTACAAGCCAGAATCCCATCCACTTTACAGGTAGTTTTGAGGTTTTGTTGTTTCGTTTTGGTTTTTTTGGTTTTGCCTTTTTTTTTTTTTTTTAAATTATAATTATTGTCCTGGATAATTATGCAATTCAAGCCCATGGCTTGAATGAAAACTATCACTTTGCAAGGCACAGGATGGAAGCTGAGATTTTCTGATATTTAAAAGCTGTGGCTGGCTAAAACTTGAACTACTGAAATAGAAAGTTTCTTCTTGACTGCTTTCTGAAGGAGATTCTTCCATTCTGATCAGTGTTAGTAGAGTGAGTATTGTTGATACTGTAACTCTACAGGAAAACAGCTTGAGCACATTGCACCAAGGACTGGAATAGGGCTTCTATGCTCTTTAATGGGAATTTTATGCTTTAAGAAGTATTTCTTTGGGTGCTATTTTCAGGGAGTACCTACTATCTGGTAAATATTGTCAGTAGGTGTAGATTAAGTATCCTTTATATAAAGGGAGTTGTGTTTGTGGGATGAAAGAGAACCTCATGAGAATTTGACATAGATTACAGAGGCTGGCATGACTTGACATTCATTCAGCTGAATGAGCTTCATACTGGAAAGTCAAGGATGATTAATGAAAGGCCAAGATACATTTTGTTAATGGATTAAGTTTTGACATAAATATAGACTAGAGAACTTTCTTTTGCTTCTATTTTCTCCTGTCTTTAAATAGTATTTAAATATTGTTTTGAGAACTTATATCTACATGTCATTTTTTAGATAGATGTGGTTTTTCAAGGGAGAAACACTACTCAAGAGAGATATGTGCACATTGCAGCTGGAGAAACATCAATCACATACGTAATAAACTCCTATTATGTTGGCCACCAAGTGGATATCTTCTGCCAGAGTGTGCACAGCAGTGAGGTACTCCAGGCATCTGGCTACCCTAAGGCAATCAACTTGATTCTCAGTTTGCAGAAATCAGGTGGGTACCTGCCATTCCTGGCAGGTTTTTTTATTCTATAATAGCTCTTTGAGGGTATTTCAGCTGTTCCTTCAACAGTTACAAACTGACTAACATTTGCTGGTTGTACCTAAAAAGAGGCTTTATCTTGTTTGTAAGTAAAATTGTCATTCTGTGCATTGCATCTGTGATTACTTGATGAAGCCAGACTACCCTCAGAGCTTGCCCTGGCATAAATCCTATCTGCATATCCCTCTTACACTGTTATCAGGTACCTTAAATGCCCCCAGGGGAATACATTCATGTTGAAGAAAACAACACTGAGAGCACCAAAGGGCAGGGATTACTGAGGTTAGCAGGCACTGAATCAATACTAATGTGAGTGGCATCATCTCCTCTCACCCATTCAGAGAAAAGGAGCAGGACGAGAGGTCTCTCTCAAGAGACCCACAGTCACCATGTGATTGCATTCACTTCTGTGGGGTTTGTCTTATCATAAAGAATTTGGGGGGTTTCATGTCTCTCATCTCATTTTTATCTTTTAGTAGTCTTGTATTTTCCTTTTCAAAAATGAAAAGCTGGTAGGAAAGCGGGGAAAGGTCTTCAGGCCATGCTCTTTGGGCATTGTTGAGCTGCTGTAGCTGAAACCAAAGGAGTCAGTGGAGGTCAGACAGCTCAGAGCTCTTCCCTTCAGGAGGCTGCTACAGGCCAGGGATGCAGCTGGCTGGATTGGATTAGTCAGCTCTAACTGCACAAACATTCCTGACAGGAACTGACTTGCCACTTAACACTGGATGTGGCTACACAAACTCTGTTACCACAAGACTATATAAGGACAAAGTTCAAGGACATTCAGAAAAACCTTCTGAAAATACCCTTCTCTCCCACCACAGGCAAAGTTCTTATAATCCTGATGGATGACTGTCTTGATGAATGTATTAACCCAAAAGCTGGCTGGATTGATTTTATGCAGGCAGTACTGAAATTTCTCAAAAATTAGCTGCTCAAATTGGCACTGTTTTGTCCCTTCTATATAGAAAACAAAGCCAAGACTATCTGTGAAATCCAATATGATGAAAAAGATATAACAGTGACTGTGGATGTTGACACAGACTTTGAACTCTTTGGTACATTTGTGTTCATGGCAGAGGTGAAACACTCAATATCACTTCTCCATCACCTGGGACTTCCCTTCTTTCTTAAGGTAACACACCACAGAACTCTTGCTGTGCTTTGATTCAAGCTGTCACTTGAGTAACACTTGCATTAATCCAGAGCACTTCCAGTGGCCTCAGGGAAATTACTCCAGGTTTATATGAGTGCAGCTGGGAGCTGACTTGGCCCACTTCATCTGAATCCTCATTCAACTGAAGTACAGGGCTGGTGGTCTGTTTCTGAGGAACCTGGTCTGAAATCCTCAGTTTCAGGGTTAATCATTTCAGGGAGGCACATATTTACTGTCACTTTGCAGCTGACAGGGCTCACAAAAGCAGAAAGAACTTTTGGTAGAAAACAGCTGTCCTTCATACCCAGGGAGCTCCTTGGCTTGGTTAAACCATTTGTAGCACAAATACCTAAAATGCTTCAGTGTTGAATAAACAGAAGTAGATTTATATTCCAAACTACTTGATAGGATCAACAAAGGCTGTACCTGTTTATCCCTTGGGAGAAAGAAGTATTAATTGAAATGTTTCCTTCCCTTTTGAAGGGTAGTACAGAGAAAAACACTTCAAAGTGATCCACCACCTTCTCTTCAAATGACAGACATGTAGCTAAGGATGCAAGAGTAAAGGTCAACTTTCCTGAACATAAACATTAGATCAGTAGTAAACCTGCATATTAAGTATCAGTGTTTCAAAGGAATATTTAATGCCAATATTTTATTGAAAGGTATAAGATACTTCCACTGCTTCTTCCCCATTAATATTTATTGAAATGTCTTTTATCCTCTAAATGTTTGAATGAAAAAAAAGAAAAGTATAGATGGTAATTCTTGAGGTGCCTTATTCATGTGTAAGTTATGAGTATAACCAGGGAACTTCTGAAATTACTGTTCCCACAGGCTTTGGCAAACAGCAGTGTTGATATTGAAGTGTGGTAGACACTTCATCTTTCCCAGAGGGATTTTTAGCATTTTCAGGATAAAGCTGTAGATGATGCAGCAGCTGTGGGAGGAAGAAAATGCCCTGGAGTAAAAGATTTGTGGAGCCTCATCTGTTTCTTTAAAAAGAAAAAAAAAAGAAAGAAAGGCAATTTCTTTCTAGTAGATGAAAAATATGAGTGGGGGAGACACAAACAAGAACCAGTAACTTTAGACTTAAACCAGATAAGGGTACATTGAAAGTAACACTAATATTTGTCAATAATGCAAATGAGTAGCTATGGAAACATACAAAAAAAATAGAAAACCTTTCTTGAGGCTCTTGTTTACATCTAGGAAGCATCCAGAAGGCCTGTCTGGAAGATACACTTCAGTCAAGATATGGTTTTAAGTGAGTCAAGAGATTGTGCTCAGTTGAGGTGAAATGATGGGTAGAAGTTATGGCATGTGATTTGTTTGTTTTCCCCCTCCACAGATGACAATTCAAGAAATCATGACTGAAAATGAAACCGAAGGAGCTCTAAGGCTGACCTATGAACAAAACACAAACTTCTCCTTTTCCATCAGTAGAAAAAAAGACCAGCAAGGGTAAAAGGGTCATTCTGAGCACTCTAAAAAATGTCATTAGGCCACTGTGTTTCTGTGGAAAACAGTTACTGTATTAATCACCAAAGCACTGGTGAAATGGATAGCAAAACTTGGATAAAGTGAGTAGTCACACCAAACAGTCTGTACAGCTCAGGGAGTTTCTGAAGATTTCTCCCCTCAGAGCTTGGGACATGCCTGTCTCTCTGCCTGCCCACACAGCATCCAAGGAGCAGACAGTGAAAGAGTCCATAAAACTCTAGGCCTGAGCCAGACAAGTGCTTGAAAATGTCACTTAACTTGACGTAACTGATTAAATTGCTTTGGCACAGTTGAAACTTGTAAAATTATGGAGCCTTGGTTTTCTAAGTTGGTATCATTATGGCTGTATCTGCACAAAACTGTAGGCTTTTAAGGGTGTTTAAGAGGTTTGATATTTTCAGCCTTGAGATATTTCAGGTATTTCTTAAGTTTCTAGCAAAAGACCTTTGCATTAAAAAGTCTTGTACGTTCTGTTAAAATCTGTAATTACTGTAAATTCCAAGTTTGTAAACCATGACAGTGCTTGTGAAGTCAGATTCCAAAACACCTTTCTCATTTTTAAAAAGCTGATGCATTTGCTATGGCAAAGTGATTTCTGGTCCAGTGGGCTACATTCTGTCTCTGGGATGCATCCACAGATTTTTTTATTGAGCTCAGAGGTTGTTCTTTTATGTGAATGCACCAAGACTGGGAGCTGGGTAAGTGTTCAGTGGAAGGTACTACAATGCCATTTGTAACTCTAAAAGCTGTGGCAGACTTGGAGCTAACTTAGATGAACTTGTGCTGCCAGCCAGAGTGGACCTTCTGAAATCTTGTTGAACAAAAGTTCATTTCTTCCCTTTAGTGAAGAGTTGAATATAAAAGCACTCCAGACTCATCCCTTCTTTCTGCAGTACTTCCCCTGTGCAGCAGAACTGTCTTCTAAGGTAACTATCTGTGAGCAATCCATTGCAAACCTCACTGCAAAGTAGACCTGTCTAATATTTTAGGAATCAAACTGCTTTATTTCTAGTACTAGTATCTCTAACATTTTTGTTATTGTTGAGGATGTTCCTGTTGTTAAAGATGTTAATAATCCCAGTATTTTCTTTTTCCTTTTTCATTTTTTTTTTTAATTTAATGGGAACATGAAAAGATAAATTATGATATGAGTGAAGCAAAAGGCAGACTCCACCTCAGGATGGAAAAAAGGGATTTCAATGCTTCAGCAAAGCTAACTTTCACTGGAACCAGCTACACTAATGCCATTGAAGTGGCACAGACCATGGCCCAGGTTGGTACCAGCACTGATGGCAAGGGCAGGCTGTGGCAGGAGGGCACTCAGGGGTGGCTGCCAAGCAGTGAAGGTCAAACACAGCTTCTGCTGTGTGAGGTGTTTTGCCCTCGATTTCTCCAGTAGCACGAGCAAACATTTGACTCTGGATTAGTCTGAGTTTGTATTTGTTTGCTCCTACAGATGGAGCACACATACAGGATTTATAGGAAATAAGAAAAATAATGTGTTACAAACTGAACAATTGCCAGTACCACACATTTCTTTTTCTAAATAAGAAAAGATGTCACAATACCTATTGTTGTTTGTGCTGTCTGCTGGATTTATTCTGTAACAGTGGGAGTCTTGATGTTGTAAGGATTATTCTGTGAGATTAAAGACAGAAAATCAAACTGTATCATAATCAAAGACAGTTGTAAAGGGACTACTTGGTTGTTTATGTACATTCCATTATTTGCAAAGATGACTTTCTGTAGAAGTGAATAGCTGCTTGTACAAGAACAGTAGGCTTTGAGTATGATTGTACTAGACCTTTTACAAACACATTCCTACAGACTCCACAGGACTTTGGGGTACCAAAATTACACTTAGGTTTTTAACTTCTCAGAGAACTTGGGGTTTAATGTTTCCCCTCTTTTATTTTTAGTTAAAAATTCTTCCAAGGCAACTTGTGTTTATGACAATTTACCAAAAAGGCAACAGAACACATCAGCTGAGGCACATTGCCCTGTGGGATGGCAAAGAGATAAAGCTAACAGGCACTTACACTGGACCCTTCCCAAAGCTGCCTGGAGCTCATGGCATTCAGGGTAGGTTTCTCAAGTCTCTTACCAGTGTTCAATGCAGACCATAAAATAAAATAAAATTAATAAATCTGATTTCAAAATGCATGTCCAAAAGGTTTCAATCCTGGTTTCAATTTAGGGCTTCTAAGGTCTTAATTTTAAATTCATTACAGGTCTGGCTATAGAAGGGTCCACTTCAGAATAGTCTTTTTTTTTGTGAATATGGAACATAAAATTTAAGTACTGCGTACTGCAGGGAGCACTGGCCACAGTGGCTGCTACCTTGAGGTGTTAAACCTTATGTTGAGGCTTTGTGATCTGAAAACAGAGAAGATAACTGCACTTACTTGAGTGTTGTAAGCTGTTCCCCTTCCAGTGTGAGACCATCTCAGTTTCACACAGATTACTTCCCTGGCTGTTGTTGCTGAAGTTGCTCTGGGTGTAGCTGTCAATCTTTTGATTGATGCAGGTAACTCCTGTTTTGCTGGTAGAGAGGGAGAGGGTTCCTGTTTTCACTTGCATTTCCCCATGTTGGGCAGGTATCAGCACACTGAAGTCATTGTGGCTGCTGGGTAGGGGAGTGTGTTTGTATGAGCAGAGATTGTGTTTCCCTGGGAACCAAGGGATGTCCTGCTGCCTGTGGGAAAATGTCCTGGGAATGGTCATGATTCCTGCTGGGAAGTCCTACTTGCTTGTTTTCCTTGTAGTGGAACTTCTCCATCCTCTCTCCATCCCTTTTCCATGGCATGCCAGGCTCAACTTGTATGTGAAACATTCGGCACGCAGCCACCGGGATGGTCTGACTGTTGTTTGGAATGAGAAGGACAAGGTACAGTGGCCCAGAGCCAACAAATGTCAGAGTTTTGTTTTGTTTTTAATTTAAAAAGGCACTAAGCAAGCCAGGGAATTCAGCTATAAGGCAAACTATCCCCCTTCTTGGATATATAAAAAGTTCTGACTACAAAAGATGAACAGCTGATATTCTTGTAGGAAATATTTTCAGGCCATACTATTTTTTTGTTTGCAGTAACCCCACACCTTGCTGCTTAACCAAAGGTAATGAAATGCATGAACTTCAAAGCACTGGGTACAGGCCTCTGAGAGTAGGTGGAAAGAGTAGCACAAATGTCATGCTTAAAGCAGCTCAGGGACAAAGAAATAAAATCTAAGACAAGTGAGCGAGTGTGAGCTTTAGTTGAGATTGACAAGGATGAAGAAGTCGTTGCATGGGTGTAATACTCTGGGCACCTCCCAGAAGGGGACACAGACCCTGCTGAGCATTTTCAGCTTTTCTGATTCAGTCAAAGTTCTTTTGTATTTCATTCTTTCACTCTCCTCTTTATTAGCAAGACTGACAAATATGGAACAGTTGAAACCAGTCTTTGTTTTGTTAAAGTAAGTCAGCACTATTCTTTAAAAATATAAAGTCTAAAAAGACAGAACTAGGAGAACTTGGGGTAGGTTGGTTTCCAGATGAGGTTAAGTGGGGACACTTTTCTGAGTTGTTGCTAACTGTGCTGTCTTTACAAGAGCATCTGAAATGCAGCACCTTGGCCGAGTAGTACATTATTTTCTGAATAGTGGAAAGATAGAAGACAATGTATAAAATATGCTACCATGCATAAACATAAATGTGCCTGCAAAGAGCAGAGACTTTCTTGATTTCTTTAAAAAGTGTTAAAATTCCAAAATTTACCTTAGCAGTCATATAGAATGTTTTTTTAACTACTACTTAACTTCACAACTATTTAAATGCCACCACTATCTAAATTAACTCAAAAATATTTTGCTCTCAACAACCTAACATCAGTTCCTGATGAAGCAAAGGTTTTTTTCTTGTGCTTTAACTTTGCAAGCTGTGTCCAATGACTCTGTAGCACTGCAGCCTGCAGTGCCTAAAGATGAGGCCAAAATTAAGCCTCAACAAACTTAAGCATTGTTCATGATTTTAGTAAAGTACAGAGAATAGTTCTGCTTTAGCTGTGCCTTTCAGGGAATTCAAGTAGCAAAAATTGTCCTAACTTGAACATTAATTTTCCTCCCTACTTCAGAAAGGTCTTTATTGTGCACATAATTCATGTGAGGACAAGGTACAGGGAAATCTTACTGGCTGCATGTTTGAGGTCAGTATGTGAGAGGTGTTTTATTTTACAAGTTCCTTTTCCATCTGTTGATATGGATCAGATATCAGTGGCATCTTCTCTGAAGTTTGGAAAACACTGGACAAGCTACAGAGCCACTGCTGTCCACCCATTTAATTACACTCTGAAGCAACTGGAGGTGCATTCCCTGTCTGAAAGAAGGGGCAGAAAGTACAACCAGCAGGTGAGATCATGAGACTGGGCTGCAAAATACACAGCTGGGATGCTGCATTTAATGGGAGTGTGCCTTTCACCCTTGAGAACTGCAGAACCAGATATCATCCTGAAAAGTGTAAAGAGCACCAAGTGCTGTTATTGGCTTGTGTCCAAACCACCAGCACTGTTCCTAGCTGACAGTCTTGCACTTTTAGCATCCATTTTGGATGGCAGGAACCCAGAAGTGCACAGGAACCAGCCAAGCTATGAAAATGAGGCAAATTTGGTCCATAAAACAATGAGCAAACTCCTACTCTGCACACACAAGAAAAACAACAAAAAAAACCCCACAAGAAAACCAAACCAGAAACCCTTTGATACCTCTGTGAAGAAAATGTATATTTTTGGATTGTAGAGGAAATTGCAACACAAGTATGAAAATGTACAAAGCTAGAAAGGCTTTAAAATATAGTTGTGAAGTGCACTTGAAAAGCATATATATGGAAAAAGAGAAGGAGGAACTCCACAAATCATCCTTCAAGATGAAATACTGCAGTGTCATTTGCCTGACAATGCACTGTGTGGGTCAGGACACTGCAGCTGCTGAGGCTGAAGACTTTGAGCAGTAAGCTGTGCCAGCTGGGCAGTATTTGTTCATCTGAGGCCCGTTGGTGCTCAGGGAGGTTTGCACAACACTCAGGATGGTTCCAGAATAGTATCCAGAGGAATAAATTCTCTTGTAGGGTCATTGTTGCAGTCGTGCCATTAATTGCTTTGCATGACAGACTCCAGGCAGCTTCCAGAGAGGGTAACAAAAGCCTTCCATGGCCTTGGTTGTAGAAGTGCAGCTTCCCCGTGTTTGTCTCAGGCCTGGAGCTTCCAGGCCACAGATTTCCATGGAGTTTTAACATGGATCTGCCACAGCTTTCCCTGTGGCTGTTTTCCCCACTGGGTGGGGTCATTCTGCTGGTTCTAGTCTTGCTGCTGGGCAAACCCTTCTGTGCTTTCAGCTGCAGGTGTCAGGGAATGCTGGGCAGCCTGCTCACCTCCGCCTGAGCCTGCAGGATAAATCCAGGATGGACATCACTGCCTGGGGTGGCTGTGTGACACTCTCTGCGGGTCAGGTATGGATCTTGTGGCCTTGGAAGGGATGAGTGTAGCTGAATTTCTGCGTTTGATCCTCACAGAATGATTTTTTTCTGTACTTATTACCATATGAAAGCCTTGAAGTCAAGATAGAAGAGGAAGAAAAGTAAACCCTGTGAAAAATTCTGTTTCATGTTGCCAGACATGGTTGTCCTTGGGCAGCAGCTTTCCCTCAGGACAGCACTGTCAGCCCCTTAGGTTTCCTGGGAGAGACTGCAGCAGTGTTTTATGGGTACCATCCAGGGGTTCTCACAAGGTGTGTTTCTGCCCAGGAAACCTACTGCCCTAGGATATACTGAATACTTCTTTTAAAAAATTGCTTACATGTGTCAATTTTTTTCACTTTTCCAGCTTCAGAGAATATTAAGCATAGAACACCTGCATGCATGTGGCTCTCTAGAGCAAAGACCAACATTGTTTAATGAATACCTAGATCTGAACTGGGATGACAGAAAATTCAAACACAATTTCACATATGAGGTAAGAGAAGGCAGTTATTTGTATCTGACAGATAATTTTATCTCTTGACTCACCATTTTTGGGGAAGCTGTTCTTAGCAGATGAGAAATTATTTTGTTTTTAGAGGTAATGTTGAGTGGATTTTAAGAAAGCTTCTGTAGAGCACCATTTTCAGTGAAATATCATTATTTCACTTTACCTTTTACATATTTCTCTATACAGGAAGAAAGCCAAATGGAGCATAGTTAAGAAAGGAAGAAAGGGTTCTTACAAACTAGAGGTCTCACCTGTGCCCTAAGTTTGCAAAACTTGTAGGATGGGGACTGGTAACAAGGCTGATTACCCCAAAACATTGTCAAGTGGAAAGGTTCTGTTCTGGAAATGTTACATTAAAATCCTGAAGCTATTGGAATACCAAGAGCCAGCACAGGGATGGGATGAGTGGGCTCCAAGGAGTGTCTAAGATCCTGCTGTCATCTTTTAATTTTGTTTTCTTGGTTCATTGCAGAGA
This sequence comes from Vireo altiloquus, assembly GCA_013396875.1. Lineage (NCBI taxonomy): Eukaryota > Metazoa > Chordata > Aves > Passeriformes > Vireonidae > Vireo > Vireo altiloquus. The sequence goes on from VZRF01001342.1 coordinate 230,603, forward strand.
AATCAGCTCTTGTATCCTGATAAGTTTCAGTTAGAAGCTGTTCTGGAAAATATTTTCCTGACTCCATGTACCAAACAGAAGATTCTGGCTAAAATAGAAACCAACTACTGCTCTTGCCTGGATTACTATACAAGCTTTGAGTTCTGTGACCTTCCAAATGTAAGTCTGACATAAACACATTGAACCTACTTCACTATAAATGTAATTATTCATTTGGAGACTTAGTTTTCCTCAGCTGCAGCTCTTCACAAGAATTACCATACTTCTGTAACTTAAATTAATAAATAAATAAAGTGTCTTTTGATGGACCGAGGCCTCAAGGTTCTGTTTGCCACTGCAGTGTATTCTATAGGTCCTTTTATGGTTGTAAACCTTCTCACTTCCTCCATGTTCTTTCTTTCCTATTCCTCTTTCAGAGGTCTTTTAATTTCATGTTTCTGAAGAATACCAAAACAGGTTCATAAGTGATCAAAAAGGAAACTAGAGAGGAGTAAAAGTGCTTTCCTTCCCCTGTGGGTAAAAGTTTGCTGGTTTTTATGATTTCTCTGCTGGTAGTTGATGGATTTTTGAACTGTAACCTAAGCTTATTTTTCTATTACACACATAAACTGAAGGCCTATCCATGATCTTCCTTGGGTGCATGCTGGACCTCAGAGTTGCTTGTAGAGACTCACAACAAACACAGAACTTGGAACTTGCAATAAATGTTTCTCTCCAGTTTCCAGTGGCTGAAACACATCTTGCTTTCCTTCTTTAGTGTCAGAACAGGTCACACTGTTATTCCCAGACCAATGTCTGTCTATAATTCAAAGAATGTATATGCATGTCACTCCAAAAGCAGGTGCCTCTGTACTTTTGGATCACCTCTCAAAGGCACCATGGTTTAAACCCAGCTGGAAATTAAGCACCACAGACACTCACTCAACCCCTCCCCTCTTCCTGTGGAATGGGGAGGACAATCAAAAGTAAAACTTGTCTGTTGAGATAAGAACAGTTTAATAATTGAAAACAAAGTAAAATACAATAATAATAGTTAATACTACTAGTAGTACTAGTAGTAACAATAATAATAAAAACGAAAAAACTAAATGAAGTGATGCACAACACAATTGCTTCCTCACCTGCTGCCCAATGCCACACCCCCCTTCCCAAACCGAGATCTGCCCCTTCTGGGTAACTCCTCCCAGTTTATGTACTGGACATGATATTCTGTGGTGTGGAATATCCCCTTGGCCAGGTTGGGTCACTTGTCCCAGCTGTGCTTTTGGGCACCTCCTCCCTGGCAGAGCAGGAGACATGCACAAAAAATGTCCTTGACTTAGGATAAACACAACTGGGCAAAACCCAAAACACCAGCGTACAACCAACCCCATTCCAAATCCAAAACCCAGCACTGTACCAGCAGAAGGAATTAACTATCCCAGTCGAAAGCAGGACAATATTCACCTCACCTCCCATGCACCCCCGACTTTATCAAAACGTCTGGCTAGAGTAGTGAGAAGTGAAGGAGCAAAAAACATTGGACATTTTAACAAAATGCAGTTCTCTAGCAACTGTTCCTCTGGTCTTGGGCTGTAATCACTGAACGTGCTTTGTTCCAGCACAGAAACTGAAGATGTAATGCTCAGTGCTGTGATGAGCAGGAGGATGTGCTGGTTTCTGAAACAAGCAGCTTTGTTCGTGGTGTAATTTCATGAGAATGTTGCCACTGTACAAATTCTCACCACTCAAAGCAGAGCCCATTGGTTGGGAAGAATTTGGAAGCTTTAACACCTTTTTTGTGCATACTTAGGTAATTGTTTTATCTGGAAAGAACCAGCTCAACAAAGATGACATCATTTTGCAGTCAGAGGGCAGATTCCACCTTGCTGATCACGGGAGAGATGAGGGCTTGATTGGAGTATCCATAAAGAATCGGAGCACTGCTGATGTGAAGAACTATTCTTTGGAAATTGAAGTGAGTTCTATTTTATTTTACTTGCACTGAGGTTTGGTTTTTAAAGGCCTGCTGCCATCTATCTCCCAAACGGATCAGGTGCAGGCAGTGGCTGTAAAACAGCAGGCAACACAGAGCACTCCTGGTTTCTTTAGTGCTGTCTCTAAAGCAGCACTTGGGCAGCGTCCGTGTGCTGTGACCGACAAAGGAAGGCACCAACATTAGTTCTCTGCAGAGCTGTCCCAGATAAAGTAGGCGTGTTTCTAGTGGAGTGTATCAATTTTAAGAGGCTGTGTGCTGTTATAACTCCCCTTCAGCCTAAGTGTGTGAGGTATGGGATTTTCACCTCGGCAGAAGAAAGATGGAAACAAAATACAATGCCTACACAAAGCATCATTTGCCAGAAAAAAGAACTGGCAAAAAAAGAACTAAAAAAGGCACAGAACAGCTCATATGATTCTCATTCTGAGACAAATCTCTTCCTTTTTCTCTCTCGCCCCTCCCCCCTTTTTGCATTTGCTTTTAATTTCCTGTGAAATTACTATGGTGGAGAAGCAGATGGAGACAACAGACGGAGGAAGAAAACTCACGGGGTCAGCACCATCCAAACTCTTCATTAGCAGGAATGTGGGCAGTCAGGCACTAACTGAGACAATAGACCACCCCTTAACAAAGTTATGATGATGATTTAATCAGTAACAAATACTCAATTATTTTTCCATCCCTCTCTCTTTAGAGAGAAGGGAGATTAAATCAGTATCAGCTGCTCTAGATGAGCTTGCTTTATTCTGTGTTTTTGAATAAATGGCACAAATTAGCAGCCTCACCCTCAGAGAGCTGACTGGGACATTGTTTCTTTCATTGCTTCCATTAAAATTTTGTCCACAAGCCTCGTGCTATCCAAGCATTCAGCTCCTGGGCCAATCACTCTGATGCTTGTGCCTCTCTTAGTGTAACTCCTGCATAGTGCACAAGCATTGGGAAACATTTTCCTCACCACTTACCCTTTTGTGGGAAGCACCGATATTTGAGCACCATCTCTGAACGATCATTAATTAATTCTGTGTGGTGGCTTCGAATAAATGTTTTTCCTTTATGGCTGCAGTTAAGAGCCTTTGAAGATATTTGGTTGGGCCTGACAGGAACTGCTGCTTCCTCATCTGTCCAGAGCCAAATCCTGGTGGAGGGGATTATTGATCAGAACGAGAAAGTAAAAGTAGCTGCTTCAAAAGGAAAGGAGTGTTTTCAGTACTACCTGGGCTATCTGAAAGGTATGTACCTCACTGAGTGCTCTCAGCCATAGGATTTAGTTTTCGGTCATCCTGCAAAGAGCAGGGAGTTGGACTTGGTGATCCTTGTGTCCCTTCCAAGTGAGCTATTCTGTGACTCCCAGCTGTCATTGCTATGAAGAGACAGGAAGAAAGGCCCTGTCTGCAGTGCTGAGCTAGCTCAGTTCATTCAGGCTATGGTCTTTCAGATAAAGAAAAGCTGAAGCTTAAAATTTGTTACAAAGGTCAGTTTGGGAGACATTTTCATATGATTGCAAAAGGTGATAAAAGATAGGATTAATTTGCTCTTGATTTAACCATCTTAGAGTTGTATGCCGTGTTTAAGATAATCATTACATTCCAAATTCACTAAAGGGAATGAGAGGGGCACCTTCAGAGACTGACTGCAGCACTTACTGGAACAGCTGGATGAACTGGGATGTGTGCAACCACTGGCTGCACGTTTTCAGCTCTGACTGACAACGGAGGGGAAAAAATGGCTGCTGGTTCAAGTTGTGCCTAACTTCTAGATGAGTAAAGTTAGGTGAAATTAGCTGCAAGAGGTGGAGCTCATCCACATTTCAGCTACATTACAGCTGGGTGCAAACCAAGGAGATTTGGTGGTATCCCAGTTGTCTCAAACTCATGTTGCTGACAATCCCAGCCCTTGTTTCACTTACGGATTTGCCATCCCACACTTCTGCAGGGGAATTTCTCTCACTTTCATGTCTTCACCTGTAAGTGCTATGATGTTTTTGAGATTAGGACCATTAGTTTGTGAATCACTGAAGTCAGAAGTTTGTAGAAATGATTCATCTCAGGTCTCTCAACCCAGATTCTGTGTGCACTTTACCAACCATTTGTTTATGCTCATCAGTGCTTCTGTAGAAATGACTTGAGTGTGTGGAGGGTGGAACTGACACGCTTTCATTTAAGGGCTGAGCAGTTTTGAAACACCTGCAACAAGGGACAGTGAAAACTAAAGTAGAAAAAAGGCCTGTAAATCAGTGTAATCGAGAGATTTAAATTTACATTAATCCAGTGTTTCCTTTGCAGTAACAAATCTGTATTTGTAACTCATTCACAAGATTCGCCACACAGAGGAGAGAGATCAGACTCTGATCTAATTTTCTCCTGTTTATCTCTTGTGTTTTGTTTTTTTCCTCCACACCTAACACACTCAGACTCTGATCACCTAAGTAATTAAAAGCTGTCTTTGAAACAATGCCTGTCAGTGTTGTTCCTGTAAATGAAGTGCTCTCTTTTCGTTCCCTAAGGGGATTTGGAAGAAGGAATGGAAGTCAGTGCTTGTTCTGATGGGCAGCAGATGGCTGTCATTAACACCTATCTCAGCATCAACGGCGAAAGGCAGGAAAACCTGGGACAAGTGACTCTAGCAGCCACTAATGGAAGCTTGAGCTTTCTGGCGCATGGATGTGGGGATCCAGTTCTTAAGGCTGAGGTGAGTCAGGCAGCTTGAGTGGCTGATAACTGCAGCGTAATTTCCCCAGAATATTATTTGATTTTTGTCATTTTGATGGAGCACCTTCACAATGTAGGCTTCAGGTGTGAATCTTGGTGAGTAATCAGGCAAAATTATGGAATTTTTAAATTATTTTCATGTTGATGTGAAAAGTTACCACGGTGAGAATTAAGAAGTTCAGCCAAGCCTAGAGATAGAAAATACAGGACCCTCTTCTAAAGTGTGGATCCTCTGAGGAGGGTAAGAGCAGCAGTAACTGCTCAGTGTGTTGGTTACAAATCTAATGATTAGAATCCTGAATGTGCTTTCACTTTCAATAGTGTTTCACATGCTCTCTGCTTGGGGGGAGCTTTTTTGCCTTTCATGGTTTGACTTTTCTGTTCCTATGTCTATCCATTGAATAATGCAGAAGTCATTTCCCCTAAGAAATGTGAGGTCACCGTGGGTGTTTGCTGGCATTTAAACTAGTACAAACTTTGAATGACTGGGATCCAGCACAGGCAATTTTAAGTAACGAATTCAAGGTTTTAATATACTTCTCACAGAACAAGCTTAATGAAATTGGGAGCCTTTTGAAAGTCAAACTGATGGAGAAGATAAAGAAGTTTGATGGAAACCTGTGGAGATTCAGGAGATCAGTAAGTATCTGTATATGATCTGTGAAAACACCATGAAGTGTTCATGCAGTGTTAATTAAACGTCGTTATATTGCCTGCAGCTGTTTTGTTTTGCTCAAACATTTCAATGATTACTCCTGTGCTGACCTGTAACTCATACAGAGACAAAGAGTATATTTTATGGTAGAGATCCTGTATCTCTGCACCAACACTGTGGAGTCAGAATTGCTTCGCAATGAAGTCAAAGCTTTGCTTGAGATCACTCTATGTTTTGAAATTGCTTCTTTTCTGGAACCACTGTAGGTGCAGCATGTTGGTTTCCTCTATGAAGCAGCTGGCTGGCCTTCCGTGGCCTTGCAAAGGGCAGCAGAATTCCTGCACAGTGTGGGTAGAGCTGTCAGCCACGTGTGGAAGCAAAGTGGAGTCGGGCACATGCTGAGAAACAAGATCCCACTTTACCTGGAGAAAATTCAAGACGTTGTCCAGCAAATGCTGAATGAATTACAAAGTAAGCAAAACAGTGCAAAGCAAGAATAGGGACAATGTCCGTGCAGGGCAAACCAAACTTGATTGTAAACTATCAAACATACTGAACAGCACGAGGGTTTCTATTTTGATCTAGCAGAAAGTGCTGACCTTGGCTCTCAGTGTACAGAGTGGGAGCCTTGATGCAATAAGCTCTAAGAAGGCTCTCTGTGAGCACCTTTCTAATGAAATCAGTGGTGAGGCTTTTTCTCGGTTGCAGGAGGCTGGGTTCAACCAGATGAGAACAGAGCCTTTAGTTCCCAAGCTGAAGTATTTCTGCTAACAGTTCCCTGGCAAGCCTTTCCTCCCAAAGGGCTGTTCATATCCATCCTTGAGTTTTTAATGCTTGTACTAATCGGATTTCACTTGATCTGTTTTTTCCAAGCCTATTCAGTGGCCACTAATTCACTGTTCAGCTGGACTGTGGCCCATATAGAAACCTTTGAGAAATGTGGTCAGCTGGAATTAGCTGCAAGAACCTTCATTTCTCACAAGGGTAAAAACTCACTTTGAGCCACTTAGCTTCAGGCTCTTCCCACTCAAAGTTGGATTTAGTTGATATACAATGCTTAAAATGAGTTGTGACCAAACTGTCCTGTTGCTCAGCAGTGCAGTGTGTGCAGTACAGCTCTGATGGGGGCACATTGCAGAGCATCCCTTACGTTCCTTTTGGACAGCAGCAATGCATTTATAAGGGGTCAGGATTAGAGCTAAATGCCTCTTTCAGTTCACGGCTGTGCAATGTGCCTGACTGCCATGTAAACACAGCTGCCTCTTCCACTTCTCTGTGCCCCTCCTTCACTTACGCTGGAAGTTGGGTGGAAACAAACAAGCAAACAGCCAAGGTTTGTCTCATTAATGTGTTTGCTTCAGAGCCATTAGCAACTTTGAAGGATGCCTACTATGATGTAACCTTGAAACCACTGGATGAAGTCTGGAAAGAGAAGACAGAATACTACATGAAGAAAATCCAGGCTTTCTTGCCCAAGATTGTAAAAGATGTGTGGCTAATGGAACCAATCCAGGTGGCATTAAAGGTTGTGAAAGCAGGCTTGGATATGGTTAGTATAATTCAGTTCTCCTTTTTTAATGGTTTGAAAGACAAGGCCTTGAAACTGAAGTCTCAGCTTTGAACTATGGCTACACAGAAATAGTTAACTATTTTTGTTTACTGAAACAGTGTAGTTGTCTTTCCACATAATAAGCTTGTGCACAGCTGATTTACTGTTCTTGCAATATTTGTTCCTGCTTTGAAAGAGTACTTTTCCAACTAGAGGAGAGGTGGTTTTACTAGTTCTGGTTGAAATCACAGTAGCAGTAATCTGTCATTCATGTAGCTTTTACTTTGCTTCCATAGAGAGAAGGAATTGTGATTCCAATAAGCAGTGTACAAATAAATCTGGGCTCTTCTAGTTGAAATGAAAAACAAAAAAGATATATAATGAGGCCAATTTATATTAGTAAAGATACTGGTCTTTTAGTGAAGCATTGGTGTACTTTAAGTTATTTGGGAAGAATATATTCCTGTCCCTTATTCATTGGTATTGTGACTAGAGTCTCTCCTCTGGATGTTAACCTCTACATGACGAGATGCTGGCAGGCAGGTGACAAATGCAAGAGAGACTAAAGTGGTATTTCACATTTTGTGATTTAAAACTCATCTGCAAGCACTGACCCTGCCCTGAAGCCATACTGAAATTGGTTTTATAATCTCTTGACTCTCCAAGGCTACACAGCAGGTGCTCAGGTGGGCAGAGGCCACGTTTTCCAGAGCTGTGAGCAAGATCCGGAAGCCCTTGGTGAACCTGTACAGTTTTTCCCCCAGGTAACTGCTAACTGGTGTTTTTGCAGGATCCCTGCTCTGGGCAGTGTTGTAAATGGTTATGTGCATAGTTCCTGTCAGTTTGCAGCTGAGGGTTCTGGACCCAACCTCTCTTTGCTTTGGGCACATCACTAATGTTTATTTCTGTAGGCTGCCAGGCCCGACTTTGTTTGAAAGGAGCTACTGAGCAGCAAACAGGCTATCAGTAACTGATAACTGGCCTCAGATGGCCTGGGGCAGTGCAGCTCTTGGCCAGAGTAGGGATGTGTTTTGCTGTTCTAACCAGACTACAGTTCTTAGGAATATTTCACTTCCACATTTCTAATAATAAACCAACAGTATTTCATCAGTTCAGCAGGTAAGGGGTGTTCTCTTTGTATTCTACAGGAACTGTTCCGTGGCAGGAAAACTGCCAGTACTGCCTAAATCAGACCTGTCCCTGCAGCTGGCAAATGTTACCACTTACCTCATTGCAGAAAAACTAATGAGGCCTCTGCAAGAGCTCTACAATCTCAACATCCTTGCAGAGTACTACAGATTCAAACGGAGGATGATGGAGAGCCCCTTTGAATGTAAGCCCTTTCCAAGTGCTGCTTTGTTTTGTACCTGGGTCTACTTCCACTTAGTCCTTTATTTTAAAAAGCATATTTGGAATAGTAGTTTACACAGAGATGGTTGCTAATTAATAATTTTCCTATAAACTTACATATAGTCTTTCTTGTAAGACAGTGATGGTATGTGTAAGATCAACACTCTGGGCAAAGCTGACATGCAGTAACACTGCTCTACTTAATATTCATGCAAATTTTGCAACTCTTTACACTTCTACTCTCGAGACCAGAAATCAGCAGGTGGCATTTATCTGCCTTATCCATATGATCCTGTGAGTTGATACTATGGTTCAGTGCCAGTCATACCTGTTAGCTCTGTGTGCTTGGGAACTGGTGCCTTCACCTCTGCTACCTCTAGGATGAGCAAGCTGAGCCCCACCAAAACTTCAGAGACAGTAATGATTGTAAAAGTATTGCTAAATGCTAAAGGAATGCACTAACAGTTCCCACTGTCCCTTAGAGAGAACAGCTTTTCCAGAAAACCCTTTTGAACTCCTCCCAATAGACAGAGACACAGCAGAGGGCTGTGAAAGTCGATCCTAGTGACCCAATCAGCTGAGTGAGGATCAGCAGAGTTTCCTGCACTGCAGCTGTCTGATACACTGGGTTGGAAGGGTCCTTTTTGGAGACAATATTCTTGTGTTTTCTGCATAAGAATGTATAGTGTGTGTTTGTAAATATGACTATCAAGTAGTTTAATGATAAATCAAGGTGAGCTTTGAATACCAATTCAAGTTTATCACAGTTTTTACAGCACTCAAATAAATCTATAACAAAAAAGAAATTAAATTGCTTTGTTTCTGAGAAAGTTTTGGTGCAGAGCAACTACAGCGTAACTGATTAAAATGTAAGTGTAGTAGTGTCAGTGTAGTAGTAAGTTGAGAAATTATATTAAGAGTATGCCAGCAAGAAGCTGTGTGTGTTGCAGTATGCACAGCATTTACTGCTCTGTGGAAAACTCACTGATTTCTTCTAAAATACTTCTCCAGATCATGCTATGTTAGTGGGGACCAAGCATCTTGTGACTTTTGATGGAAAAATGTATGATTTGGCATCAAAGTGCAGTGTACTTCTTGCCAAGGATTTTGTTCACAATGCTTTCACTGTAATACTAAATGAGGAAACTAGGAACTCAAGATCACTGTATGTGGAGATGAATCAGACTGTGATCAATATCTACCCCCGACTAAAGGTAGGAAGAGCAAGTCAAACATTTATTATTTTTGGCAGAAATTTTCTTCAACTGACAAAAAAAAAGTTTTAAAAATATTAATGCTCAAAACATAGATCAGAACCACTCTCAGACAAGGGCTTTAAAGTAACCACTTCTTAAAAAGAAAATACCTCTCCAAAGCAAAACAAGTTTAACTCAAGGGCTGCCTCTTTGCTCTCTGTATATGAAAGAAACTTTTTAACTTTCCTCTGACATGGTCTAAAAGAATGGCAATGAGGGAGGCTTTGTGCTTTCTGCTCTTTTGGAAGTTTAACAAAACCCCGTTCTAATTCCCTTAATTCTGGACTAAGTTGGCCTCATCCCACCAGCAAATCCAGACTGTGTTTGCCTGTGACTGAACTTTCACTATGACAGATTTGAAAATTTTATTTTCATTTTAAAGCAGATATCCAAGATGTATAACTTCTCCTTTACGGAAAAGAACTGCCAAGTACTGGATCAATCCCTTGAAAACAGTACCAGGAATTCAAGGCAAAGAACCAACAAAATAGAAATATCTGATCACAAAGGAGTTTCTGTATCTTGTGACTTTCAGTATGATGTCTGTACTGTCACTCTGGCTGGGTGGCACCATGGTGAGTATCAATCATACAGCTGTTAGTCATTTTTGCTATCTCTGAATTATCTGTGTGACCAGTAGTACCAGCAGCTGTGATGGCTTTCTCTTTCCCCTCTTCACTTACACACGCCCTGGAAATGACCCTAGGCATTCCCAGTAATTGCCAACTAGAGCACGGAATGCACCATTCCAGTAAGGAGAGCAAGTTCTATTTTACTGTTGATTCAATGCAATAAAGCAGACAGAAAGCAGAGGCAGAGGTACTGCAGTCAGCCCGGCCCAAACCCTGGCTGAGAATCTGCTCTGGTGCAGGCTTAGCTTGTCAGACCTGCAAAACAACTGCAGAGGGAGGCCTAAAACCTCACAGGGCTTTTGGTACACTTGGAATGCATTCCCATCCATGTACCCAACACTACTCTAAAACTCACCCCCCAGATTACCAGAGAAGGAATCTGATGCCTTGGTGTGCTCAGGAGAAGCCCATGACCAGCTGAGACACCAGATGGCAACGCAGGCAGGGCAGCTTCCCCTCTTCACACTAGAGCTGAGCCCTGCTGGACAGAACAATCAGAGCTCAGAGACAGCTGCTGTAATTTTCCTGCACCTACTCCTGACAACTCCTATTTTACTGCATTTCAATTTCCTCCCAGGTATTTCAGCTGGGCTTTTTGGTACCAATGATAATGAAGCTGGAAACGAATGGATGGTGCCTAATGGTTCCTTCACTGACAACGTGCAAGAGTTCACACAGAGCTGGCAGGTAATGAGCTGAGGGGCTTCTTGTGCACAGAGGGTTGGCTTAGATGAACTAAAGCTCGACAGTGAAAATAGCAGCACACTGTGTTGTTTTGCTGTGTCTAACAAGGGAAAAGGTTGCACATATTTGCTAAAAACTGTTCAAGAACTCCCTAGAAACAGGTATTGAATATTTTTGGCCTAGATGGTGAGGTAAAACACAAAGGTGGCTGCTGCAGCTGATTTTAGAAGAAACTTAGGTTGGAGCCAAGGATTTTTGATGTTTTTCTCCTTAGAGCACCTCTTGCTGGAATGCAGGGACAGGTCTATCAGGTCTCAGCCAAATCTGTATGTTCATCACTCAGGCCACAGTTTGAAGTTTTCTTTAGAGCTGTTAATTCTTAGCTGGGTATGTTGAGCCTCTTAATTTTCTTTGTTCTTCCTGCTGTACATCTGATCAAAACCAACACTTTAGAAACAAGTAACTAGTAAATTTGCTCTTCATCCCCACATCAAAGTATTCAGACTTCTTTGGAAGGTTAGCTGCTGCTATCAGTTACTGACTTGCATAAAAAGACCTCCTCTAACGATCATAAATAAATGTTGTAACAATTTTATACCAGTAATATAATGGCTCTACTTAATTCATGTACTGTCATCAGTTGAAAATAATCTAAATGCACAACCATGCAGTTGTACAGAAGCATTTGTGAATGCAACCAAGAGAAGTAGCCTTAACATGCTCTCAAGCCGTGTTGACAGGATCCTCTAAATCCCTTCTAAGAATCTATCACCAAAAAAAAAAAGGAACCAGCATCTTGTTACCACAAAGATTTTGTGACTCTTCCATTTATCCTGTCTCACAGAAGATGCCCAAAATCTGGGAAGAGAAATTGCATTTTCAGCTTTATGTCAGTATTTTACTGTTAAAGAGAGAATTGCTTCAAGGATCTTGTACTACTTCTTGCTGTTGCAGAGATACAGTTAATGAGCTTGCAGCCTATGTTTATGTTAATGATGAGGCAGGATCACAATGTGACTGACCACAGGCACAATTTTCTTAATTGCTACAAATATTAACTTCTAATATATTCATAAAAATGCAAAACTTCTCAGAGACATTGAACAACATAATCAATTAAAAGCAATACATAAGGAATTTAGTGTCATAAAGTAGCAGAGCAGTCCTGAGTGCCCTTCTTCAGGGGCAGAATGGCTGCACTTCACTCCTGATTGGAAGGGTTCACACTGACCTGTGAACTCTGACTGGCAACTCGCTCCTGGAAGCTTTATCACAGCCTCTGTCACACCCTGACCTTGCAAGGGACAGCAGCAGAGCTCCACCATCACAAGGCCAGGGCTGCACAACAGGAGGGGAACCAAGTGTCTGACTCCTGCAGGAAGAGGGTTAGCATGAACTGCCAGTTCATTTTCCTTAGTAATTGAAGTAACTATAGTTTACACTTGCTTAAAGAACTTTTTGGTGTTGTTTTTTTTTTTTTTTTTTTTTTAAGTCACCTTTACCTATGAATAACCCAACAAAGATATGAAGTTTTTTTCTCCATCATAAAGATCTGGTAAAAGCACAACTTTGACCTGTCAGATCTACATAAAAGAGAACTAGCCAGGTGCCTGCTATGTCAGCATCTACACACCAAAATCCTAGTGAATAACAGAATCAAAAGGAAAAAATGTCTAATCTGCAAGGTGCCTCTCCATAGTAAAGAACAATAAACATTAGAGCAGGGAGAGCTGTCCATATCTTCCTTCAAACCAGCTCACACTGGAAATCTGAAGAACTTGTCCTACCCTGATGTATCCAAAAAAAGCCCCAAGTCCACCAACTTCAGTAATTCTGTTTTCCCAGGTGAACAAGTGCAGTCTTGTACCGAAGAAAGAGAAGCCATGTCCAATTACAGCTAAGCAAAACATCTGTAAAGTGTTTTTTGAAGAACCACATTCACTTCTTAGGAACTGCTTCAAAGTTGTAAGTAGAACTTCAGCTAGAAGCACTGTCTTAATTATGTGTCATACTTCCAAGAAAGACACATAACCATTGAAAGGATATAGAAGTTTAAAGGCAGAGTAATTTAGAAGTACTCAAAACAGCAAGCCAGACAGAAAAAAAAGGTGTTTTTATCATCATAAATATAAATGGAAGTTTTTGACATGCACAGAGTAGTGGAATGACTGCACTACTCTCTAGGATCCAGGTCTAGAATCTGGAAGCAGAAATAACCTCCTCAGTGTTCAGAAGGGAATAAAGGCTTATGACTGGTCCTAAGCAGGCAGGGGTGAGGGGACAGAACCCAATGCTCTGGGTTTACCTGCACACCCCTGCTCCCCTAACCCACCCCTCTGTGCCCAGGTGGAGCCCGAGCCGTTCTACACCATGTGTACACAGGACACCTGTGACTCCCCTGCCCTGGGGGCTGCCTGCACCATAGCAGCAGCTTTTGTTCATTTGTGCAACCGGAATTTTGTCCCTGTGGAAATCCCTCCACAGTGGTAAGTTTCATTTCTGACTGCATTGCTCCAGTACTTGCATGTCTGTAATTGAAGAACACATGAGAAAATAAAACTAATGAATCTGACTGAGACATGAGCAAAACCAATCCTATTCCCAGAACTGCCTTCTTGCTTCTTGGCTACCTCCCCTTCCTGATGCTCCAGTAATTACATAAACTCTTCAACATATAAGTATGAACTACAGAGACAAATTTTGTTAAATCTGAGTCAGCAGAATATTCACCTGAAAATAAAGTTTTAGAATAGCTTGGTAGCTGAATGACTGAAGTCAGCTAGTGCTGTTGGTTTACATTATCCCATTTCTGAGGAAAAGGATTGGAATGAAGGTGGATCACAAGCTCAGTTAACGAGAACACACTATTGAAGAAGCAAATTACATTGGAGTTGTACATGTGAATACACATATTTAAGACATCTCTATTTAGCTTATTTCATGTATCCAGTTTTGGACACCATGTTTTACTTAAATTGTGAACCAGTTGATAGCAGCCCTGGGGAAAAAATGGAAGAGCTGAGGAAAGACACGAGTTAAGTCTCTAAATATGTAAACACTCTAAAGAGAAGGAAGCTGAACAGACCAAACTAAGGGAGAATTAGGTTTGACACAGCAAAAGAGTACTGGTTGGGTTACACACAGTAACTGATAACCAGCTACGGCCATGAGAGCAAAACAGAAAGTTGCTGTCAGCAGAAATTACCTCTGCACTATTTCTTAGAAAATCAAGGATCTTCCACTGAATAGCTGAACTACCCAGACCTCATAAACTTTAGAAATAATGCTGCCCTTTTCCTCCTAAATGTGAACTTATCAAACATGAGAGAACCTCACATCTTTATTTCAGTTTGGTGATCTAAGATAAAACTGTATCTAAAAATGCTGGAGTAGTTCCCCCTCAGTTTTTTGATGTCATAAATATATCTGATGCCATTTTCCCTTCATAGAGTTTTGTATTTCATTGTAATGAGAGGTTGCATTACATGTGACTTGTACTTACTTACCACTTACCTGGACTTCATCTCTTCTTCATTTCAGCTTAAGCCAGTTCTGAATGGCAGATACCAACCCTGAAGAGGGAAGAACCCTTTCAGCACCCAAACCAGAACAGTTATTTTAGGTAGACAAGCTAGAGGCAAGAACAGGGAGAGAACAGTAGAAGTGGGAATGCATTAGTGTTAACTGTGATATAATAAAGTATACATAGTATAAAAGGAAAGCCTTCCACCCAGAATCCCTGAGGGCAAGAGGAAATTATTCCAGTATAGAAACAATAATCAACCCAAACAAATTGGACGTGAAAGCATCAGTTACTCTAAAAGAATTCTCCCATTCAGTGGCAACATTGCCTCTCCACAAGCCTTGAACCATAGCACAAATACACTGAAAAACTGAGACAAGCTCCCTTCCAGCTCAGATTAGTTGCATCAGCAGAAATGCTGACTTCTTTTTTCTCCAGAAATGAAACTCCACTGATGAGCGGTTCTGGAGAAAGTTATCTCTTTTTTTTCCAAGGAAGTGCTCCAACACATAAGAAGGCTAAGACAGAAATAAGACGTTAAGTAATGGAAAGCAGTTAATAATTTTCTCATTTTTATGCTGGTTGATTTTTCCCTTATTAATGCATTCACTGTTAAATGAGAAACAGCATTCTTGGTTTCTGTGCACCAGTTTCACATTTTCCCTCAGTGTCTTTAGAACTCCTGTCAGCAGTGTTGGGAAAAGGTGACCAATGATTATCCCACCCATACAGTAAAGTTAAAGTGTTATAGCTACTGTTGTGTGATAGTATCTCATCTGTTAAATTGCTTTCTGTGTTGTAGGTCACTTGATTAAAAAATTGCATTACCTTTCTCCACACAGTGCCTGGAATGCAGCTATTCCTTGGTAAAAGGGAACACTTTTACCAAGGAATAGCAAAATCCACCCAATGTCTTTGCATAATATGTAAACATTGAAATAATGGTGTTCTGGACTAAGACATCATGCTAATAAACATTTGACTGCCTTATTTTTACGCTGGAGCACATTTTTATTGATTTGTTGTAATAACAAAGTTGTACTGACCTAGAGAGTTGGAACTGGCTGGGTGTGAATGGCTCACAGTCAAAGCCAGCAGCTGCCTCTTATCTCGTGTATGCTGCTTGTGGCTGCACTCCCTTTCTGAACACTTATTCTCTAGCTTGATACAAATTAAAACATGATTCCTACACTAGTCAGGAAAAGATCCTGCCATTTTCAGGATTCCCACACACATCAGATGCTGCTGTATAAAACACTGTAGAAATCAAGTCTCCCTCTGTAATAATTCTATACTTGCACCCTTGTAACAAAGCCAAAATGGTATGAAATATTTCTGGAAGTTAAAGAATATTTATACCAGTTACTCATTAAAAAAAACCACATCATTTTCTCCCCAGTCACTAAATGTCACTTTACTCCCCAGCTAAGCACACCAAACACCTCTGAAAAAGTCTTGAGGTGACAGTTTCAAGAACAAAGAAAAACATCAGCAAGTAGAGGAAAAGATTCAGAAGAACTCAGTCAGCAATACAGGAATACAGGAATTTAACTAAATGCTAACTTCAGACAGCAACATTGAGCTGGATGCAGACACCAGGTCTCCTAAAAGCTGCATACAACTTGTCACTGGTGATGAAGAAGCCATTTTAACTACCAAAAAACATTTTAAATTACAGCCACTTTGCTCAGCCCAGTTGCTTGATATCTCCGAGCTGTTTCCAGGTTCTCCATGTGCATAGTTCCTGTCTAGACACTCTTTAGAGAGGCCTGAACTTGGACAGGCACCTCAAGTCCTGAAGCTCTGCAGGAGCCAGACACAGCCCCATTCCTACCCTGGAGCCATGGGCCAGCTGGAGACCCTGCTGACCCCACGGGCCAGCCCAGACACCCCACTGACCCCATGGGCTGGTCTGGACACCCCAGTGACCCAGCGCACCTGCCCACACACAAGGCATGTACAAGACACCACTTACATGGAGCAGGGCTAACAGAGCCACAATTGGGGCAAGGGAAAAAAAAATGGAAAAGAAAAATAGCCCCCACCAACCCCATAGTTAAATGGGGTGTTCCACGTCATGTCCATAATTGGAGTTTAGCACTGATTTATAGCTGTCATGAACAAAGTCTTATCTCCATGTTTCTGCACTGGCAGCTGTGCCTTTGCTCCCTGCCAGGGCTAAACTTCTAGTAGGTAACTACTGACTATGTAGCACATTACTGAACACCTCGACTGAAGTAATCCAAAATGTTTATGCCTCAGATGCAGGTAATGCAATATATAAACTATGCTGCCATATGGTGAATACATAATATTCATTGCACACAGTATGGATCTCCCACCATACAACACTGAGGAATTTCTGCCTCTGTAACTCCTGCTGTAAGAGCACTTTGAACACACCAGCCCACACCAGCTGTCCTTGCTGAGCACAGATAGGTTCTGTCGTTCTTCCCTGTGTACTTTTAGTGCTTACAACTCACCTCCAACATATTCTTTATACAGAACCCCCAAGATGTATAAATTTCACAGAATTTCTGCATACACCAACTTAATCCCAAAACAGATGTTAACAAGAGCCCAGCTTTGACTTCCTCCTCCTGAACAAAGGGCCAGAGAAGTCCCTTATCCTGTAACTTCTCAGTCACATGCTCTGCTGTACAACAGCAACAAAAATCACAAACCCACATTCCACTGCAGAATTTGAGATACAACATGAGGAAAAGGGAGAATTCCCAGTACCCAGTAGAGACCTACAATGCCAAACTGTGGAAATCCATAGACAAGGCCCTTCAGCCCAATCTTAAACCACCACCAACAGCCATAAAGCAGCCTCTCATTAGGTGAAGCACAGCTGAGCTGTGAGTGAAAGCCATCTCCAGCAGTCTTGTTTAGAAGTACAACACTCACCTTGGCTACAAGTGTCTTTTGCTTTGAATTCCTAGGAAAATAATTTTTAATATGAATCAGTTGCCAACCAATATGCTGAGCACAGGGATTATTTCTGAAAGGCTACAGCACCCAACAAGTGGATTTTTTCCAGGATTACTAAGTAAACCCACACTGCCAAAATTTTTTACCTCTGTATGTTTTGGCATTTCATCAGCAGGATTTCAGAGCACAGGATTCCCACTACCCAACTGCCTGTGATGTGGTCTAGTTTGGAATACCCAACACAAGACTGGAATTGTACTCTGAAATCCAGTCCTTAGTCTGGATTAGTCTGCAATCTTTGTGTCGGACTAGCTAGTTTCCACATGCTTTGAAAACCTAATCCCACTATTAAAAAATTTTATTACCATCACGTGATTCTCATCTTAAATTGTAGACCGTTCAATCAGAAAGTATCTTCCCTTCCAACAGGCATTCCTAACTAACATAAGACTATTGCTGGACAATACAGTCCCCAATCACAAAGTCATTCCACACAGATAATGCAATGCACTTGTCAGGACCTAAATTCTCTTTAGACAAGACTGAAAATAAAGAGTAGAAACATTTCTACTTTTTATAGGTTTCTTGATGTGATTTCATAGTTTGGTTTTTTCAGAGGAGGAGATAAAAACAGAATATAATTTAGAATGATTTAAACTGTTAAAAATAGCATACATTGGAAGAAGAAAACCTTTAAAGAGAAAAGCACCTAGTGACACAATGCTTGTTTCTGAAGGTAAAAAGTATTTGCATCTTGCACCTGGAGAACCTATTCCAAGGAAACCTGCATCACATCTTTTCATTAACTTGACTTCACAAGAACAGAGGGGTCATTACCATACCACTTTCAGTATTTCAGAAACTAGAAAGGTATTTTAAGTACAATACACTGCTAACAGTTACCAAGAGACACCTGTCTTACAAGTAGTTTATAGACACGGTGATTATTGAAAGAGAAAACACAGGTGAAAATCATTATTTCCAAATGGGTTGAAACATGTTTTGTCTTCATGCCAGGTACTGAGCTCACCCTGGTAACACGAGTCCTGTGCAGCCCTTGCTGCCATGAATACCCTGCTGTAGAAGTGCCTCAACATGTACTCCCACAAACAGCAGCTACACACACAGAAACATACAGCGTTTTTAATAGTGTGGACATCTTACTCAAAACATCAAATAGGCGTTTCTCAAATCTGCTGGTATAAAAAGAGACTGGAAGACATGAATACTCTGATTGTTATCAGACAAGCACTGGTCCCTCCCACTTAACTGAGCCAAACTTCTCACTTTGGTTTTCTTCAGGAGTGGTTACACAGAATAGTCCAATGTTCTGCACCAAAAAGCAAAAGAAAGCAATTTCCAGTTCTTTTAGGGAGAAACTAAAAGTATTAGGGGATGACTCTGTGCAAATCTTCCACTTCAAGGTCCCACATATTCTTATGGACAGGGTTTTCAGAGAGATCTGTCATCTTTATTGCTCGAAGAACGGGCTCAGGACTGCAGGACCGCACCACACCCATGACCATTACATACTTCCCTAAAAAAGAAGTAAGCATTACATTTAATTAACCTTTGTATTATCATTTAAATCCATAAACCAGATTACTTAAAGCCGAGCACACTGAACTGAAGACGGCAATACTTGTAAGAAAACTCAAACAATGAAGATCGCTTAGAACTAAAATTCTAGAAAAAGGCTTCATTATCTTTACAGTCACTTTTACAGCATATTTAACTACATTGTCACATACAGTAAGAGCCAAACGAACATAAGCTTGTCCTACTGTTTAAGTGGATAGAGAATAGGTCAGAAGACTGAGAATTTCAACAATGTGCCTATTTTGTACCACAGTTTCTGCAATTCTGCAGACCAACACTTCTCCGTTTGAACTGGTAGTTGTGGTGAAGAGAAGGGAAAGGAAGAAAGAAGAAAAAAAACAGGAAAGAGAAAAAGGAGAAGAATCCCTCTCCTTGTTCCGGGCCTCCCGCGTGGGGCCCGGCACGGCCGCCGGGCCTGGCCGGGCGGAGGGGATGTGCCGAACCACGTCAGACGGGCAGGGGCATGGGCCGCTGCCCGCGGGGATCCCACCGGCCCGCGGTACCTGCGCTGAGGCACGGCCGGCCCTGCGGCACCTGCTCCACGCCCAGCACGGTGAAAGCGCCGCTGCCGTCCTGCAGCCGGGCCGAGCCGCCGCCGGCGCCGCGCTGCACCTCCAGCACGGTGCCCTGCATCCACACCGNTGAGGGCGCGCAGCCCTGGGGGCGGGAAGCGCTCGCCCCGCCCCGCCGGCCCCGCCGACGCCTCAGTGACGGCAGCGCTGCAGCTGCGGAGCGGCCTACGGTGAATGAGAGCTGCCTGCGGGACGGGCGGGCCGTGCTCGGCGGGGTTGTGTCGGTGCAGATCGCAGGCAGTGCCCCCCAGCTGGTTCACCCACCCCATCGCGCTCGGCTGCTCAGGGCCTGCACCGTGCGCCGGCCCCCCGAGCTACCGCCCCGCACCTGGATCAGGGACCCAGAGCTTGGCTCCTCCCCATTTTACCTGATTTCAGTTCAGGATTGGCCCCTCTACGTGCAAAATGCAGTGTGAGATGTGACTCGGTGGTCTGGTTCAGCGAAGGGTGCTGCTGGTAGTGGCTCGGCCCGACCGGTGCCGTCCGCCATGCAGGGCCGCCGCTGCGCTCTGCCCCTGCTCCGCTCTGCCCCCGCTGCTGGAGCCAGCCCGGGCTCCCACCGTGCTTAGCGAGAAGGGGCTCTTGGTGTTTAATTGGAGTTGGAGAAGCTCCTCCGGTTTCGTGAGAAAACAGGAAAATGCACATGCTGATTTTCCCAGGGATGCTCTTCTGGGGAAATCCGGAGCATAATGCTCTGAAAGCATGGGCATTTTTAAGATGGGAGACTTTCATTCCAAGGCCTTTACGGATTTACTTGCTGTTTATATTACAGACAGGCTAGTTCACTTCGCTGTAGTCTGAAATTCTTGAAATGTTTTGGTTTCTTTTGGGTGAGTGGGTTGACATTTCATTTAGAAAATAAGCCAAGAAATAAGCTAATGAAAAAACAGGAGGATGGAACAAACACAAGAATCGGGAAAACCAAGGGGGTGGGTTCATTACTTTCACAAGTCCTATTACCTGCAAAAATGCAGAATAGGTAAAAATACACTGACTGCAATTGTTCTTCTTTAGAATTTTGTGCTCTGTTAAAATAGGAAGTTACTTTATTTTAAAAATCTGGTTTTGTCTTGAGTAGCAAAATACATCAAAAGACCTTTTTTTCTACTCACCCATCATGTTGTGAATTATTTATTCGGTCTGTCTTTTTTTTCCGAGATATTTTCTGTTTAGAGACATTCTGTAAATGGGACTGTGTTCTTTTTATAGTGTAAGGAAGTAGTTAACTTTTTGTTACCACTTACAGTAAGAATAAAACATAATATTGGTAATAACAATAAAAACACTGACATCTAAGCACAATACAGAACCATGTAATCTGGCAATCAAATCATATGGCTTACAGGAATAGAAAGACATTAGATGGTTACTGTATATGCAAGATTTCAGCGAGGCTCACAGGAGAATATTTGTAATTTATGCCCCTAAGCTGCAGTCACTTGACAGCATCAATATTTAGTTTCACATAAAAAAAATTAATTGTGCCAAATATTGATAAAAGTATTGTATTCCTATTTGTTACTGCATAATAGGAGGGTCTAATGCTTATTAAGCCATTAAATCTACAGATCAAGGCAAGACCCCTACAAGAGTGTAATCTTTAGGAGAGACTAAAAGGTCCCTTTTAAAAGTTTTGCCTTCAAGAAACTGTTAGAAGAAGGGCAGAAGCACTGGCAACCTGTGCTTGATTTCCAATCAAGAAATGGATTTGTTTTCCTAAAGCAGAAAATCCTTGTCTTTCAGTAAAACACAAGATACACTGAATTATCCGTAAAGCTCTTACCCAAGAGCTGGTGCAGCTCAGCACAGACACATTCTGCAGCTGCAGGACAAATGTCTGATGCCTCAACAGACTGTTCTAGACGTGACCCCACAGTGATCATCCTCTGATTTAAGGAGCAGAGGAAGCTCAGCACACAGTTGGAAAAGGCACTGAGTTGGTGCCTGCCAGGCTCTAAATTACACTGGATTACACATGAGCAGGTTTTTTTATAAGATAAGAAAGTTTTGAGTTGCATAGATTAAAAAAGAAGGAATCAATCTTCTGTCTGTTGCTACCATATGCACCTCACTTCAAAGCAATCTTCAAGGACATTATTCCTCAGGCTGACATGCACGTGAGATGGTTACAGTGTGGGTAAAAAAAAAGGTCAAACCACACGTAGATAACACAGTCCAGGTGATAGCAGGAGTTAGAGCTCCCTCAGTTTAGAAGGGCTCAATTACATTGGCACTATTTTGTTGGTGTGGTGCCAAGAGAGCTTAGAAAAGAATTTGACCCCAGATGTTTCCAAAGAAGCAGCAACTTGAAATTTTCTGTCCAGCTCAGACCTTTTCGTGCTCCCACTGTCACTACTACTTAAAATGGAAGCAATTCCCTGCTTCTCTCCCTAATTTTGGTAAAAGGCTGATATTACACAAGCAGAAAAATCCCTTTTCCCCTTGGCCAGGAAGCCTGATCTTTTATAGCCTTTCATCCTACCCGAATTTTAAAAAATACCTCCTTTCCAGTTCACTGGCCAATGTGTACAGAACAGGTTCTTCAATTTTATTTCTGTTTCTCTTTCCTAGTACTGAGAAGTTACGAACTGGATTTCAAACAAGTTTTTAATTTTTTTGTTCCTAAGATATGGAATCCAAGTAATCATGAGGGGCTTTTTTAAGATTTTATTTTTAGTATTTAAGTAATTTTTTTTAGTATTTATATAAGCACTTGCTTTACAAATAGGGCTACCTGGGAGCTCCACAGCTGACTGCAAAAAAAGTCACAAAGTGTGGAGCTGAAAAATACATGAATCATTATGGTTATGTCTGAATGGCCCACAAATGTCCATAAAACAGATACATAAAAAACCCTTGTCTCTGGCAGCCCAGAAACTCAGAGGATTAAACTGTGATGGGGACAGGCCAACACCTGCTCTGTTCTGGCATCTCCAGCAACACTGGCTGCCCACAGTCACAGAGTAAACTGCAAAGGGATGCCATTGAGCCTTTCATATCCTCATTCAGCAGAAGGAAGCAGCACATGGGAGCTCAGCATCACAGAAGCAAGCTGGAAAACAATCCTTTGCAATAATGCATTACACTCTAAGTGAGGAGTCTGAGACTCTTTTCCTTTCCCTGGTATTCATATGAAACTGCAATGAAGGACAATTTTTAGCACATACCAGTATCAGGTTTGACCTTCAAGAGATCTGTCCTAATTTAGACTTATTTTCTTACATTGCACACAGAACTATATGACACAAGCAAAAGAATATAAAATTCAGTTGTTCCTGGTGTTTTGTACTGCATAAAAGATGAAATGTGGACATGCTGACTGAAGTCTGGACAAACATCTTCATCCTTCAAGGGTTTTTTTTTTAGACTATCTCATCATCACTGAATTTAATTAATGATTTGAAATTAATGGATCAATTAGTTGGAATTAATGGGTTGGAAGTCAGTCATATTTACATCCCCAACATGAGCTTCAGCTGCTTGTAATTTCTGCTTTGGGACTGAGCAGTCTGGCAGATGGAAACTAAATTGTGTTCGACCAGGAATTTCTAAAGACCTGGAGCCAGCAAAGTCATCTGCTGGAACAGGAAAACTCTACGTGCAACCTGCCAAGGTTTTAATTAGGAGGTAGCTCTGAATAAGTGATATTTTAGATGTGACTTGGGAAGGTGAATGTGAGCCACAGACATCAGAATCCCACTACTTATACCAACAAGAAGAGCCTGGCCTCTCCCATAGTGTCATCCAGCCAAAACTGCACAGGAGTCACTCTAAGATACGATGACCTAACTTTTGTGGCAAATACCATCAACTAAAGTGTTAGCAAGGCACCCCCCAATGCTCTTTTTCCTTGAGAACCTAGTATAGATACCCTACATAGCATGTGGGCTTATGCTTAAGTGGAATCAGTAGAGTATTATGGCAAGAGCCTTCCTGCAGCTGCCAGGAGCTCCAGCTGCACCCAGCGTGTGGAGAGGAAAACCAGCACCCCCTCAGAGAGTGGGAAAACCTCAGCTTGTACAGCCAGCGTTAGCACGAGAAATTATTTCACTGCTCCCACCAGCATGACAACTTACCCAGTTCCTGTCACTCACCACACATCCCTGCCACAGAGCCTGCAGGCTGAGAAAAGGGTGATGCTGTCCTGCTTAGCTGACTCATTTCATTTACAAAGAATACTTAGAGAACTCCACTTGTGTTCTGCAGAAGTGGGTGTCACCTGTTTGTTTCTTTTCATGGTATAAATATGCTGGTATGTAAATTAAATAAATAAGTGTTCTATGGAACAGGACTATGACATGATTAAAGAAAAAAATTAATTAAGCAGAGTCTTTACCAGTATTGCTTGCTGCTCTGGAAGCAGTCTGCAGAGCTGGCTTCCAGGTGGGCTTATTCAAACTCCTGCACAAGAAAAAAAGAACTCTTTAAACAGGAAATATGAATGGCATCCAAAGCATTAGATCTTCATCCTGACTGAAGTCAAGCCAGTAGCTAGGAGACTTCAGTCACTCAGCCTTTGTGACTGAATTTCACTTTATAAAATAATTGACTATATAGCAAAAGCTTAACAGGACTGGAGAGTCCCTAGAACCAGTGCTGGGGAATACAGATCACAGTGCCTTCCCTTGACAGTTGCTGCCTTTGCATAAATACACTCTGATTAGCATGGTCAGCATCCAGTTCATTCAGTGATGTGACAGAAGAACGATTTTCCTAAAAAACAGTAAGCAGAAGAGTGGCATTTTACTTTCAAAAACTTCAAATATGAGTTGTCAAAGATGAGAAATCTACATAGAAGCCAGTATGGCTGAGCAGTTACAGCCATTCCAGAGCATACATTGCAGGATTCTGCAATATTCAAGGCCTCTTCAAAGATTAATGAAATAAATTTCTGGTGCTTAGTAGGGAGAAGCTTTTACTAATAGTCAAATTTTCATGCAGGCAAGATCTTTCTCAGGTCCAGTCAAAAAGAACTTCTCTCCTTATGGACCTTATATTGTTTAAAATAAAAAATATCACAGCTACAGTACCACCAATAAAAGTAATTTCAAATTAATAAAATGTTAGAGCACAATTGAAAGGAATTCAGAATTTTAATATAATAACTCAAGAATTTTATACTAATCTCACATTCAGCACACACACGCATTAATTTAGGAAAAAGCTTCTGGAAGTTTGCATCAAGCTACCTGAAGAGGAAAGTTTGAAGTGAGCATCTAAGAGTTACAGGGAGCCAGAGAGGAGAAAGCCCAGAGCTGTGTTACTGTGCAAGGTGCTCTCCTGCAGAGCCTTCAGGAGACACACATTTAAGCAGGTTTGGCTGCAGTTGCACAGCCAAGCAGACCAGAAAGCTGTTTCTAGTCACTGGTAATCATGTGAAAAGTGAATTGTCCTCACTGTTCCCTGTGCTTTTGCCAATGTTTGTTACATGTATTCCCATGGAGTACCACCTCAGACACACTGTCCTTAACTAACCAAATTTTGCTCTGAGATCAGACAATCTCCATGTAAAATGGCTGCACTTAGTTCTCCATGAAGCTGTGACTACAGCTTTGTCCATGTGATCACCCAGGAATGAGGACAAAAAGGATCCTGGACTGGACACAGGGCACCAACAGCACTGGCATCTTCTTCAGAAAGTGCTTGTGAGCAATGGTTTCCTGACTCACCTGGTCCTGGCAGTAACAGCAGGAAGGGGAGGAATGGCCTTGGAGGGCAGGATGCTGCCAAGGGAAGGCCTTGGAACTGGAACTTCAGAAAGCAAAAGCAAAAATCCCAGCTGGAGGAACAGCTGGCCTTGTGCTGCTCTGCAGGGGGACACCAGGCAAGGATTCACAACAGCTGAATGACTGAAAAAGCAACAACAATATAAAGAGGAAATCAACAGCAGTGAAACTTTGTTTAAAGCTGCTCAACAATAGCACTTACATGTTTTTGTGTACGTAGGTGGGCTGGGGCCTAACAAAGCTTGACTTTCCAGTTTCTTACATTATGGTGTGCATTCTGTAAAGCAAGGTTCAGACCCAGAAGGACTTACAAGCCTGCATGTAGAATGCATTTATTGCCATAGCCCCTACAAATAGCAGCCTGCTCCCCAATGACTGGCACGAGTGAATGAATGGATGAACGCATGTTGGCATATTAATAGCAGTAATTTTGGATGGAAGTCATATTAATGTATGGATACACAAGGCCTACTTATCTCTTAATAGGTCTAAGAGAAGATATAAAATGTCATGTTAAATCACAGAGTTCTTCCTAAGTCAGAACACTCAGTGTATAATTTATGGCGTTTTCATGTTCTTAGGTTTCTTTATTTACAAAGTCAAAAGACACAAGATTGCATGAACCAGTGGGGAGATCTCATCAATTCATTTTAGAAAGACCTCTAGAACCCATAAAGAAATGTCACATTTTAAAATACAATTTGACATTAAAATGTCACAAACTGCCTCCACCTCTTGATTAAGTAATTTCAATCACAGATTTTACTTTCTAGTTTGTACAGCTCCTTATGTTAAGCACTATGTTGAAACTCTCTAATTTAGACCCAACTCTTTCCACTAAGCCCAGAATATGCAAGGGAAAAATATGAATTTAATGGAATGAAGGTCAGAGTTTTATTACTGGCATTCACAGTCTTTAACAGCCATCACTGACAAGTGACCCAAGAGCATCTCAGTACTCAGCTTTTGTTGAGGTAAATACACTTATTGGTGCTCCAAGATTTTAATCAGCTCATTCCAGTGAGACTTTAGGACCTTACGGTATGAACTAAACAGGAAAACAACACAAACCAGAGGAACATAGAAACTGTGAAAAGGACCTACTTCAAGAAAAAATATTTAAATAACTTTTTATGGACAGGTAAGCAGACCTTTCTACTGAACTAATGGTTGTGTGAAGTCTGCAGTGAGGCAACTGTAAGAACACTTATTTACCTGAATATATTTAAATAGTTACTAATGACTGATACGAAAATATTTGATTTTTACAAAAGGCTAGAAGATTGCACATAGTTGTGCAACACAATAGTTGTTTCTGAATGTAGCTCTATATAGGGCAGCCCTCCAAACTAAATAACACAATGTGGACTTAAAATTCAAATACAGCCCAAAAAATGACTCATTGGGGATCCAAAAATATTGAAGCCAAAAACTTAGCAAGCTTTCAACTTGTCATGGAAAGCAGCAATAAATGATAAATGCACACCCAGTACACCTTATTTTCAAAACCTGACAAGCCCACAAAACCAGACTTGCAGTAGTGCACTCTATTGCAAAAGCTATCAGTGCTTGTTTGTTCAAAATAGAAACTGTCAATACTTCAAGAGCCAACCAGGAGACATCAGTTCAGTGCAGATGGTGCCTCAGACTCACGCAAATGTCACACAGCAGAGTGGCTGTGCAGAGCTGGCAGGACACTGTGTGCGCATTTTTGGTTGCACCTTTGCGGTTTTGATGTTCCAAGTATCAAGCACTTATATTCAAGTAATTTCAGATTTTACACAGGAGCATACAGAAGAGCTGTAGCTCTGCTACAATTTGAACAAATACAAATTTCAGACAATACACACTTGAGAACGGAAAAGGGCAGCACATGACCTTGGATTTGCAAGACAAAGCTTGTCAGATCTTGGGCTCCGTTGCCGGTCAGAGCTCCATTTATGAGAAATCGTGTGTATGGTGAAAGTGAAAGGCACATACAAGTTTCTTTTTCTTACCTACAGATATCTCTAATTTGCCAATACGTTATCTAGACTCCTATAAAGATAACACTGTGATTACTAATAACCCTAGCAGATGTGGGTTAGGTATTTTCATTTTTGTTCTCACAGATTTTTAAGGCAGAGGGAGACTTTAACAGTTGACCCCACTATTTGACACAGACCATTGGTTTATTTGCATTCTGGTACCTCTGGCTCTTCCTTTGCTGGGAACTCAGTGGTGTTTCAGTCCTCTCCAGACCACAAGAGCTTCCAGCACTCACCAGTGGAGCTGAGGAGGCTGAAGCACACTCACTATTGCATTCATGCTGCCATTTAATGCAATCGGTTTTACATTCATTTCTGCCAAATGAAATACTTGAGTGAGTATCTGGGGACAGCAAAAACATTCTCCAGGCCCCTTTTTTCTCTCCATCCAAGTTTGTGAACAACAGTTAATCATACTGATGAAGGAATTAATATCTTTGGGCAGCCATTTTTCAAATGCAACTGGGCTGGCTCCAATCACTCTCCAGTTCCACTGCTATTCCCTGCCCAGTAAAATGAAGCATTCAGGTATCTAGATTAGATTCAGAATACATAATGTGGATAGTTCACAAAACACTGGCTGGCCCTGTTAAATAACAGTATATACTGCTCATACAAGCAGTGCTGCTCAGTATCAATCACTGATTCTTCTGACTGAAGGGTGTATGCCCTGTTCTGAAGGGTACACAGTGCCTTCTGAAAAATGCTACACACTTCAGGCCTCCTGTGGTATCAGCCTGAGTAATGGTCATTAGCAACTTGCAAAATCAAGGGAGGAACAGTCCTTATTAAGAAAAGCTCTGAAGTTTACAGTCACAGGAGTGTTCATTCAAATAGTGCCACATTTTACTCAAAGTTGACAGTGTTTAGTGAATGTCCCTTTTGCTTGTGGCAACTTTCCATTCTGTTTCTTAGAAATGTCACTGTACTATCCTGGGTTCTGGCTGGACACATGATTGTCTGGGGAAACAGAAATTCCAGCCAAAGAAAATGGAACTGAAAGTAACTGGAGAACCTTTCTCATTCATCATTTGATCCATACAACAGATAGATGCATTTCCTTCTAAAGGCTGCATTTCCCAGATGTAAAACAGTAAAGCTCCCTCTGCCAGCACTTCTGCAATCTCCGTCATGCAGCTGTGGAGTGTTGTGAACTGATAACATTCGTACAGAGTACTTGTCATAAAAGGAGCATTGCCATAAAATTCTTACTCATAAACTGTGGGGAAAGTTTCTGTCCTTGAATTCCAAGCAATTTTCATGTTTTGCAATGTCCTCAAATTATAGCTTATGGTCTGTAACCCTTACATTAAGCTTGGTTAAATTCCTGGTGCATGAGTAGGAAAGAGTGTGCTATTGGTTATTATTTCATCAGAAAAGTTACAGATGGATGACACAGGAGCAATGATTTCATCTTTCCTGGTAGCTGTGTCTCTTGCAGGCTCACACTGAAGAACAAATTTCCATCATGGTTTTCATTTTGCTGGTTTTCATTCACACATTTATATTATCTCTAAAGGTCTGGATATGTAATGTCTTGACTCAATAGCTCTGAAGTTGTATCTTCATGCTGCAGCTTTGCCTAAATGGGCAGTCTGTACATTTCAGATGGCAAGCAATGAACAGGCTCTGCATGAAAAGGCCTATGGAAAGAGACAATTGTGTCCTGGGCCAGTCCCTGTCCTACATCCCACTGAGTGGCAGGAGAGAACATCTGCTTGTTTTTCTAGCACTTTTAATAAGTGCTACAGCTTGATTGGGCACAGTTTGGGCTCTGGAAGCAGGTTAGCTCTGATCATACAAGTGCAAGAGTCCTGGGAAGGTGGGATGAGACCCCCTAGATTGCAGACCTAGAAACTCCGAGGTGTACCTGAGCATGTCCTGTTGCAGAGCTGACTCTGGCAACCAACTGCTTGGGACTGAAGCACTTCCTGATACCTTTCCCCCCTCCCCTTCCTCTCTTCTTCCTTCAGAGTGTGCACAGACCCTACCATAAGACCTCACTCAGAAGTAAAGGGAGGACCTGTTTATTGCATTGAAATGATAAAGCAACAGATGACTTACACCTGGGAGGTACTGCAGCTGCATTTCATCAGCCAGGAAATGTTGCATAGTCACAAAATGTTGCATACAGGAGAACTGAGACTACTTGTTTTTAACCCTCTGCCCTGTTGGGCATCAGTTTCCAAAGATGGGCTGGGTTCCCTAACTTCCCTAGAACTCAGGGCTAGTTAGACTTCTTTCTTGTCCAAACCTGTTGTTAACTTTAATATTTATTTGGCTACTGCAGCTAAGGCTGATTACTCATTTAACCTCACATGCTGTACTTACAGTATATTCTAGGAAACTTTAATTAGTTCATGTTTTTGTCTGAAATACAATTACATTAAAAAAAATTAACATAAGACACCAATTCAGTATGGTTTTCCTTTCCTCAGTGTTGCCAGTTTGATGTTTGTGGAACAACTGTCACTATTATTTTCAAGCCGAATTAAATAATAGAGGTTTGAAGTACTTTTCATCCCTTCAGAGACTTCATTAAAGACACTTTCTAAAGGGGTATCATAATCTTTTTGACCTCCTCAGTTTTATCGGCCACTTTACTAGTGAGATCTTTTGTGGAAATATGGGTGCTTCAGGCATAAATTTGGGAAATCAGGCTCAAAGCCCTTCCTGGCATGGACTCAAGGACAGACTTTTCGAGCTTATTTTGAAATTAGGACCTCACACTTCAAACCCATAGAAGGAAACATTCTCTGGTCTTCCTGTGACCTTGCCTTAGTTTGCAGAAAGGCCTTCAAGAGCCATTGACCTACAGAAGGAATGGGC
Organism: Vireo altiloquus; assembly: GCA_013396875.1. NCBI lineage: Eukaryota > Metazoa > Chordata > Aves > Passeriformes > Vireonidae > Vireo > Vireo altiloquus. The sequence continues at coordinate 260,625 of VZRF01001342.1, forward strand.
CTTGCCTTTAGGCCTTCAGGTTGGGGCATTGATTTGACAGAGGTGAGCCACTGAATTTTGTCTCAGCTTCAAATACCACTTAAGTAGCTTATCTAATAACTGATTAATGTGCAGTGAGTAACAGCACTCAGAGGAGTCACCAGAATCCAGCATTTCCCAGTCACAAGTGACTGCTCTAGCTGTTAAGTTACCAAATACTTAACAAATACTCCTCATTCCCTCTCAGTGACAGGAGACTGCTACTTACTTGTTAGGACAACTGCAAGAAAAGGGAGAAACTGAAGTTTGACTGCTCTCCTGCCAAGCAGGGACACAAGTCTCACTTTCCCACATTCTGAGGAGGTCTAAGTACTAATCAGCTGCCCCAGCAATGTTCTCTTGGCTTGGTCCATTTTTAAAAGGCTGCCATTCTTCAGAGACCGATTTTTGAACAATCTCAAGAGGGGGAAAGGCTTCAGCTCTGTAGGCAATAGTTCCTTACTGGCTGCTTGCATGGCACACTGGCTGCTTTGGATCTCCTCTCAAAGAAACTCAGTGCTCTCAATGTACACCACAGTGGACCATAAACAGGTCCAGCATTTTATCTCAGAAACTTCCAACTTTTGTAGGGCAGTGCTCAATGTTGTGACACACTTCTTTTCTGGCTTTTAGTCTAAGTAGCTAGAACAAGGTCACCAGGCAGTCTGTTTCAGAGCAGGGCTGAAATCCATGTATTCATTCAATGCTGAAGCTATTGGATTGTCTTTCCTTGCTGTGCCCATTTCCTAATCTGTAAATGTTGGTCCTTGCAAAAGGCTTTGTCATACACAAATGAGTGTGGTTTAACCAGCACATCGTCTTGTCTTTCACACAGTGGCTGCTCTTGTCACACTTGAGAGACAAGCAGAGCACACCTTTACAGTTTGAATTGCCTTGGAAAAGCATGTGGCTTCTTGCAGTCAAATGTTTCCTGTTTGCTGTAGAGCTCACTCTAACTCACTCTATGGGAGTAACTCTAATGATTGCTGACAATGGATGTAAATAATATGTACGAGATATAGCAGGGGGATGAAGAGGGTGGACACTACTGAATATAACTTGGATGATAAAAGAACCAATTGAGAAGATGAATTTTCAACACACTGACTCATTCAGATGGAGTAATTTGAACAAATTTGCAGTGATCACCCAGACTCCTATAAAGAAGAACTCATGACAGATAAGGATAGATAATAAAAGATAGTAAAGATCTTGTGAACTCTGAGCCTGTAATTACTTGCACAGTAATAAGCTGGAATGCTTTTACTAGATGTCTTCAGCATGCAGGGATGAAAACATGGTTTTTCCCTCCAGCAGAGGGGGCTTGGCAGTAAGTTTTCTAAACACAAAACCAAATGATTTCTTCGGAAATTGAGTAATACTAAATTGAACTGACTTTAATAGGAACTTGCGTAGAATTATAGGTAAAAACAGAACTTCCTCCAAACACGAGATTCAAATATAAACAGACACAATTCCAGTGAGTGTTGTTCTGGCTATCTTTGTTTCTCTTATTTCTCAGTGTGGCTTTTCTATTTCAGCAGAAAGCCCTTGTAGTTACACCTGACACGCACAGTATGCAAGTAAAGGTTTTGCTCCTAATTCCTTTGAAAAGCTGAGTCCAAGTTCCTGTTAAATCTGTCCCTGTAAACTACTTCAATGTAAGCACAAGAAAATAACAGAGAAGACACTGAGGTGAAGTCCTGGTGGAAAGTTTTCCAAGCCACAACAAAGGTGAGTATTTGAAGGCAGAGCATGTCCTCTGAGTAGTCCAAGAGTTTACAGTACAGTTATTTGCAGCCATAAACAATTGACATAAATCTGGATAGCCAGAAGAGACACTGGCAACCTCTCAGTATGGGTGAGACCAAAACTGTGGATGTAATCCGAGGTGGTACAAAAGCCAGTTTGAAGCTAATGCTTAAGTTGCACACAGTGTCATGTAAAGACAAAGGAGTGACACATGTTTTTATTTAAATTAAAACAGGCTTGCTAGTCATCTGCTAAATTCCTCTTTTTCATGGCTAATTGGATTTGTCCCCCAAGTACTGTCTCCTTGCTCGATTTCAACTCTAGTAGGGGAGAAGTATACAGGCAGGTGCATTTGAATACCTGGAATTATATACTCTTCATTATTTCTGATGAATAGTCTTACTCCACATGTGACTACTTGAAAATAGCACTGTTCAGTGCTGTTCAAAACCTGCTTCTTTTACTTCTAATGAGAACTAGCTGTCAGTTTTAATGACGGATTCTGGTAAATGTAATTTCACCTCTGTGGCTCCAGCTTCTGGTGAAGGAAATATTGAAAATAATGATGCACAGGAGCAACTCAAAATGAAATTCAAGCCAGATGTAGCAGAAGGTGCAAATGACTCACCATGACCAGTAAGGGTGCAGCACTTTCCCTCCCTGATGTGGGCACGGCTGTCCTGTCACAGCCACAGTCAGCAGTCACCTTGCAGGATGCTGGGAGGTGCAGCACTCCCAGCACGGGGCTCTGCCCACTCACTGCCCTCACTGGTCATTCTGGTGAGCTCTTCTCAGAAGGCAGGATCTCAGCACCCACTGTTTTCGTGGGGCGCCACCCACATAGCCCCATAATTTTCCTTAAGTACTAATAAAATATGAGTATGTTTGGGAGGAAGAGGACAGGAGAGTTCTGGTCACCTGGTGATATAAAATTATCACTTAGTGTGGATATCAGGTTGATCAGATTGTCTTTTAAATCTTCTCTTTGGAAGTGGATGTACTATGTACTGACACTATTTCTGGTATTTTTGGTAGAAGAAAAAGGGGTTTAGGGCAGCTCACTGGGAGGAAGGGGTATGGGGCAGGTCACTGTGTGTCCTCAGTCCCCAAGGCAGAATCCCAGCTGATGGCACCAGCTCTGATCGATGGTGAGCCCCAGCCCCTCCTGCCTTTGAGTCCCTTCATCCAGGCCACATCTCCAGCACTTCCACCCACTGATGGCAGCTTTGGACCCAGTGTCCTCTGCAGCCCTTGCCTCCCATCTCCAGTGCCAGGTCCCCAGTGCCAGCCACCCCTCAGTTCCCTCTGGCCTCTGCAATAATCCGAGCTCCTTCCTGGCATCAGCTCCTCGGGTATCCCCTCCTCAGGCACACTTTGGGAAAACCCTAACTCCTACTTTTCAGATGGGAGGCTTGCAAAACACACCAAGTCCTCCACCATTCACTGCTGTGGACTTGGATGAGGGAAAGCAACTGGGTGTCAGCTTTGATAAGGCCATGCCCTGCAGAGCACTGCTCTGGAGGGCACCAGAGGGGATTGGGAAAGAAAAAGGAGAAGAAAGGTGGGCAGTTATAGGAATTTGCAAGAAAAAGAATGTTCTTTAATGACTTGAGTCAGAATACAAGGAGGCTGAACTTCCCAGAAAGGAAGTTCACTAACAAGGAACCACAGATAACCTTCAGATGCCAAACTGAAAACTCTGGAGAAAGTAGACAATTCTCAGAACAAAAAAAAAGCCCTGTACAAAATATACTTAATATAACAGACAGAAAGCAAAAGGCAGACAGGATCTTGAAACTAAAAGAGGTATTAAACAGGAATTAAAGGGTCACTTAAAGGATAACATTGGGCTGGAAAGCAGAAAAAATCAGATTGGAGTAGATTTTAAACCTGTGACATTAGTATTTGTTCACACAGAGAAAGGTCATATCGGACAAAGTTCCAGCACTATTATGGAGGAAGCCAATAAGGAGTTAGCACAGAGGGAGTACAATAAATTTTAAAAAATAAGAAAAAGGACTGTGGAGGAGAGGAGACAAGGTAGAAACAGAAGAGTAAAGAAAGAAGCAGCAGAATAAATATTGCATAAGACAAAGAAGGAAAAAAGAACAGAACAGCCCGTTCTAGGTCAGCTCATGGAAACCTGCAGATCTCCCAAACATGTTTTATTAATTCCCAATGCCAAGTTTAAAGGTGTGTGTGTGTACTTTTCACATGGAAAGGCAACTGTCTGTGCAAATTCAAAATGCACCAGGGTAAGCGTTATCTTAATGGCAAAGGATATTCCAAAACCATGAGCCCAGAGGAGTGAAATGACATCTGAGTGCTTCAGATATAAAATATTCTACTGCAAGTGACACTGGATGCTGCTGATCTAAAAGCTACTAGACATTGATATTGCTGTTATTTTAATAAGGACTTCTTCCAGCTCAGTTCATCTTTCCATAGGTGCTAATTCTTTGAAGGTACAGTAGGTACATTAGAAAATGTACTATAACTAAATATGTAATTGTCTCCCATTCAGCATATTTACAAACATACTCTTAAAAAAAAAAAAAAGAAAAGAAAAAAAAAGGTAGAAAATGAGTATTCTTTCACATGAAATGAAAGCAACAAAGATTTTAGTATTTTTAGGCCATCAAGAGATGTAAAAGCCCAGTAAAAGTATGTGAATACAAGTGCCAAGAACTTTCACATGAAAGATCCAAGCAGATGCATCATTTTGCAGGTGTGGGTGGAGTCACTGCTAAGCAGACAAAAAGTCTGAACAGTCCTGTTGGGTCTACTGTGAGATCATTACCTCCAGACAAGAAAAAGTAATGGGTCATATTTGTCAATTCGATTCCTCCAGGGATGAATGGAGCCCCTCTTGGCAGGGTGCAAAAAGAGAAGTAAAACCACCCAACTAGAAAAGGGTGTCTGTGCTGAGTTCCCAGTGACTGCAACGGCTGAGTCACAGTGGGTTCTTGGACATGCAGGGGAGTTTTAGCAGGAAACCGCCTACCACTTTATTTACAGCTCTCCTTCAGCTCTGCCATTCGACTCAGCTCGGTCGGTGATTTTATCACTCCACATGTTGTGGATGCAGTTGCACAGACACTTTCCAAAAGGCCACATATGTTTAGCGTTGGTTTTTCATGAGGTTTCAATACATTCACTTCAGATGGAAGAAATACTGCCCCTTCTGCCTCCTTCTCTCCATCGACTTGGATTTGAGTCATCCCTGACCTGCACAGATGCTTTGCATTGCTCAGCTCATCTGTTTAGAAACCAGCATGCTGGCAGTGTGTGCCTTGTGACTACAGGCACAAAAGCACTTATCTTCAAAATGTGAACACTTCTGGTGTCTTGTGATTAATTTTAAGTAAGGCAGGAGCTCCAAGGTCCCGAAAAGCAGGGGGAACCCCAGTTCTGCCAGCCTATCCTGCCTCAACTCAGTGACTTCCACATTCAGCACCTGGGAGAGTCCTTCTCTCCCATGTGCAGCACATTATCTTTCTGGCAATTAACATAATTAAACAGCAGTAAGTTAGTATAAAGAACACCATTCTAAAATGTTAATATGTTCTTCTTTGTAAAACACAGAATTATCTTCAGGAAACTCTGTTTAAAAAATCTAATTGTTTGCAAATTCAGCCCTTAAAATTAAGATAGGGCCTTCCTTGTGTTTCCTGCCAATTGTGTCCTAGTTTTGTGAGAGTTGAGATCACACATTTCCCCAGCACCTCTGTGGCAGTGCACACATGTGTGAGTGGGCAGATTTCAGGTTGCATATGCAAATATAAATCTGATATTGCCCAGTTTTTCAGTTCTTGGCTTTGTAACCATGTACCATCGGCATGGTGAGCGTACCAGGGTACAGAATGGCAGGAAGGCTGTGGTATATGCTCCACTGAAGTGCAAACCCCTGATTAGGAGAACAGAAGAGGAAATGGGGTAATAATTCTCTGGAAGAGTGTTGTGCTCTCTGCACAGCCTCATGACTGCACTGAAATCCCATTTTCAGAGGGGAATGGCAGCTAAACCCCCGGTGATGAGGACTTGTCTCCAGTCACAGAGTGCTCCTCAGCATGGTAAACCCAGTGGAGAAAAATGCACAAACCCTCCCAAATCTGCTTCTGCCTGCACAGGCACCTGTCATATTTCCCCAGCCCTGATAAGGAGGGGAGGAGATAAAGGAAGGAACAAAAACCAAGAAGATACCACTTCTGTCTGCATATAGCAGTCTGCAGAATAGTTTATGTAAATTAGAATCAGCCACAGGACTTCTGGGAAGCTGGCAGTGACACTATCAGTGTGTCAAAGTTAAGGTATGAGTGAAATTAAGAGAGGGAAGTCTCTTAAAGCTGTTTCTGAATAACCAGTACAAACATGCAGTTCATCCAGCATGAATTGCTTTGGCAAGCTATCTTGGCAGCTTCAGAGACTCAGGATCACTTTCTCTTTTTTCTGCTGCACAGAACTCTGCTTGTGGGTCATTTTTTGAAGCCAGATTCAGCTTTAGCCCTGCCTTTCAAGGTCACATTTGAGAGATCGTCATAGGCAGAGCAGAGAAAGGATGCTGAATGAATCATGAGAGATGATCTGTTTGCCAAAGCCCTGCAGGCTGTACCACTCTTGGCATTTTGACATGGACAGGATTCATACATGACCTGAAAAAACACAGTGAATGTGACTCCCTAACAGCCAATGGGTTTTACCTCCCAGGCTCCAGTCCAGTGTTTCCCTCTCTCCCCAGATCACACCCCTCCTACTCTTCCCCCACCATCACAATCACGTGTTGGTGCAAAATGAACAGAAAATAGCCACACTCAGATCTGCCTGCCACCCGCTAGTGGAAACTGGGAATTCACTGGAATTCATGGAACTGGAGGCAGGTCACAAACACGCCCCTGATGCCACAATTTATCTGCACGGTTGATATTTTAGAGTTTCATGTATGTAGTTCAGTTTCCCTGAAACTAACCTTTGGGGAAAAAAAAAGGAAAGAAAAAAAAAAAGAAGAAAAACCCACAGCCTTTCAGGGGGATCAGAAACCAATTTCAGGAAACATTACCAACTTTGATGGTAAATGCAGCCACTGAGAGTAAATGCATTCTTTTGTGTATGTGTGTGTGTGTATTGGACCAAGTTTTTTATTGAATTTCCTACAAACAGAGGAGTAAAAGTGTGGAATGCTATGAGTTATTGCTGGACCTGTGGTGAACTATTTTTAGTATGGCTCATGAGCAAGCAAGAAGTGAGCACTTCTTTGGACTAGACAAGCTGCTTTTTCCAGGCCTAACACCTGGAACCCTCCAGTGCCAGGGATCTTTTGGCAGCCTCTGCCTGGGGCTCCCCTTGTTTGTGGCCCAATGGTCAATGACTGTCCTGGGGAAAATGACACTAATATGCAAGGAATAAAAAGCCAGAATTAATCTGGAGAAGTTAGGCAGAATCCTTTCAGCTAATTCAAGATTTGTAATGCAAGTGTATCTAGAAGAGACCTTTGAATGTCTTTGTCCTTAATCTCTTTAAAAGTAGGCTATTTTTAGCAGTAGAGCTAAGGTCAGGACTGCTCTATTCTGGGTGCAATCCTGCTTTTCCGTTTTGCTAAAAACATCTACTTGGAGGTCTCTGCCCAACTGCCACTGGCAGCATTTTGGGTGCAGAAGTCAAGCCTCCATGAGAAGTTGCATTTGCATCCTCCTATAGCCATAGAACATCCATCACATTCCTATTAAAGCAACAGCACCAACTAGGAACAAAATGTTCACTCTGCACAACAAAGAAAAGGATTCCTGAGACACTTGCTAAGAACACAGACACTGTACTATTGTTGCTGTGTTTATATTCCAGGGGAACGGGAAATCTTCTGAAGGGCTCTGATGAAACTCTTGCCCAGTCTTTAGCAAAGAAGGCTAAACTCGCAGAAATGTCCTCCTGACCAGAGTACAGACTCTGAGCATGGACTTGGGAAGACACTGGGGCATTTTTATGGTACCCATAAATTCTGGGTGTCTGGCTGGCCTCTGAAGCTCAGCAAACCTCTCAGGATGTGCAGGACCTTGTCTGTAGCCCACTCCACCTTTGCCATGGGTAAGGACAGCACTGTATGAGGATTACAAAGGGCCTAACTGCAAAAAGTACACCCTGTCAGTAACAGAACTTTTCTTACAGACTCAGGAAGAGTGTGTATAAACCTCTTTATGTGGGAAATCAGGAGAAAGAGCACAGTATTGAAATTTACATTAAATTTACGTTCATATGTTTATTGATATTTCTTCCTAGTATTGTAGTACGTGCTTAATTGCATCTATTTGCCTATAAAAGTTCTTGAGGGAAAAAGCCCCAACACTTGGCATGGGAAGAATTATATCTGCTTTTTCTTTACAAGTTATCAGACAGCTAATCTGAATTTTTAAACTGATGATTTGAGAAATCTAATTATGGAACTTCATCTTAGATATGTACTAAATCAGCAACTACCTGAAGGCTGTATTAATTTATGCTGGATGAGGCTACAATGTCAGGATATACAGATCATTTTGTTTAGAAATAAACCCTGAAGGTCACGGACACAGTTTTGGTACTGCTGCAGAAACTGAGAGGTAACTCAGTCCATACTCCAGAGCCAGTACAGGACAGCTGGAGCAAAGAACTAAGAAGAAATACAAATTTAAACTGTTCTCCTGTAAGAATAGCTCCAGTTACCATTCCAAAAGGCTTTTCTGTGAGTAAAGGTCTATTAGAATTACCTGTGGTTTCAGGCCACAGGTCACTATCCACATGTCCAGGAAGTTTTTGAAGGTCATCTTGGCAAGCTCAGTTCATGTGACTATGGGTAAGGCTTCCTCTAGACTCATTACCAGACACTTTGCCTATTTTCTTTTGACGTTATTATGAACTGAAATAGATCTGCAGTTGAAATACAGCACAGCACAGCACAGCACTCATTTCCAGTTTAACACAAGTGACAATAGCACTTCTTGCACTCTCAGAGGACAAAGTGACCCTGGAAAAGTGAGTCACCACAGACAGAAAACCTCCCTACAAGAGCAACTCAGTGACATCTCTCCAGAACTCCTATAGGAAATCCTCCAGGCTGGGCACTCTTCCCACTTTCATATTCTTAATTATCTAATTTACTGATAGGGGACATCAAGGCCTGCATGCTAAGCTACACTAATTTTACATAACATAATATTTCTTCTTTAATTAATCCAAAAGTGTGTGTGGTGAGGTCTGTATCTAACTAATAATGATCTTTCTAAAATTAGAAAATGCGTCATTAATATTGTTAGATGATGTTTCTTTAACATCAGATGCCAAAAATTCTATATTTGAAGGACTTTTATCTTTCATTAGAAACTGTCAGCTTATTCTCCTGATTCCTAGAAATTTTCCTGGAGCTGGAATATGGTGAAGCTAATCTATTTTGAACTCAGCTTGTTAAGTTCACATGTAAAATTGGCTGAGGTTTGCAATAAATCTGGAGAGGGAAAGTGTCTGAAGAAAAAAAAATCCAATTCTTTTTCCATGAGAGCAATTATGGTGGTTTTTTTTTCCTTTTCTTTTCTTGGCAAATAAGGAATTGATATTTGTACTCTGATGAAAAATACTGACCCATCTATCAGGACCTCTTCTTTCTCCAGGAACAGAGAAGGAACAGAAATCTGGATTATTTCTCAATACTTTGAAGACCACAGGCCAATTTTATTATATATTGGATCTATCTGTAGAGTAGAATAAAAGCTGCACCTTTGGTAGTTTCTGTTTATCTGGTATAGGAGGTATTAGATACTGCAGAATCTAATGTACTCCAGCAGCAGAAGAGTTTGGTGGTTTATGATTTGAGATTTGACTGCAACTGTAAAAAGGATGTGTCAAGGTAAATTACAAGCACAGTAGGAATACAGAGGTCAGCATATCATGCTCATGGAAGATCTTTTCCCTGAGTATTAGTAGTGATTTATTCCAATTTAGTCATCCAGGCTTGATGGCTTCAAGTTTTACAAATCCAGCCAAATCATCTGAAAGTGTCTCAGTGAATTGTGAAAGAAGTAAGATTGTACCTGGATCTGGCTGTCAAGCAGCAAAACACTGCTTTGCCATCACCTTCTGATTTCTCAACTTCTGTCTGTGCTACTTCTGTCTTCTGGAACAGCACCTCATCAGTCTTTGTTCACTTTAAGAACAAGACCACCTTTTTCCTTTTCATTTGGGCTATAGAATCTCTCTACATTCAAAGAAATGGAACTGAGATTTTGATCCATTTGACCATATTAAGAATTAATTTTAATCCGTTTCTGTGGACTGAAAACCAAAGGTGAAGGAACACTTGAATCATTTCCTCTGCCTCACCTCAACCTTAAAAATCTGCTCATGTGTTGATTATGCCCAAGAATAGAATACATCAGAAAGTGATTCAACAATCTTTGACTTACTACAGTAGAAGCGCAGCATTTGCCTCTGGAATTGTGGGACCACCACTGCAGCAGCAAATGAAAATTTGTAGTCATTTGGGACAATCTAAACTGGCACTGAAAAGAAAGAGAAGTGGTGGAAAATGCCTGAAAGAATGGGAAACTATAAAAGCAGAGAGTGAAGATACCTTTGAAATAGCAATAAAGATACACTCGAGACCTTTTTGGATTGTTAAGTGATGTTCTGCTTGTTATCCTCAAGGTTCCCACTTAAAAGGAATTTTTTTCTAAAGCTCACGACCTCTCCTGTGCACTCTTTACAATCAGAATCCCCTTCCCATATTTCATGGATCTGTATCTGCCTAAGGACTCCAACTGCATGTACAAACCATAACCTTGGCTCCAAAACCCACAGCACAGTTCAGCACCTCAGCTGATTTTCCTGTGCCAAGTTACCACCCTCCTTTCATAGGCTTGGGATCTGAAAAGACATGAGAACAGGGAGCTGGAGAAACAGAGTGTGGCTTCAAGCAAGGGAGAGAGTGCTGGGGAGCAAGGGAAGCAATGGAAAGGGAGCAGAGCTCTGTACTGGCTCATTTTGGAAAGGATCACTCCAGTGTTTTATTTCAGCCAGACTGGAATAAAATTAGCAGCTGGCTCTGAATTCAGGGTCTGTGTTCCTCCACCCAGCACTGAAAGCTCTGTAGTCCAGCAGGTGTATCTGGAAGCCAAACTAGCTTTATATACTTCTGCTTTACCATGTCCAGCCCAGTATTTATTGCTGCAGCTCCCCTGAACAGCACCCTGCTACCTCTGCAATTAGCACCAACATTATTTTTAGGGACCTAAAGTTCCTTCATCAGTTTTGGATTATGCACCTACATTCACACACAGAAAATCCAACAAGACAAATTTGTCATTCGGATGAAAAATCCAGTAGAAAGCAGGCTGCCCTTTCACAATATTTTTACCAACAATTTGAGACTTTCCCTTTTTTTTCCCTCACTCAACTAATTACCAAGAAGGATGTCTAAACTACTGAAATGCTGAAAGCTCAAACCACATTTTTGTGTGGTTAAGTGCTCAGCATTTGAATTCCTGAGACTAATGCGAATCTTGATTTGACTTAGTTACTATCAATAAGGAACTTCCACTGAACATCAGACAGGATCCATTTAGTCTGGGCTCAGGGAAACCAGCATTAGCTACCCCTGAAAAAAGTAATTAACAACATTTAAAATAAACAATTCTAGAACAGCCGGCTGAAAAAGAAACTTCCCTCATAGCCTCAGACAGTTAATTTATTGCTTATTTGAAAAATAGCAGTTTATATCTCTTACAATGAAATATTTCAAACATGGACTATTCAAAGGAACTTAAAGGACAGAGAGGCTCAGCTGCTACTCAGCCTTAGTCCACAAGTGTGGATGCCGACAGCTTGGTCAGAGAAAAGTTCTCAGCTTCCGCAACCATGAGAAAAGTTTTCTCTAGCTGTGGAAAAAGAATCATTTCCCACAGCTAGAGGATGAGAAACTTCAAGAAGGTTTTGTAAACCTCTGGGATGTTTTGAGAAAATTTATCTCAATGGTATTTGTTGCATTTGTTATCCTAATGGTTTACTCTTTAGCTACCCAATTGTAGCTGTACCTTGCTCAGTTTCTCTCAAACTCTCTTACTGAGCTGCTGAGGAGCAGCAAGTCAGAGAAAGCATGTCTGCCTGTTTCCTTAACACATAAAATATACATATATACATGAAATAGAGAAGATATTTGCCTTCTGATCTGAAGTCAATCTTATGCTGCAAGAGGCCAAACCTGGCCATCAGTTGCAACACACAAGTCCTGTGCACGGCCAGGAGTTGGACTCGATGATCCTTGTGGGTCCCTTCCACCCAACTTATTCTGTGATTCTGTGTAATTAAGCTTAATTTGCTTAACTTCCAAACCCCACAGTTCTCCATTCTAGCCAGCAGACGTGCACTTTCTAACAACTAATACAGTGACTCTTTTTGAGAAGACAAAACCACAAATTCCTCTCATCCATCCTACCTGGATGGGGTCTGACTTGTACATTATCTGCAGAACAGCACAAATTCCAGATCAGACAGAATTTATTAATGCTTTACCAACTGGCTTGCCCTTGTCTAGGTAGATGCTTCTCAAGGCTTGGTGACACCCTCAAAATATATTTGTTCTTGGCATAATGATAAATTTGCTGTGACTGTCAGTCTGGCCAGACATACATTGTTCTTCAGTGATACCTAGCGTGAAAACTAATACCAGCATAAAGTGAGTCACATCTGGAGCTGTTTTACCTGGAAGAGTTGACTAAAAGGACAAGAGGATGAACTGTATGCATCAGGCCCACTTTATTACCTCTTAACTTAGAAAATGATTGACTGGGTAGTATGGGAATGGAGATGTGTAAGGAAATGTCTCGTCACAATAGCTGCATCTCTTGGACATGTCCTGTTTAAATGCATCGAGCTCTAACCCAAATACCTCATCAAAGTGGGTGACAGAGGTTCACGCTTGGCTCAGTGCTGCTGGTTTCACTGCATCTGAAAGCAGACTCAGAGACAGTGTGGTGTCTAACTTACTTGCACAATCAAAGAATTCCGATTTCAAGGGTTTCGTTTAAATGAAAATTCAGATTCTGGAGAAGAAAACAAAACCCACTAAAACAGGAAGGATGGTATTGTGGTTAAGTTTCTAGTGTAGGGCTGTGAAGACCTGAATTATGTTCCATTCCTAGCCCTTCTGCAGACTATCTCACTCTCTGACTTCAAACAAATCACCGAATCTCTTGGTGCTTCAGTTTCCTTTTTCTAAAGATGATGCTGGTGATTTGATCAGTTTAAATACTGAGCACATTCACGTAAGAGCTACCATGTACAGTATCAGCACAAGAGAGGCTCTAACCTCAAAAGACTAAAATATGGGACCCTATTTACTGAACTTGCAAGAAAATAGCAATTCTGTATTAATTCCCACAGTGATCACCCACTTACTGTACCAAACTCAAAACAACATGCTGTCCCACAGACACACTGGCCTGCAAATTAATCCAGATTCATCACAGAATCAGTGTCTGCTTCTATTCTCAAAAGTTAAGAAAAAGCTAAAATGGGGAGTGCCTGCTGATTTCCTAAGCCTTTCAGGTTTTTTTGGTTTATTTTCTCCACAGGACTGTCTGTGCAGTGGGGGTAAATTCAGCAGGGTGTGTAGTGCCCCATAATGGAATTTATACTGGGGAATACCATACATGGTATCACAACCTCCTCCCTCCTGGTGGTTTCAGAGGGTGAGGAAAGGCTTGGAGCACAAATAGAGGATGCTCTGCCTGCATTAATCTGCTGTTAGTTGGGCTAAGAGTGTGGAGTTTGGAAGACTAACCAACAGGTGAATGTCTCATATATTCCCAACAGATACAGTACTCTCCTACCTTCAAAACCAGCTTCAGAACCATGTTGTTTCTCTAGCTGCCTCCTGGCAGACCTTATCTGGCATCCCTGTTCCCAGTGCTTTCTAAACAGACTCCCTGTTGCCTTTGCTCTGTTTCTAGCCAGGGAACCATGCTCCTGCTGCACAAATGCCCAGCAATTCCTCTGAACTTCCTGTCATTTTCCAAAACACTATCTACAAAATAGGGCTAAGGACTTGTGTTTTTAGCAAAAGCTGAGTTTGTTCTTTATCCTAGTTTTTGGAGGTTTACTGATACAAACCTTCAGAGTAAAAGTATTTACTTTCCAGCTCTAGAAATAAGGGAGAAAAGAAGATGGGATAATGTCCCCCAATAATTTTCTCTCCAAATTTTGCTTTTCTTTTCTGGGACCATCAGAAGGGAAGAAAGGGAACACAATTTGTTTCTCCACATAAAGAAGAGAAAAACAGGCATTTCACATGGCTGTACTTACCAAACAGCCTCTAATTCACCTCGCAAAAAGCAGCAAGTGCTCATTAAGCTGCCAGAGCACGGATCAGAATGACCGGACTGGCAGCAGTGTTTTGACCTTCAGCCCTTTATCTAGAGATGTTTCCCCAGGTGCTCTGTCCAGCAGCTCTGCCCCGGTTCCCATTTGTGCACTGCCCTCTGCTGGGTACAGTGACCGCACCCTGTCGGATCCTGAGCTCTTCGCAAGGCACTCACTGCTGGGGGGCTAAGCCGAGGGAGAGGATGCAGGAAAGGAAACGGAAGGATGGGAATGGGAGATTGCAAAAACGAAACATGAGGGGTAAAACTGAAGATTTCCCAAGAAAGCACAACGTGTGGAACCCTAACATTAGACCCTCAACTCCTATCACAAAACCTTCAATCACTGTGAAAATCTCACGTACTACAGCTGAAGCCCACTTCTCCTGGGGAAGCCTTTCTAAGGCACTTCATGGAGCACCCCGGACCACTCTCACTTTGATTCACACAGGGATGGTGTCAAACTCTGTAAGCAGCAGCCTGACACACTTGGCTTCTGGTGTCTGAGCTGGCAGGTTCACTCCATCCCTCTCTGCAACTGGGACTTCACTACCCATTTGAGCCTTGCCAAGCTCTGAAGCTTTGCAACTAAATATTATTACCACATTCCTGCTCAATGAAGACGACTTTTTGGACAGACACTTTGTCAGCTGCACTACTCAGTCCATGGCAGACAGGCTGTATGTGCACCTGCAGGATCTTTCCTTCTCCTGTGATCTTACAAAATTAAAAATTACATGAGAGTGAAACAGCTTTCCTGGCACATCTACAGCAACCTTCAGCCAACTCCATCTCATGTGAGAAACACGCACCCCTGTGCTGCATTACAGCCATGCGGTGCTGTGTTCCTTAAAGGCACAGCGATGGCAGGAGAAGGCTGAAGCAGCAGAGAGGGAGGTTGCTGGGCGCCCCGCGGACTGGGGGAGGAGTTAAGAGGATCCGAGCTGTACTTCTGGTTCTGAGTTACCTTATCTTGACAGAGTTAAGCACTTCAAAACCCTTTTCTTTGGGGGGGNGTCTTGGCTAAGCAGATTTTAAGCTGTTAAGAGCAAGGCCTGGCTGTACTACCTGTGTGAACACCAACAGTGCCATACCCAAACCAGCCATGGAATTACTCCTGCATGGAGCACACTATGCCAAAGCAAACAGTGGCAATATTGCATGTTCAAATTCTAAGGGAAGTTTCAGTTCCACAACTCCTTCATGCTTTTGCTTTACAAAGAAAAGCAGATGAGCTTCCCCCAGCTGCTTAAGCCAAACCTTGACTAAAGCTCTGTTGCTCAAAACTTGAGAGAGGAGTCTGAAAAGTGATAAAGTGTGCCAGGCCTTAAAATTAATGGCACACTGCTTCTCCAAATTCATGACAACTATGCTCTTGCATGACAGAACATAAGCAGTAAATTTTGGTGGCTAAAGCATCATCAGAAATTTCCAGGTACATCTGTACACTGGCAGCACATCACTGTAAGGTGGTGTATGGCCATCAGGTTAAGTCAGTCTGCAACCACACCAAATTTTGACAAGTATATTTAGTCTCAAAGCAGGAAATACATTCCCTCAACTTCATCCCAAAGGACAACTCACAAGGCCTTGCCAGCCCCCCTCTCCTTAATCACTGACAGAAACATTTCCTTTTCATTGTCACATAACATCATGTTAACTGCAGGGAAACCTCTTGGCCTTTAAAATGTGTTGGTTATTACTTTAAGAAACATCCTCTTTGGAAGAAAGCACACTTTAGTGGGCTTGCCTAAGGGAGTACATAAGACACTGGTGTGGTACTTGAGGTTTCAAATCTCCTGGGTGAGCAGAACAGCATTCCAAGTCTCCTGCACTGGCTGCTGGCAAGGCTATAAATACGGCTGCAATTTAAAAAGTTACTTTTAATTCTGATTACTCTGTAGAAAACCCCAGGGAAATTCTGCTTTGAGAACTCAAACCCCAACGTAGCATCTTTAAAGTCTTCTCAGTGGAAGGATCATGAGCTTCTCTGAATGATTTTCTCACTTTGATATTATTGGTCTAATATTTTGTCCTTTCTTGGACATTTAAGTTACACATTAAGTCCTCTTGCCTCTTCTGTCCATACTGACCTGTTAGCTCTGAGGAGAGCAGCTATTTTCACGTTAAGCCTCCCCACATTAGTTGCTTGCTTGTTTTTCTTGCCGTTTCCCCCCCCCACATTTTGAGGTAGCTGCCAGTCAGAGCCTCATGCATCACCTACCTCTGGTGTGTCCTCGCCTCCCTGGGGCCTCAGAGCGCTCCCGTGCTCCGATCTCCCCCGCAGCACCTCTCGGCCGTGCCCGCGGCCACCGCCTGCTCCCCCGGAGCTGTCCGAAAAAGAAAAGCAAGAAAAGAATAAACCCAGAGGTAGTCGGACATGAGAAGCGAAGTTGAAGAGCATCCCCAGCGGCGGGGCGGGCGCGTTCTCCCGGGCCGTGCACAGCTGGCTCAGTGCCACGATGGAAAGCGAAAGTGAACAGAGGCCAGTTGTTTTCCGAGAACAGTGGGGAGGAGCCAAGCTCTCTAGCGCGTTAAATATAAAGCCGGGGCGATACGCAGCCCCAGAGCACTGGAAGTGCCGCTCGCCCGGCAGCCCCGCGGCAGCCCCGGCTCGCCGCGGCGCCAGGCAGGGCCCCCGCTGGAGGATGCTCGGCCGGCCGCCGGGGCCAGGACCAGGACTAGCAGCAGGACTGGGACTGGCAGCGTGTGCTGCTCTCCGGGGACGGCCCCCGCCCGCGGCGCCCCGAGGTAAGGGAGGGTCTCTGTCCCGGGGGGTCCGCGCGAACCGCGACGTGCACCGAAAGGCTCGGGCGCCGCAGCCAGATGAGATCAGATTTTGGAGGAGCCCTGCCTGATATGCAAGAGCGTGGTGGCTTCGGGGGTCTTTTCCTTTTAAAAATCTAATTTTTTAAAATACATTTTTCTCCTCCCTTTTTGGCTCAGTGTCCGTGCTCAGACACTGTCCTGACACGTGTCGTGCCCGGTGTAAAACAGTGGGATAAGCACTAAAGCGAACACACAGCGAGGTCTGCAGGGCCCCGCGCCGGCGGTGGAAGCCGGGGCAGCCCCGGGCCCGCAGTGCCCGCACGGCCGGGCCGAACCGGGCCCCAGACCCCGCCGAAGGCTCCGCTCCGCCCCGCCGCAGTCCGGCACCCTTGCCCTAGATCCCTGCCCTGGCAAACTCTCCCTTGGCTCCCTATGGCTTCTGCTAGGGAGCCCTTTGATTTTAAAATCTCGGGCTTAGTGCTTATTTCTCCCCAGGGTGTCCTGAAACTGAGTTTTTAACTTTAAATACTGGGTGATAATCCTGGCCCAGTAATTGGAAAAACTGGCATCAGTTTCCTTCTGCTGTGCAAAGCAAGCCCAGTGCTACTTTCAGCCTGTTTCTTGCCAGCTTAAGGATTTTATAACCCTCGTCACTGCTCGGAGGAGGTAATATGACCTAAATGAAACTAAACATCAAGTTGTTAAATTAGCACAGACAGGAATCCAGCGGCATGCTTTCTTTGAAATCCTCATTAGCATGTTACCCTGAACTGTGAGACGGCTGAGGGATTAATTTCTGAGAATCCTTCAAGGTTTCTCAACAAGCTGCTGCTGCAGATCTATATCTGACTATAGGGATAAATCCTAAAATCTATGCTTGCCAGTAAGGTCAAGGCAGCGAGCGGAGATGTATTGAACCACACTGTCAGAGGCAGACATTTCAGGCCAAACTCATTCCTGGTGCAGCGCTGCTAATTCCTTTGAAGTAACACGAGGGATGAATTTAGTCCCTCATGCTGAAAGATATATCAATAGGAAGCAATTTAGATTGGGCCACTTAAAGTGCATGTAATACAAAAAAGAGAGAGAGACTGCGGAGTAATGCTTTAAGGGTTCACAGAGGTTGATTTGTATAAGCTAGTAGGTTGTAGCACTGCTGCCCCAAGGGAAACTTGGGGGAATGGAAATTGCCTTTTATGGTTGAGCCTCAGGTTAACAGGAGAGAGGAAAGAAGTTTTAGGATTTCTGTGTAAATTGACCGTGTTACAGGCTGCCCCTCCAAGTTACACTTCAGTTATACAGTGGCACCTCACCTCACTCTTCCCCAGTTATCTGGAAATACAGCCTTCACCCACTTTCTTTTTTTCACACAACGCAACAAATAACAACAATGTCTGCTGAGTTCTGACATCATAGTTGTGGAAAGCAGAAAAATTGGTAATTCAATTGTAAAACCTTGTTGATTTCTTCTGTAAAAACTTGAGAATGGGAGAGGGTGTACGTGAGAGAACTTCTCATTGAGCAGTCATTTGAGTTTCTATGCCCTGAAAGGGGCTCACAGAAGAGAAACTGTATTATCTTCTGTAGCTGTTAATGATCCTGGCTAAGTATTTTTGGAGCTTTTGACTTTGCCATAGTGATAGACTGCTAATCTTGTCAGAAAGCAAGCAGCTGTTTACCTGGTGTAAATTGGAAAATGAATATTTTATTATTTTATAATGGGTGGGAGGCTATCAATGGAGGAGCTGGTCATTCAGCAATTGCAGCCGCCTGTCCCTGGGGATCTGTCTCACACGGTGTCTCTCCTTGGCATTTCAGAATAGCTGCTGGAAGGCCGCCCTGCCGTAGCCGCTGACGCTATGGAAGACCGCATCCGCTGCTCTCGGCTGTAGGATGGTAGCGCACAGCAAGGTGTCAGCAGATAATGCACTTGGAGCAGACCCGAGACGGCTTCTTGACCCTCCAGCACGGGATCACTCACAGGCACGAGGCTTCCAGGGCCCTGGCCGGCCCGGCACTGTGCAGGCACAGGGCAACACACACTTCCGAACCTTTCGCTCCCAAGCGGATTTCAGTAGCATCACTCGAGCCAGCAGCCTGTTGGATGCCTGTGGCTTCTACTGGGGACCTCTGACCGTCAGTGCTGCCCACGAGAAGCTGAAGTCTGAGCCAGAGGGCACCTTCCTCATCAGGGACAGCACACAAAAGAATTGCTTCTTTGCCATCAGTGTTAAGACTGCGACTGGGCCCACCAGTATCCGGATTAACTTTCAGGCCGGGCGTTTCAGCCTGGATGGCAGCAAGGAGACTTTTGACTGTCTTTTTAAGCTGCTGGAACATTACCTAAGCTCTCCGAGGAAGGTACTGGTTACCCCCCTGCGCAAGGTCCGTGTGCAGCCGCTGCAGGAGCTCTGCCGGAAAAGCATCGTGAAGACTTTTGGAAGAGAGAACTTAAATCAGATCCCACTCAATCCTGTTTTAAAGGACTATCTGAAATCTTTCCCATTTCAGATATAATTGCAGCATTAACTGTATAGGGACACATTAGAGATGTGTAACGAAATCCAGCTTCCTGGGTTTTTAAATATGTTTGACAGTGAGCAAACTTATTTTTGTAGCAATTTACTGTATTTTGTGATGGAACCTGAACACTTGACTTCTTATGTTTACAAAAACTGTTTGCACAAACCTGGGGTTTTAAAACCCTGGCATAATCTTTCTGCCAAGCAGAATATTTTATTATTTTATAATATTTTTAATGATATTAACATAATAAACTTTATTGTCACAGTTTTTAAAAAAAATAGCATCTCTGGTTTTAGTTTTAAAGGTTATGGCACCTATCCTGCTGACAGACGAATTGCTTAACTGAGTGTGTAAGTGCAGACAGGTCTCTGCGTGGTCCTGCTTCTTTGCCCTACCAAATTAGTCTGTTTTAGTGCTAGTCCAGCAGGCAGAGAATTCCTGCCTGCAAAAGCCTACAACAGAAAGGTGCAAGCTAGTAGAAAATATACTCAGGGTAAATCTGCCCAGGAATCCATCTCTCCTAAATCCATGAGAGCAGGGACAATGTATTGAGACTGCAGTTATCTTTTGATAGAGTAAATCAAACCCTTGGCTGAGCAAACTGCACCAACTCTGGTTTGCCTTCTTTCTATTGAAAGGTACAAAGCCCTAAGCCAGAAGAAGTTGCTGTCTGACATAACTAAATCCATTGAACCTTGGTGGGGAAAAGTAAAACTGTCCAGAAATGCTCTTCATACACTTTAAAAGTCTGTGAACACTGTATCATTGTGGTGCATTGGGCAAAGGATAGTTTAGTTCTCTTTGAAAATTGGCATACACAAAAGGACATACGTGCAGACATCATTAGACCTAAAAAACATTATTTCTCATCTTAAATTCCTCCTGATCTACAGAGCACAGATTTGACATGTTAAAAGAATCTATGACTTAGCTCCATGCCAGGATCCAGAGAGTATAAGCCTCTATATTAGCAGCTGTAATTTCTAGTGGAAACTGCATTCAGAGAAAGCTAAACTACATCAGACTGTTCTGTTTCCATCTGCTCATGAAAAACAGAAACAATGCCTTCAGAATGGCAGCTGTGAATGACTTGAGATGCCTGATCTGGCAAAGTGTCACCTGCATTATGAGAAAGTGGTTCTCCCCTCCCTCGAGCATTTCCTGAAATCCATGAAAAGCTGACTTAGAAAACCAGCTAAACCAAATCACTTCAAAGAAGGCAGAGAGTCTTTCACAGAAATGTACTCTATCAGCTCAGATCTACAGTGCTTACAGGAACTGCAAGCAGTAAATGAAGTAATCTTCAGAATTTGGGAGATAAAAGGTCTCTCCCCCTACTGTAATTCACATTCCTTTTAAAGATTAAGCCACTTTTAGGAAACACTGAGTGTACGTTCTATAGTGATCCTTACCAAATCATTTGTTTACCAAATCAGCTCTTACTTCATTGATATTTCTTTGGAATAAACAGGTTTCCTCCTCAGACATGACTAAGGACCACTCAGTGGTGGGACATTGTGAAAAAAGGGAAAAACACACAGGCAGTATCATGTGAGTTTCTGGTGTGTTGCTTCCCTAAAAATACTCTTTGGATCAGTCCTAAAACAGCAGACAGCATTTCTCTTTAATTCTAAAGCTGGAATTAGTTGCCAAATGATGCATTTTCCCACTGAAGCTGCAAAGATATAAATTTGGGAAGTAGTGAATGCTGCTCTATGCAGCAGATAGGAGACTGGAGCAAGGCTACTGCCTGAATGTGAATAGCCTTGTTAAATTGGAAAAAAAGTCTTTGTAGGGTGAAGGCTGCCAAACTGGTTTGCTGTCAGCAGAGATTGTTATCCCTTTCCCATATGTTTTTTTCCAGCTCCACACTAATAACTTTTAACTCTTCAGGCCCCAAATTAATGGCTCTTGCCCTGCTACACAGAAGAACGTCCACATGACAGTATTAGGGGTAGAACAAACACATTGTAACTTAGAAGGTTCTCTGCTACCCCTGATAAAACTAAGCAAAACTAGACCTAGATATACAGTAAGGGGCTTCCACTGAGAGGACTGGAATGAAAAACATAAGGGATGAGTCCATTTCATTTTCTTCCTGGCAGAAACAAACCTATTTCCTTTATTTTTCTCTTCTATTGCTTTAGAGTAAGTTTAACAGCAATAAGCCACATCCTCCCACATGAGATGCTTAAATATCTTCATTTTGTCTTTAATATGAAATGCAAATATGGAATAGTTCAGAAAAAAATATAACCAAAACTATTAATAAGGACAAGAATGTCAGAATTGTATAAAATGTCTCTTAAGTAACGAGGAGACAAAGGTGACTTGTATTTTTAAATTCCATTACCTTTACCTGCCTTATTTTTCTTCCTCTTCCTTTCCTTCTCTCTCTCTCTCTCCTCAGCATACAATACAGTGGCCAGGCAGATCCTCCTTCTAGTAGGTATATATAGTAGGTTGCTCCAAAGAAACAAGGAAATCCTAACCACAGTATGTGTGTTCACAGTATCACTGACTTTCCTTCTCTAAGAGCAAATGAAGGGCTCTCTAAAATGTCTGCTCACCTGTGTACACTGATTTAAGGGTGGTGTCACATCTAAGGGGCACAGCAGGAATCTCCTGAAGATTTCTGTAGTAATTTCAGTGATCAAATCTCTCATCTTCAGCTTTAATAAAGCACCAGCAAGGTCAAATAGGGAATTTGCAGTACTCTGCACCTAAAGCAATAGAAACATGCAACAGATTTTAATCCCTCCTGCTAAATAGTAAATGAAGAGTGATGATTCCAGTCCCTTCTCCTCTTGCCCAGCTCTTTCCTCTGACCTTTTGACTGTGGCCAAAAAGTGAAGTAAACAGTCCATCTGTTAAAGGGCTATGGGAGAATTTGAGCCATGCTGAGGAGCACAGCAAAGCCAAGAGGCTGCAATCTTTACAGTGAGTGGGGAATGGACAGCTTTAAAATAACACCATTTGCAGCATGGCTGTGTCACCCACAGGACCCTGTGTCCCCCGGAGCAGCAAGGTGGGCTCTGAGTAGGGCCCTGCTGGGCCCAACCCTGCCCCTGGGACTCCCCCGGACTGAGGCCTCCTCGCCTTTCAGACTGAAACACGTTTACTTTCAGAGTAGGTTAAATTACATACAATGCAGCAGCTGTAAAGCACTTGCTAACGAGCAGAGCCAATTAACAGACCTGTAGATGTTCAGAAAGCTGTTTATTTAAGGTCTGGAGAGCTACTGAATGCTCAGGAGGAGGAGCTTGTTGAACGCCAAGCAGGGCCGTCCCCGCTCTGAGGCTGTGGTCACACTAATTCTGTTATGATTGAAGTCATTTACAAGAAGTGAGGCTTCAGCTGCAGTCAGCACTGATGCTATTTTCAACAGACAAGAAAAAAAGTGTCCCCTAGGGCAACATGCTGCCCGTATCTAGCCATCAATACTCTTCACCCAGCTCGTACTGAATCCTCTGCTGAGCAGCACATCCACCTCCTGAGCCTTCTCCTCGGATCCAGGGCCAGCCCTTTCTCTTGCTGACTCTCCTGCCCCCCTCCATTCACGGTGCCAATAGCTGTGTGAGCAATGCATTTATTCATTGATTCCACTGATTTGAGACAGAGTAACAGCGACTTAATTTGGACTCCACATGGCTTTCTGTTCAAAGTGTAAGCTAACAACTGTCCATTCCATAGGTTTCCAGGAAGTTTCTCCCAATTGCCACAAAGTGCCATTCAAGACTTTTCATTGCCCCTGACTTGTCTGTTGTCATACTTCTGCATAACTCAGATCCTGTCACTGGATCTGGAGTTTTCCTCCACAGCTGTTTCCCAGTACAACAGCCAAATTTGCAACACCCTAGTCCAATTTGCTCCTTGTGTCACCATGGAATAACAGAAACACAGGCCAGCAGGAAGCGTAAAGAAAAGCCCAACTTCTCCCACACAAACCACTGCTCAAGTAGGGCAAAGCAGCAAAGGCCAAAGAGTCAGAATATAAACTCCTGACTGACAGATGGCTGAGTTAACCACATGCCAGAAGTATTTCCCCTCTGTCTGAAGCTCAGTGACAGCTTTGGACGTAGCTCCTGAAGACAAGAATGATAGATAATTGTGCATAGCAAAACAATTACTCTATAGTCTTCAGCTATGAGAGGAGCAGATACTATGAGCATGGACTACCAGGCAAACAGAATAAAGCAAATAACTGTGCCACAAGTCCCATTTGCCCAGTTCATTCTGGTTCATTTCTTCTTCATAATATTAGCAACACAAAGTAGGATCACATTTCTGTTGTCATTTTAGTCTCAGTTACTCTTAATTTCAGTTACTCTTTGTAGCTCCCAGTCATGTAGAAAAATGGTAAATCCAGTCATCACTCTTAAAGAGATATGGAGGATACTGCGGACCCATTATTTCTCTCAGTAAATCTGTTCTGGTCACAACATTTACACATATTGTGGAAAGAAATGAAATATTGACCATATTAGATTGCAGGTTTATCATATCAAACATCCAAACATCTGTAGTAAAATTTTAGCTCCTGGAAAATTTCCAGGGGAAAGGTTGACTTTTCTACAGACAGTTTTATTAAATAACAGTAATTATCTTTTAAAAATTAAATGCAAGAGCTATGATTGCGCCACGGATTTCTTACTCGATAAAGCCCCAAGAAACTCGCAGGCTGAGGGCGTTTAGTTTTGATGCTGTGTGTACACAAGGTTGTGTGCAATTTCCTACCCCCATTCCTTGCAGCTCTGCAGACTATGTGCAAATCAACCCTGTGCCCTTCAAACTGAAACTGGTAACTGCGTTCCATTTTCACCCAAACCAAACTTTCCCCAAATCAACTTCCTTACAGCAGAAACTAATTATTACAGGAATTTGAGTCAGATTGAACTTTCAGGCTGAGATTTTAGGTATCCTCTCTGAGATTTGAACAACTTCTGGTTCCCAGACTGTGCACTGAAAACAGAAGCGAACATAAAATATTGTCCCCAAAACGTTACAACAGAGACTTGACTGAGGCTTACAGATTTTGTAACACTCAGTGTAATAGTCTCATTTGGTTATTTCTTGACCTGCCTGTGTACCATCAGTGTTCAGACAGTCTAGAGAGATCTGGAGATGGAGCTGGTATATCCTAGAGACTCATGAAACTGAAGTAGGATAGGTATTATCTCTAACATTATCATTAGTATGTATTTGGGAGATACATCTGCTACACAGTAAATAAGGTTAGTAGCTACTTTATTAGCTCTGCCCAGATAAAAAACAATAAACCTTCTTGCTAGACTTTTCTGGCAACTATTCTGCATACACAATCTGTTCAGAAATAACTGTGACAAATGTTTCAAAATTTTTTTGTTTTCTGTCATACTTACATTCCCAGTTCCTCTCACCAGGTAAGTTGTTCACACCAGCTAATTTAAACAGCTGAATTAGATTAAAATCAGCAGCTTTCAGAGAATTGCATAACTGCCAGGACCTGCCAGCTAAAAGGTGCCTAAAAGACGTTGTGTGAACCCTTCTCCACATTTCTCCCTAGTTCTCAGCAAGGCCAGCTGTACAAAGTAAAATGAGGTGAGCTGTGAAAGCTTTAGGAGTATTATATACAACTGCTTTCTGTTTAAAGTAAACTGAAACTACATTTCAGTACTTCAAGCCTTTTTCAACTTGAGATAGGATCTTCCCTTTACAAGTACAGAATCTTCTTTATCTAATCTCTCACAGTCAGTCAACAATTACGTGATTAACGGTAAATCCATCCCTGGCCTAAGACTAAATGTATCATGTAATTCACTGCCTTATGCAAATGAAGATATTTTTGTTTTGAAAAAGCAGAAAACATTATGTTTTTGTAGGAAAAGGAGAAAATTCTTGTCAATGGCTGTAAAACTGGCAGCCAACAGAAGTTTTTCACAGACATTACAACAGCACAGTAGTCCTGAGCACAAGTACACTCTTGTAGCTCAAGCTCTGCAGTGTATCATGTATCTGTTACCTGTTGAATGCCTTCAGCATGCACCATATTTGTATAATTATATGCAAAACAGATGGTGCCTTTCTTAAATAAAATTTTTCAGTTCCAGTATTCTCAGGCCAGTACACTTGGCAATGTAATTTCGATTTTCATACCAGGTTTTCTGGCTGCTGTAAATTTTCTCATTACCATTGCTGCACAGAACAAGCTGAGGCTGTGTCAGGCTGAGCTGTGATAACAGAACTTGCCATCAACCTGCTGTTCAGCCTAAGTTTGCTACAGTTTTCCTTTCTATGGATCCTAATTACAAAGGTTCAGGTGTTCAATGGCATTTACAAAAAATACTGTTCTTCTAAATTGTCAGCTGTGCTGACAGTGATTCCTCTGAGTTTCCAGTCAGTAGAGAAAAGGAAAAAAGGCTGCAATGAGAGAAGTCTTTGACCTGACAGGGAGATCACTACTGGCCCAGGGGGCAGAACTATCTAAAGCACCCCAAGGCTCATGCACAGTTTTGGAGCACTCAGTGCTGTGGTGCACTCCCAACAACTGAGATGTGCACGTGCTGCTGTAACTTCTCACCTCGCCAAACAAAGCACTTCACTCCCTTCTGGAGTGGATAACTGAGGCAACAAGAGTCTAGAAGGATGCTCAGAGATGAAATGAGTGTTTGCACACAGGACAGCGATTCCTCCATCTTCTTCTAAAGCCTGAGAAGCCAGACACAGTAAACATCTCACAGGCTGGTTAGCTTCTCAGCTACCCTGTTTGTCTTTAGGGCCATCACTGTCATGGTCCAGGTCACACTGCCATTTAGAGATGTTGTTAAGAGATTTCTCAAGAGGCTGCAGTGTCATTTGTCCTTGGGAATGAAATAAGAGCATCTGACATAATTTGTGTGTTGCAGCTGTAAAGGTCTCAAGCACTGGTGAGACTACATGTCTTCAACTTTGTGCTAGGGACAACACAGTTCTGAGGACTTTCAGCTTCGTACAGAACACACCTGGAACACTTGGTAAGTTCTAATAGGCAAAGTTGAAAGAGTAGCCTACACACCACTCTGGCTGTGAATTTTAGGAATAGGAGCCATGTACATACTGGTCAGAGGGATATTCTTTGGAGAAAAATGCAAATAAAATGCAAATAAAGGAGGCCAGCTTTTCTTTCAGGAGCAGAGAGTGAAAAAGATGTGAAACATCTGGGTCTGCTGAAGCAGTTAGGCACACAAGTACGTGGGATAGGAAAAGAAAGTAAGAATGAATGGAAATCCAGCCCTAGGCTGAAGTGGTACTGAAATGAGGCTTAGGACTCTGAACTCCAAACAAGGAAATTTTCTCTTGCCCTGTGATTCTGGAATCTTGCATTATATAGTTTGAGTTTCATTGTGGACTCTGCCAGCAGATTATTCTATACCTCATGATCTACTTGACCTTGTAATCTCTTCCCACCTTCTATATATGGATAATTTAGACTGATTTTCACAGCACATAACATGTGTACCATCTTTTTTTTTGACCATTAGACAGCACTACAAGTGTCTCAGTAACAGAGTACTCAGTAAAGAGAGGTTTAGCTTCTCTTCTAGTTCATTAAGGCCTATTCTCTTTCTAGTCCTTTTACAGCTGCCCTGCTGAAACAACAACAAACTTCACATCTTTTTGACAGTGGAATAGAAGTCTCTTGATACAAACTCTGTGACTACAAACCTCCCCATGCATTCATTTCCTTATCAGTGCATGCTCTAGTCCTGGAAGCCTTACTGTAATACACAAATGTATTTAGGAAGAGTCTTTATCTCCAGAAGTACAAAGGCCTAGCTAGGTATCAAGAAACAATTGCTGATTATTTTCTCATATATCCAAGTATTATTTTATATCTACCCTTAAAGCAAATATGTCTATTATCCTTGTGAGCTGCACAGCCTGCACTGTGTATCTTTTTATTATGCTTTGGAACTAATTAAACCTAGGTAATCTTTCTTCCTGATAAGTACAATTTATGCACTGTGTGCAAGACCATGCTCAACCTCATTGCCAAGGTGAACACAATGACAATTTCAATCAGTAGTTTAGTGATTGAAACCGACTCATTTAGGGCTTCCAAACCTGCACTAAAACACACAGGTGAAGAGTACAGGTAAGGCTGTCTGTGTACAAAGTATCAAGTGAGGACTACCTAGTCCAGGGCTGCCTTTCTCAGCCATATTATTTTCTCCTCACTCTCCTACATATCTCATTTCCTTTTTAATTTCAATATAGGTTTAAGAAGATGGTGATTTTAAAATGCAGCACATTTCACATCATCCTGAGATATGCTCAGATAGGTTTTAGCAGTGACATTTCTAGTGGGGAAGAACAATCTCTTCTGACCCCGTGGAGTTTAAAATACTACAGTTTATCTGCCAGACATGAACTTCTGATTCATGATGGGGAAGAGCTGACTGCTGCACATCAGCTATTATCTGTTAATGTTGAATACAAGCCCAGCTGAAGCCCAAGGGCAATTGCATATAAATGCTAAACACAACCCACAGACACATTCCAAGCTGGTATAAATAGGCTTTGAGTGAATTTATGAGTGCGTGTGTAATTCCATGGATGCTGTAGCTTGAGTGTTGGCCATTGGTGAAACAAAAAAATAACTGCAGGGCCAGCTTGAAGCAAATGCGAGGTTTAACTTTTAGCCAGTGGACTTCAGGGCCTAATTCAATCTCTAGTGAAATCAACAGAACTGAGCTGAAAGGTAACTTTGGAAGAAAATATTTTCTTTTCAAAGAAAAATTCTGTCTGAAATATGGGAAGACTGCAGCATGCCAGAGAAAATCCATTTCTGTGAAATTTTGGAAGGAGGTAGTGTATGTGAGAGAGCCAGAGAAGCAATGAGCTGGGTTTTGAAAGAATTGCACAGGGAATAAGAACTGCAAAGGGATACAGGTGGTTCTCACAAGTTCTCTTGTCAGCTCTAATCTCCATTACAAAAATGGAGTCTCAGGTGCAGAACAGTTCCACACCTAATTTAGAGCTTCTAACTCTAAGATTCAGGCCTGTTATGTAATTCAGTATAGTCCAAAACTGATCTGCTTCCACTGACAACAGTGAAGGCCTGAGCCTTTATTGAGGACTTGAAGAAGCCAATTATATTCCATACAATTTATGCTGTTAGTCCAAATTTGTTATTGGACTTTATTATTTTATTTGACTAAATTATTTTATTTATAAAACTGACTGCAAGTCAGTTTTAACAGCCTCTAGTGCTTGAGCTGAAATGAATGCAGTCCCTTTTATTCAAATGTAATCCACATTAAGTGTACAATTAAGATAATGTGCTGATTGAGGAAAAAAAGGAGAAGGAGGCGACACCTTTTAGCACCTTCATAAGGCATAAATAACCATTAGCAAAGTATTTATGAAACTCCCCCAGTCTGAGTCATGAAGTGTTTATGTAGCAGGCAGATGATGAAAGTAGCTTGGTCTCAGTAATTCTAAAATGTACAGATGTGGCTGAATTTTAACTACTCTCTATTGGGTTATGTGATCATTTGTACATTTGTACTAGGACAGCTTTGGCTCAGGAAGTTCTTTAAAATGGCACCTTGAAATTTTGTTTAGAATTTATGAGGCTTGAGCTGTGGAGACCATGTGGCACCACATCAAAACTGATTAAGAGAAACGAAACTAAAAGTAGGAATAGGTACAGTTCACTCACTTTTACTTTAATTTTCTGCAGGTTTTTCTTTTGCTTAGTTGCATAATAAGAAGTAAAGATTGTACAGTAAATCACTGTAACAGGCACTGGCATTCAAACACAAGGAAAACAAATCCCTTCCTTTTAATTCAAGTCCATCCGGCTTCCCCTGATTTCCTGTTCTCCAGCACAGTTCAGTTCCTAGGAAAAGTTGCACAATACAAATATACTGTTGCCTGTGCTAACAAAATAATTGACCTGCCATGAAAAAGCTGGCATAAATATTATCTCCTCTTGGTAACTACTAACAGCTAAATTGCATGTGGTAATCCTGTTTGCTATTAATGTCATTTTAAACAGGCATAATGTTTAAAAATCTAAACAGAACAAACAGTGGCATTCCATGCAGGATGTGCAATAAATGATGCATTTACAGTAAAACAACTACACCAGCACTGCCACGGTTACAGAACGTATCTCACAGTCACAGCCATCTAAATTTGCTGGTCAGATATGATCCTCCAAGAAATTAAGGGCTGAGAAGGGAAAGAGCATCATCAAACAATACTTTCTAATGTTATTGTTATGGGGGGGAGGGGAGCAACCATCTTTGCACTGAACTTGGTTTCAGATGAACACACATCCTCAGAGGAGGATGAACTAGACAATATCCGAAATCTGGTGTGGTTTTACTAACTTTACCATAAGTCTAAGTGAAGGAAATATATGATCAGCTTGGAGCTCAGACTTGCAAATGCTAGTCCTGCTTTGGAAATACTCCAGTCTGTGACCTTTGTTTTAGCCACTTTAGGAAATGGAGCTGATAACCCAGGAGTAAGTCCAGGAAAATAAATTAAGCATCAGGAAACTGCATAGGAGTGTGCATAGGAGATGGAATAAGGATTTAACAGTGAACAAATAAAATTCAGAAATATTTCTGGAGCAATGACTAAATCACAGGATTTCTCAGGAACAGGAGCAACTGAAGCAGCAGCTTGCAGACCTTCCCTGCTCTCTTGTGCTCAGCCAGAGATGCCCTAGAGGTGCCCCACCGTGTCACAGCCTTCACAGGCCACAGCGCCTTCCCTTCTGCCACAGAAACCTGTGTAGTGCAGGACCTTCACCCCTGAGGGAGGCAGCAGGGACTGAAACCAACTCCTGGCACTGGATCTGTTCAGCTGCTGGGGGAAGGAGAAGTCTTGGCAAATACAACTACTAAATCAGGACTCTCACGTTTTGATTGTGAAATGCTGCGAAAGGCCAAGCCCATCCACACACCTGAGACAACCATTTCCCAAGGAGTATGAAAAGGAGAACTTCTCAAGAACTAAATACCTCCATAGATCTCTGCTGAAGTAGGAGTTTTGCTATGGATCACAGAGGCAGCAAAAGCAGAACTGGGTCACACACATATCAGGCTGACACAACAGGTGTTCCCCCTCCTAGGACTAGTCAAGAGTCTTGATTTCAGTACAAAGTTTGTGTGATTTCTGTGACCCATCACATAACATCACCTGGCCTGCACCAGTCAGTTTTACCTGTAAAGGGTGTCAGTATGACAGAAAATTCAGGTGCTGCAGTGCAAGAAAGTTGGAAATGCTTCCTCACCAATTCTTCTTGCACAGACAGAAAGTGCATGGGCTAATTCAGGAGAATCAGTCTGCAGATTAGAACATTAGTCTTCCATTTGCCACCTCACCAGTGATGAACTTGACTGTGGTGGCTCTTATATTTCAGGAGCTTGCCAGTGCTCAGATGCTTAGAGGCTCTGTTCTGATTTTTAGCACTTAATATGAGTAACACTGCGATTTCATTTCAGGATTTTGTTCTTTCTTTTGTTTTATTTTGACAATCCCAAAGGACATAGCAAAAAGTCATAGTCATATCTGGGTCAAGATTTTCCCATCTGATTATTGAATCTCTTGGAAAAATTATTTGCTTGGGAATCAGAGAGAAAATTGTGTATTAATTTCCACTAATATAGTATAATTCTAATAGCTGAATTTTTGATCAATACCTAGCTACAGTTCCTGCAGAAAGGGGCTCAGTTGCTCTACATGAAAAAACAAGGCTTTGCAGAGAACTTTCTACAGAGGTGACACAGGGAAATCATGTCACAACCCTATTCTCTCTTCTCCACCATTTGGCTTCTCTTCAACCCAATGACAATTACAGAGTATTTGTCACAGACAATCTGGAGGATGGGAGTCCTCTTAGAAAAACCTCTGCTGGCTTCAGAAGCCTTGTAAAACTCCTACATTGCAACCAGGCTGCAAGTAAGCAAGGAAGAGACAGGAAAAAGTAACAAGGGTGGCTGTCCTCACTCCTTCACCCTCAAAAAGCTGGAAGACACAGTGGTAGGGAAAGGGGATCATGCCTAAACCTGTGAGTAAAAGTGGAGGATTTCCCTCCTCTTCCCAAGGAGAGCTCTGTAAGGAAACTATTGTGGCATTTCCCTGTGTGTCTCCTCCTTTGCGATTTCCAAAATTGTTACACAAGTTGTGAAATCTGCCCTGTCCCTTCTGAGTGGGAGGGGGCAAGCACAGACTTGCTGGAGCTGGATGACAGCAGAGGACAGGGGTAGTGCAGACTTTCTCAACCCTGTGTCTATACTGGCACGAGTAAGAAGTTGTGTAGTACAGGAGGAGCTGGTTCTGAGCCAACCTACTCAGGCTCTCAGCAGGCATTAGTCATTTTGATAATGGTCTAAATACAGCCACCCAGTTACTGCTTGGCAAGCTTGAGTCTCTGTGCCATGAACAAGCTGATAGAAGGAGTCCCAGGCACCTGTATCAGCTGAAAGATACGCTGTCAGTGGCCAGGGGAAAGCGAAACAGAGGAGGTGGGTGTGGTGTGAGCACACAAAGACACGTGTGGGGCCATGAGTAAACTCAGGTAAGTGAGAACCAAAGCAGAGACTGCCGGACTGTTAGAAAGTAATGATGGAAACAGTGACCATTGGGACAGCAGTGCCCATTCACTTGTTATGATGTTGCTATGTGAAATTTCCATGATTTTCCTTAAAATGGTGATTTGCTACACTTTGAAGTCCTTACTTGGTAGGCCAAATGCATTTACTCATGGAAAGTGAAAAAAGATCTCATTTCATCCAAGGACCTGTAAGGTAATTCCTTTAACCATTCACACATGGCAGATCCTACTCCTCTTTCTAGCTGTAGCAGATAATTCTTTCCACTTCCCACACAAACACTGCAGTGCCCTCAGTCTGTTCCTGTAACTGAGTGGTTGATCCTCCAAGCTGAAACTGGTAAGCAGGTTAAAAAAAGCTCTGAAAAAGCAAACTCATCCATACTGTTTATATTGTCCCCACCCTTTATTTTTACCTCTGAAAGTGTTAAATGTAACCTGAAGGACTTAGTCTAAGCAGCTGGGACTCTCAACAGCCAGTATAACCTTTCTTTGAGTTGCTCTAAATCAAAACTGCTCAAATCTGGTAAAGTAAAACTAGTCCAAATCCATATTTTGCATTCCTGAAAGTGAAATTCTTCTCTATAATTTTATCGGGTTTTTTTGTGAGCCAGAAACTGTAAGTCTGCTGGCTGTGTATTTTTCATGATAGAAACAATGCAGACAGAGTGTTTTTTAAACAACTCAAGAGTGTGGTGTCACAGTCAGCTGAGATAATCTAGCAGTTTCCCCCTCAACCTGGCCTTTCTGCAACCCTGCTCCTGGGCCATGGAATCCTGTGGTGAATCCTTTATGGTGGCTCTTGGACTCCTCTAAAGCCAAAACAACTTGCTATTTTAGGGGGCGGGGAAATTCCAGTCATGTCACAGTAAAGAGAAAAAATGGCTAAAAAAAAGTGTCCAAGAAATACGAGAACTGGTGCAAAGCAGCAGCAGGAGCTGGGATGGGCCAGCTCCTGTTTGTTTACCCAAACTGGCAAACTCGTCATGCAGAACATCAATAAAAGACAAACTTTTCAGTCCATACCAGAGTCACTGGACAGCTGTTGCAGGAACCTGCTGTGGAGTTTGACAGAATCAGACTGGAAATAAAATGTCTGAAAGCACAGACCCCATAGCCCAGAGAAATCATTCAGAGTCTATTAATATGTGACACATAGGATCCAAAAAACATGTAGAGTGATTGACTTTGCCAATTCTGTTGCAGAAAGTGCCTTACTGATATGAAAATCCTGAAGAAAAAGTTGAGTACAAATGTCTTAATTCTTCAGAAGGGGTAAGTTAAAACTTTAAATACAAAATTTAGATTTCATAGCAAAAAAAAAAAACCAATACCTCAACCAACAATCCCCAAATAAATCAAAATTGCTGTAATTAAGGCTGAATACTTATGGAATAAAATGAAAGACTTCACAAGAGAAAAAACATGTCACTGACTAATCAAAGAATATTTGAAATTAGGCAAAATTCTCTTTGAATTTGCTGCAGAAAGTTGACAGAGACCACAAAACTGATTTTCAAAGAAATCTCAAAGAAATTGAGTTCTTCCTAAAATACAAGAAATTTCTTTTGTGCAAAAAGTAATTGAGGAGCTGGAGAGAACCGGCCAGTTTTATCTGGGTAATTACTCCTTCTGCATCGGGTCGGATTTAAATTGTGATTTCATGGGTAGGGCTGTGATGTTAGCTTTGCACAAACCATGCTCTCCTCAGGGGAGAGCTGCAGCTGAATAAGAGCCTGAGTGTCTGATCCAAAAGCTATTGGCAATGGAGAGAATGTTTCCAATGATCTGTGGAGGTTTAGACCTCAGAAGAGGAAGAAATAGCAGTGAGTTTTCTGAGTGCTCAAAGAACCAAAGCCTCTTGGCCAACAGCAGGCACATGCAGGGACTACCACAAGGCTTCCTTTGGATGACTGCTCCATGCACATCATCACTGCTTCAAAGAAGGCATACAAGACAATACTGAGTTCTTGGAAAAATGGGAAGAGGAAGGAAAAAAGGAGGGGAAAAAACAACAGTAATTTTTAACTTACTGGAATCCAAAATTATTTTCACAGAAAATGTGGTTGGTTACTATAATTTGGAAAATGATTGTTGCAATCTGCCTGTTGGTAATGCCCTGAAAAGAAAGAGCAGGCTTTAGGCCAGTACACTTATTTTCTTGCACAGGAGCTTTTAAGTCCTTTCATCTTGCTGCAGAATATTTTTTTAAAACTTTTGCACACGTGAGGTGAGAGGGTGGCTCTGTGAGAGGAACCCCTCAGGGCAGTAGTTCATTTCTCCCTGGTGGATGTTCTTCCCACGAAGGGCAACAGCAGCAGGGACTGTGGGCTAAGGCTGGGTGCTGACTCTGCTGTGCTTTGGTCACTCCTTCTGCCTGTAGAACATGACATGGATTTAATGAGGGCTAGAGGGGCAACAGAAAGGGCCATAAACCAACTGCTCTGCCACAATACGGTCTGACCTCACCTCAACTCAACAGAATCAGCCCTTGGCAGGGCTGGGGCAGGACAAATTAACTTTTTCTCTGTTCAGTGAAGCAATGCACATCTGTGCCACAGAGATCCCTGCCAGGGCCATACATGTGTTTCTTTCTGCCTGTAGCCAAACTTGGCACACCTGTGCTTTTGGAAGGTGCTTCAGATGTATCCAAAGAACTTGGCTGTCCTAGGAAACACTGAGGGAATACACAACAGGGATTTACTTATTCCCACACAAAAAATGACAGCTCAATCTGCACTAGAAGCAAGAGGTGACCTACAAACCTGAAACCAAAGAGGCTCTTATGGCGTACATCAACAAAATGTTCCCAGGCACAGTTCTGGAGAAATGACTACTCAGCTAGTGGAAGTATTATAACTAGATTTGCACAGCTCTTGTCAAAATGTTGGCTGAGAAATATTCGACGTGGCACATGCACGTTGATGTCAGTTCCAGTGACAGGCTCTCTGCACACTTGAATTGCCCTGACAGTACTGTAGCAGCAAAGGCTGCTAAAACAGTTGTTTTTAAAAGAGGTACAGGAGGTCAGCTCAACACAAGAAGTGACTGTAACTTTCAGTAAAGTGCCCGTTTAGTGAACCGAGTCTGGGATAGCTGTGCTTTTGTAGTTCAAAGGGAGCGTCTCTCTACACGTTTGGCTTTTAACACCATCCCTCCATGTGATTAAAGAAAGCCACAAGAAAGAGGTTTCTACATTATTATCTCTTCCTGGAAAACAAACCTGTCTGTTTCCCCGAAGTTTGCTGGTACAGAATTATGCAGCTTTAAAGGCAGCCAGACATTTTGGCTGCCCATCCACTTGCTTTCCTTGCAGCTGTCATTATCTCTGTTTTACTTTACCTGAACTTAACAACCCCTCACTCCCTTTCCTCCTCGGTTTCAGAAACTCTTCAAAACGAAAATCAATAGCACTCCTTTTACTCCAAAGTACAGCCTTTCAGATAATCACGTCATATTGTGCAGCAGCTGCTTGGAGCCTGTGCAGCAGAAATAGCCCTTGGATGAAAGGTTTCCAGTAAAGAAGCTGCCTTTTCTAGCATTTCACTCTTAACTTGTAACACTGGTTTAGATCAGCATTGTGTTTTTATCAAGGGGTTCAAGTGACATGTCAGTGGCACAGCTAAGAAAACTCAGAAATCTTTTTAAAAATTATTTCATCTAAGAGACACTAAAGAAACACAGCTTTGAGTCTATGGATTTCATTCCTGTAAAGTGGTCATTTAATTAAAACAAAATTACCTCAAACTTCTCATTAACAGACCTGCATGTGTAATTTCAGTTTCTGTTTTGCTTTTAACAGGCTTGTAAATGGGTTATAGTAATCCTACTCCTTTTTAAGAAACTTGTCCTCATGACAGATACATGAAAGGCCTTGGGAAACTCCCCTCCCTCTTCCTCTAGAAATGTCAGGTTTGTGAGGAAGAGTTGGCATTGCAAAAGCCTGGACATAATTGAACAAATTTTCCCAGCAGCCAAGGCCAGAGCCTCACACACTGAAGATCCAAGGCAGTCTCCCTGGTGCTGCTGGAGCTGTGCACGTGAGTGGCTTGGTCCCTCCCTGGAAGGGAACAGCCCAAACTCAAAGACATGAGCACTGAAAGTGAACAGGCTACAGCTGATAGTTTTCATAATCCAAGTTAGCTGAAATACCAGATCACCTCAGAGACAAGCCAGGTTTCTGTCAGTACTGTGGAGAAGTTGACTTACATAGACTTCTAAGGAGTTCACAGAATAAGTGACACATGGAAAAGCTGAAAGTGGCATATTCTGAGGAATACATTGACAGGGTTGTGGGCAAAGGACTGCAGCAAGGCAAATTTTTGCATTTGTTTTATCTTGGGTCTTTTTTAAAAAGAAAGTTTAGCTCTTCCGTCTTTGGAATATGGAGGTGACTTGTGTGGTGAATTGTGGTACCATAATATAAATGCAACTAGCTGCCCCTCTGCTTTGTCCTTGTAAGATATACACGGGCATAACTGTCACTCTGGCCTGTCCATGGGACAAAAGTCACCCTGCTGAATATTTCTTTTTGCCGCCACCATCAACTAGTGTGGGCTGTCTCCTTAAGTTTTATTTGCCTTGTCTGTTGTAATTGCAGA
Organism: Vireo altiloquus; assembly: GCA_013396875.1. Taxonomy (NCBI): domain Eukaryota; kingdom Metazoa; phylum Chordata; class Aves; order Passeriformes; family Vireonidae; genus Vireo; species Vireo altiloquus. The sequence continues at coordinate 297,257 of VZRF01001342.1, forward strand.
GAGATTTTATAGGGTTTGCAATATCCTCTATGGGAAGAAATGACAGACCAGAAGCAAGTGTCCTGCAGGTTAAGGCTGTGCCTTAACAAGTGCCTTTGCTATTATAGTAATGTTTCCCTAAGTCTAGAGAAATGATGCTGAATTCCAGATGGGGTGTTCAGGGAGAGCACAGACTCTTCAACTCATCTTTGTCAAGCAGATGAGAGAAGGTTCAGGGTTGAAAACACGAGAAACAGCAAACTTCTCTTTAGCCTACACACAGGCTGATTGTATGATCTGATATCAGAAATACAGATGTTGCAGCAAATCACTTAGCTGGGTGTCTGCTCATTCAAACCAGAATTACTCTTCAGTGCCCACAATCCATTAGAGACAGAGTGCCTTAATTGAAAATAAACTGGTGAGAGAATTATTTAGCCCAGACGTGTGTGGATGATGAGCAGGAGTTCCAGGTCCCAAAATAGCTTCAGTAAAGCTCAGCAAACTAAGCAAGCATCACTCTGTTGATTTCTTCCAAACGCAGGACCCTAAAGCCACCTCATCTGGCAGCCTTCCAGAACTGATGTTCACTGAGAGAAATGATTCACACTGTTCTTCCTCAAAATACAGGGGGATTTTGCAGCATATCCAGACACATGAAACTTTTCTTTAAGTAATAATCTCATTGCAAAGTATTTATATGCTGAGAATTCCCCCGCACTTGTGGAGGTAACTGCAACATAGAAAGTAACAAAAGGCACCCCAGCATTCTGCAGCCCAGTCTGTCTGGGGCAGAGATGAAATGCTTCTTGCTGGAAGTTTTTAAGATGTAGATTCTAAGATGAAGTCTTTAACCAGGACTTGAGTCCAGCTATTTTCAGCCCACATCCGAAATTAATGCCTCACTGAATGCCATCCAGTGTTTCGAAGATAAGCATTTTAAGTGCCACCTTCACTAATGTTAAAAAAGTTGTTTATTTTTGACTCACATTTTACTTTCTTCCTTTATTCAAATCCCCCATTCTGATCACTATTTCCAGTTAACCTGTACCCATTTCTGGAGATATATACGTTCACTAGTTGGAGAGAGGAAACTCTAGACTTAAGCACCAACATTACTCAGTCATGAAACAAGAGTTTGTTTTATGACCAAAAAAGCTAGACTGGAAAAAATGTATCCTCTGTGGTCCTGACTCAGTGTGATGAAAAGTGGCAGATGATACTATTGATAGTATTGTTCTTGTCAAGTCATCCCCTGACAGGCTCCTTCAGTGCTGCAGCACGAATTACAGGAATTGGCAACAGCCAGACACACAATCTACATCTTAGCAGCAATAACAAGGTTCAAAGGTGGATTTGACATATGTTGATTATGGGAAGAAGGAAATTGATTCATTGTTAGAGAATGGAGCATTTTATGCAAACTCTTGTTACCAGGAATATTCAGAAATGCTGCAATTCATTGCTGTAATGCACCCCTCAGAACTGCTGTCACTCACCTCTTCTGGAACAGGAGGTCAATGACCTCAGATTTTACCTCATGCACACACATCCTGTCTCCCATGCAAGTTCTTCAGCCAAGTGGGTACTGAGAACACCCATCAGCCATTCAGCTACCCCACTTTGGTGAGATGCCTGGTGGTGGTGCCAGTTCTGGCTGGCTGCTCATTCAGATGTGCATCCCCCAGCTGGGGCTTGAAACTCCCCTCGACTACCGAGGCCCTTCCTCTTCTGAACAAATATTCCTGCTGTAGTAAATATGAACCAACAACCAGCATGAATGGTCTGGAGGGGACACTGAAGAGCAATAGAAGAGTAGGCAAAGAAGAATTCAATATCACCAGAGGAAAATATAGTTTAATATCACTGATCTTAACTAGCTCAGGAAAATATCCCAGAATAACCCTTATTTGGAGGTTAAAATTATTGGGAAAAGCAGCAGGAAGCATGCTGGAGAGAAGAGGAAATCCTGCCACTATGCCATAGACAAGTTGAACACTATTTCCATTTTCACTCTAGGTTGCACTCTGTGCCACTCACTCCTACTGACAAAAACCACACCCCTTCAGTTAGTATCAAGATCACATTGAGCAGAAAACCTGCACGAAGTCTAGCTCTGGTAAATCACAAAATAAAAATACTCACATAGTAAATATTCCAATTCACAGTTTCATGAGTCTGTTTAATATAGGTGGATATTTATACTTCTGTGTGACAGATCTCAATTTCTTAGATTGTTTATACTTCCTTTGGAAAAAGCTATATTTGTAACAGCTTTTTATAGAGCATAGTCAATGCAACTAATGTACAGTATTTTTGGTGAACTTATATCTTAAAGGACACTGCTTTAATATTTTAAGAGCAGGAGAAATACACATAGGTCCAGAGAAGCAAAAAATAAATGTTTGAAGAGAGAAAAGGAAGATGTGAGATTGGAGTGTCTGCAGTGAGCCCCAGGGCAAAAAGCTAGAGGGGACTGAAAGAGAATATCAACCCTATATGGTCAAAATCGGGGCAAGAAGGAAATAAGAAAGAAGGTGCAGAAAAAATTAAAGCACATGGATAAGGAAGAAGTGGCTTACAGGAACATAGCATTGTAAAACTATTATCCCTAGTTTACTTTGGCATCTTTACCAGATATGGTTTGGTCTGAGATGGGATGAAATCCTATATTAATTTAAAAACACTCAGTAAAATGTCTCATCTATGAACCACACAAGGATTCCCTTTCTTCATATATTTTAACATAAATATTTTCTTATTTTATTATTCTAAAAATATCCTTTATTTGTTTTAGTGTAAAACAAAAAGGTATACTGCAGAGTCCTGAAGAGGATTAACAGAACAATTCTGTCACTGGGGCCCAAACTTCAAAGGGCACAGGCACCTGAGCTGCCTTAAACTTCAGCTGGGTAAGTGACATTTAAAAGATTTTGATGGAGCAAATATATCAGAGTGTAGTTAAATGGATTTCTGGGATGCTACATTGGGTTGCTGTTAACTGTATCAGATGAAAAGTGTATGCCTGGAGCAGGATTGTAAAGCACAATTTCACCCAGCAGCCTGCTGAGGTTAACTCAGTGACATATGCTGAATATGTTCTCCAATTAAGCAAGACACTGCCAAGAATCACAGACCTTGCAAAACATTTTCTTCTCCTTTTAGACATTGCTCTTTTCAAGAACCAACCTTCAAAACTGTGTGTGGAGAGGGGGTTCTGGGCTCCAGCTCTTAGCATAAAAACCGTTCTGACACAATTTTGATCTCATGCTAGAGATAACATGTGGCTCCAAATCCAGTTCCTAAATTGCTGCTGGGGAGAGCAGAACACAGCAGAGCTTGTGAGCAAGTGCAAACCATGAATGGCTCCCACAGCAGCTGTGGCTGGCTCAGCTCGTGGCCTCACTGCAGTGCTCACTGCTTGAAGGAGTCACTGCTCAGGCTGCAGTGATGGGAACATGCTGCCTGCAGCCCTTCAGCTGCCACCACACCAGCACCAATAAACACAGGCAGCAGCTGCTTGGTGCAGGGACACCCAGCTTGTGTGCTGGGGAGAATCCTGTGTGTGACAGCAGCACCAGATCTTCAGAGGCAAAGTGCTAAGGACCAATGTTTTAGGCTAAAACTAATGACACCAGCAAACAATCCACTGTTTACAAAGCTTATACTCTGTTGTTGATATTAGGAATGGAGAGCAGGCTTTAGACCTCCCACAGTGAAGATCAAAGTTGTTATGAAAGGGTTCACATATCCCAGGATCTTAAGACTTACCCTCAAGCCAAACTCCTCCTTTAATAACAAGACTGTCAGCTAGCAAATGGAGAGTTAGAGATCTGCTTGTGGGTGAAAAGAGACAGACTTTAGCACAAACTTGTCATTCGTGTGAGACACTCTCTTCATCTTCCTGCTCTCAGCTGTCTCCTAACAGCTTTGAATCTCTTACCTGTGTTAGGCTCGAACCCCAGCACAAACCTTATGAGGTGACAGTTCAGGAAGAGAATTGTACAGGAGCCAAGAGCCGAAGCACAAACTGTGCTACAGGGTCTGTCACTACTAATGAATTTCCACACTAACTTTTAGGCTAATCAAGCCTGGTTTTACACTGCTAAAATTACTTGGTCCAAATAGTTATACCAGAACATGCCCCAATACGAAGTTCACTCTCCACTCCAATAGGAATTACCTTAATTAGCCTAAGGCACCTCCAACTCAGTGCATTTCTAATCATCTAATGCTGCTGGACTCCATTATAACCCTACAATCATGAACAAGGGCTTCTGCCTTTAGATAGATAATGGTCTCTATTCTAGTAGAAGATGTAGAAACCAAAAGGAGTTACAGCTTCATACTTCTTGTAAATACCTCCTCTTACGCAAGCATTCTGCTGCCTGAGAACAGCTTTTTCCTTTTAACTTTTGGTACCAATTTGTTTAAACTACAAAGCAAGGGCTTTATACTTGCAGAATTAAAGATAGATACAATCTTTAGAAAAAAAAGCCACATTTATTCTCCCACATCCTGGGCAGTTGCAAGATCCTTTGCATGTTATTTATGACCTTTCTATGTACTTCAGACTCAACCACTCTGGGACAATACTTTGTTTAACTGGTTACCTGAAGTCCAAATTTTTTGTAAGGCTTCTTACTCCTGTGTTCCACTCCTAACTGTGGCAGGGGCTGGCATTCAAAGAACATTTTTTTTCACTGCCTGCAGGGTTGTGTATCTGCATCAGCATGGAACGGATCTTTCTCTTAATGATTTATGGTATCAATTCAAAGCTATTTTCACATCTGTTTATAACAGCATTCCACACATCCTATTTCAAGAAGATCCAGGAACAAAAACAGCACTGGGTTGCCACCAGCTGTCCTAGTGGGTAGATGTTCCAGGGTATAAGTGCCTTTGAGGCACAAGAAGCAGGTTCTGACTACAGGAAACACAGATTGTTCCCAAGTTACACAGAGCTCAGTTGATGTTAACAAGAATTTCAAGCAAATGAGTACATTCTGTGCAGGCAACAGCAGCTCACTAGCTGTTAGAGCACTCTGAAGAGATAAGGTAAAAGATACCATATGCACTGTGTGCTAAATGATTTAGCCAAATGTCTTGCAGGAAAACGTTGATGTATTCTATTCCAGAAATGTTTCCTGGGAAAAACAGCTGGGGATTCAGGACAGAAGATTTCAAAGCTGCCTCCATATGCCAGCTGCAGCTAGTAGCACAGAGTAGGAGTTAACTTATATTCATAGTTAGGGTATGTTTCCACATAATTAAACAGGAAAGAGGAAAGGCATCTATCAGTATGAGCAGAGTAAATTACACATGCAGGACTAACTACTAGGGTTTAAAACTGGACCCACAAGGTCAAATGTAACTGGAGAAAGCACTAACAGACACAGTCCTGTCCTGATGCCCACTCCCAAATGATACATGGGAAACTCAATCGCTTTGCTACCTCAGATTTAGGCAGTCCTTGCTGCTCTGCTTTCAGACTATGTCATCTTCTTTCATATGTATTTTTAGTGCCTGTAACTGCCAAAAATTTGAAGATGTAGAAAACATCTTCTGTATCAGCTTTTCCTTTAGCTCCAGTAGGAAGAACTGCTAGTCACTTGTGCTGGTTTTGACTAGTTAGCTGGTATGGGGCTGTGTTTGCAATTTGTCCTGAAAATAGTGTTAATAATTCAGGGATGTTTTTGTTATTGCTGAGCAGTGCTTACACAGAGCCAAGGCCTTTTCTGCTCCTCACCCCACCCAACTAGGCACGAGGCTGGGGATGTGCAGGAACTTGGAGGGGGCACAAACAGGGCAGCTGACCCCAAGTGACCCACAAGATATCCTAGACCATACAGGTGTTATGCTCAGCATATCAATCTAGAGAAGAAAGGGGAGATGTTGAGAATGAGAGCATTTTCTTCCCAAGTAACAGGGATGGCAGAGCCCTGCTTTCCTGGGATGGCTGAATACCCACCTCCCCATGGCAAGTGGTGAATTAATCCCTTATTTTGCTTTGCTTTGCTACTGCAAGGGGCTTTTGCATTTCCTATTAAACTGTCTTTATCTCAACCCACGGGTTTTCTCACTTTTACTCTCCCAACTCCCTCCCACTGTGAGGGAGTGAGGGAGGGGCTGTGGGGGGCTCAGTTGCCAACTATGGGCAGCTTCTCTGTGCTACAATTGCTTTTGTGGTCCTTGCTGTTCTCGCTTGCTTTTTGCTCAGGTGGTGAGGAGGAAGGAGAGAAGATGTAACCAAAGGGGTTTGCACTGAGGAGCTGTTCTTTCTCATGCAATTTTTTTTCACACCATCACAGCAAGAGATTTTTCTACCAGCACACTTTGAAAGTGGTAAATCTTGAGGGTAACAAGGGTCAAAGGTCCTGTAGATCTAACTGACAAGCTGAGAAGTGCTATCCCACAGTACTGCATAACATCAGAACCATCTCCTGTCTTATTTAAATGCTGATGCTCTAACAGGTGAGGACACTTTCATGTGTGTGGTGGAACATACCAGAGCTACATAGCACCTTGGTAAAACAGCACAGCACCTGCAGACTGTGGGCATCAAACTGCACAAACTTGCCTTTTGGGGAGAAGTGAAAGAACGGGGAGTCCCTGCAGATGCCTCCACAGATGGAGGAAGCTGTCACCATAATGATGACTGAGCAAGGTCGTTCCCTTGGGTACATCCTGTACCAAAAGCCAGAAGTGTTTAAGAAAACTAATAACCGGATATCCTGTAATTTTATCTGTCATGCATGGAACTGAATATCCAGGGGCTTTTTTTTCAAGGGCATGACCAGCACCTCAACCTACAGAGCCTGTGAACCCAAACTGCAAAGGATGAAGTGAAGGATGAATTGGCCTCCCCTTTATAAGTCAAGATGTTCCTGTGAGGAAATCATGTATGGTAGAAGCAACCCTAGCAGAGAACTGCATGGCAAGAGAAGAATTTGGTAAAGCTGTGGAATATAAAAATTAAGGATATTAATGCTGTTGGGTAAAAATGAGCATGGATGAAAACAGCAGAAGGGTTTTGATTGTGCTGATGTGCAGTTCATTAATTGTGCAAAAGCAAGCACAGCTGCATCTGGTGGCCTCAGATTTGAGATGCAATTAAAAATGGGATAAAGCAGGGAGTGAGACAGAAAATATTGTGTGGTGGCCTTGATGTGTCTTACTACTAGAGAAAATAGAGGAGGCTTGGGGATGCTCAACATCTGTGAATTGGACCCTAGAAATTCATAGCATTGAATAAAATTGTGCAACTTCACAATTAACTTTGGATTCTGCTGGTCAACAATTTTTTTTTACTTGCCATTTTTTTCTCCTTGACAAAAATTTGGTTTTGTTTGGGGGATTTGTTTGTTTGCTTTTGAAAGCAGACTGAGAATTTTTTATCACTAAATATTATGAATCCACAATGAAACTGAGAGACCTGGTAATGCTGCCAAAGCCACTGCATCAGGCACGTTTTCTTGCTCTCTTCCCCACAACAGCAGCAACCCTCTGGAAAGAGATGAGTTAGCTGCTCTCTGGACAAAGGAGTCCTGGCCTGTAAGAGAATGGTCTTAAATTCCAGCTCTGATCTCTGAGCCTGCAGATGTTGGGACAGCCCTTGCCAATTAAAGAAATGACACAACTTCCTATTGCAAAAGAGTCCAGAGGTTAAAAAAGAAGGCAAAAGTATATAGGAGAACAGCACTGCACAAAGCCAAATCCTTCTGTAGCCAAAGTAAAACTTAACCAAGTTATAGTCTTCAGTAAAATCACAATATTATTCTGTTTACAGGTTGGTGACTTGCCCAAGTCATTCATTATGTCAGTAACTGATTCAAAGAGTGGGGTTAAATATAAATTTAATTAAATGTAGTCATGTCCCTGATTGATTTGGACACTAAAGAATCTAGGTGCGTTTCATCTCAACCTAAAGCATAATCTAACACACTTCAGAGCATTTCTACCCTAAAAATGCTAATTTCTCTCCACTGACTCTAAAGAGAGCTTAGGGTACACACATCCGTGCTGTAACTAGTTAGTGGCCAGCGAGGGGATGCCACCTCCGTTCTCCTGCATCCCAGAGGCAGGCATTGTGTGGTGATGCCAGCTCTTTCAGCTGCACTTTTTGAGAATGAAAAGAGAAACAGGGTAAAAAAAAAATATGGGGGTAGGAAAAGTGAGGCCATTTCCAAGAAGAAAACAAAGAATCGACCAATTGAAGAAAAAAAGCAAAGAAAAAGTAGCCTTAGGAAAACTTGGCCTCTGAAAAACAATGGACCGAGATGAAGAAGAAAAACGGGTAGGAGAGGCATGTGGTGTACTTCAGTTTTTATATTAGAACACGTGATTTACAGGAATCTGAATATCCTTTCCAGGGAAACTGCTATTGCTAACACTGCTCTCACTTCTGAAAGGTTTTCTGAGCTCATGGCAAAGATGTGTCAATGTCCCACTCCCTAGGTGGCCCCTCCAGACACTGCTGACCCCTTGTTCCCCTTGGAAAGCCATTAACAGGAACACCTGGCACACACAAACATCCCTTCAGGCGATCTGATCAGCTCCTGGCTAAACAATAACCCGACTGATCCTCAGCAGCCAATCTCTGTATTTTGGGAAGGCAGGAGGATTGTTTCTACAGGGACTAAAACTGACACCTGGAATGCCAAATGCAGTTCCCTTTTCCTGAAACTCGAGGTCTCTGTGGCACGTCAGTTACGAGGGCACTGGGCCCCAAGAGGAGGGCTACAAATAGGTCATCCTGAGTGGGAAGATGCGTGACCAGGACACCAGCACAGCTGGTAGTGCTCTGCAAGGAAATTTTCCCTGGATGCTGCTGGAACATAGCAAAACATGGCATGAGTAACTGAGGGGCCTCCTGCCGCTGGCACTGCCAAGTGATGCTGCTCCAATAATTAGCTGGAAGCAGTTTAATCCCTGCCCTGCAGCACACTGCTATGGGTCTCTGCTCACTCACACATTACCTTCACTGCTCATGTGCACAGGCAGGCTTCAGCAAGACAGAGGATGTTGTAAACCTCCTGTTCCTTTCCAAGCTTGTTTGCTGTGTGTATCCTGCTCTCTGCATCCCGGGGCACTGCTGCTTTCACAATTATTGCTCATTTAGTGTTTACAATGTCAGTTATCTCTTAATTATTACTTAAAAAAAAAAAAATTAACTGAGAAAGGAAATAAGTGAAAAGAGTGCTGCACAGACAGCCCTTGATCTGCTGTGCATGAACTCATCTGATGGAGCTTTGTAGCTGTTCCAACTCAGGTGATTGGGATGCAAAAAATGTACCAGAAATCAACACTCTTACGGTGTGACAACACACCCACATTCAAGCCCTGTCTCAGCCCTTTTCTCTCCAGAGAAGGGAAAAAGCCTTGGCAATCTCCAGCACAGTTATGACACATGTAAATGATTTTATGAATGTTATTTATAAAAGGCTCATCACAGTCTCCATGTCCTTAAATTACGAATTAAGGGTGGGGATGTTATTCCATTAGAAGATAAATCACATGTTCTAACATGATGGTAGTTTTTAAAAAGAAACCACCCTACAGCAGTTGGACCAACTGATTAGATATTTTGCTCCTGAGTTTACAGGCTGGCCCCAGACAAGAAGCTGCTGAGCAGAACTGAGCCCATGCCAAGTCATTGTTATGCCTTTGTTATGCCTGGACAAACTCTGAATTCTTCTCCCTGCTCTTGACATAACATATCATTGCACAAACTTTAGGTGCTTTGCAAGTCCCTTCTCACCCAAGAGAAAATCCTGAAAAAGCTGGGATCTCTATCATCAGGGCATCAAGCCTGTTTCATTCACATGACAGAAGATCTGTGCCTGTGTTGGGGGGTGGGGAATGATGAAGCCTCCTCCTTCTCCTGCAAGAGAGATTTCTTTAGCTGACTGGTAAAACATGCTTTGAAATCTAAACAATTTTTTTTTTTCAGATGAAGTTATTCATGTTCACACCACTTGAATTTCAGCTGATGCTGTTTTCATTCCTCTGGATGAGGTTTGGAGCACATAAACATGCTTGTTAAAAATAAGGAAGAGGCCACAGTCTTTTGGGACTGAGTATCACAAAGGTCCACTAGTGCATTGTTCCTACTCTTATTTGTGGTCAGTGGGTAAAATCAGCCTCTTGGTCAGAACTCTTCATTTGTTGGGCTTGGATTCATTTAAAAAAACAAACAAACAAACAAAACCAGAGCTGGATTTTTAATTTGAAATAGGAGAGGGGAGTTTTTGATCTTTTCTGCATCTGCCACAAATGAACCATTCCTTGCAGACTGCAGCCAAAGCACAGGACCAGGACCATCCTGTGCCTTGCCCAGACACTGCACTTGGGCAGGAATTGTGACTGGCAGTCAAGGCCAGTGCTTTCCTTGCTCAGAAGAGGTGCCAAAGCCTTGAGCCAGTGAGAAAAGCAGAGAGTATGTTGTTGGTGTGGGAGATCCACAAGGCCATAACAGTAAGATGAGGAAAAATGTTTCAAAGCATTATGTGTACACAACATGAAAACTCTTAACTTGTCAAGTGTGGAGGAAGTGAAGCCTCATTAATCCTGGAAACCCTTGATCCACTGTGTATGGGGAAGGAGTCACTTTCAGCCTCACAACATGAAGGAAAAAGGCTCCATCCCTATCTTCTCTTCTTCCCACACCTCCCTATTTCCCCATCTTCAAACCTGATGTTCAGCTCTGCCAGGTACGCTGCTGTCAGACTTGTCCTTGAATGACTCCAGTAAACTGAAGCAGATCAGAGCAGGGATAAATCTAACTTGCTGGCCTGGAAAAGCAATATAGCGCCAACATTTGTGTTTGGATGAGGTTCCCAGATGGGAGCAGCTAGGCTAAGCACTGGCTTGAATCACTTCTCCTTGCAAACATTCCCAGCTCCCAGGGGAGGGGCTGAGTCAGTGCTGGCCCTGCCACACAACGGGGAGGGAGCCTGCAGCCCTCACACAGCTGCTTTCTTCAGATGAAGTTGTCTTTTGCTCTGACCTCCCTCTACAGCTACATTTTGATAGAAACAGCACAAGAATCAAAGGACTTGCTGTGCAATCTTTGTTTAACCTGTGCTCCGCAGTGTCTCTTACCCCGACTGACATTGCTCACTTCTTTCTGCTGCAAGGAGGGCAGCAGGGAGAGATGAATGCACTTCTCCCTCCATCCCAAGTTACCATTACATTGCAAACCAAAGACACTGCAGGCCAGCCAGTAATTGAATGAATCATCAGACTTTCGTTCCTCAGGAACCTTTACTGTATGAATCAGTGGGAAAACATGATTAAAGCCCCAGATTAATCCTTGATTCAGCCTTTTTGTTCAGAGCCTCTGCTCACTATTTCCAGGTTTTCCCCTCTACCATCCTCTTTAATTTCTCAATTAAGCTGTCACATATCCCTTGTTTCTGGAGGCAGAAGGCTCAGTTATAGGCCATCAGCAACTTTTGACACCAACACAGACATCATGGCTCATCTTACACATACCACAATAAACCACTAGTCATTGAGAAATGACTAAATGTACTGAAAAGGTGCCATACAATACCAATAAAATCCAACTAAGTACTTTAGATTTTGACCTACTGTATCTCTTTCTGCATTGGAGTAAACTCTTTGTAACAATTCTCTAGTAATCCTGAACTCCTCTGGACATCCTTACACTTTCCTGTATAACCTATGTTTAGATGCAGAGAACTTACCAGTTTTTGGGTGTAGGATGTTAAAAAAAAATTCTCAATTGAGTTCAGAAAGTTTCATTCACAAATGAAATGTTTCAGGTTTCACATTTGAGCTGCCATAAAGCAAACCATGGCAAGAAGCCTTGTAAAATGCTTGTTTTGTGTGATGCAACTCAACACAAAGTGGTGTTCCCATGGCTGTGCAATACTCTGGTCCTTACAGCCCTGCATGGCTACAGTGGCTGCACTGATGCTGCACCATATCAGTAAATGAAAAGCATTTTTGTAATTCAGTCTCATTTCACAGAGTGATCAGAATTTTCTATGGTTCCTTCACACTCTCCTTAAAAACCAACAATGGTTTTAATAGAAATATGGCTATCTTACTAATATTTGACTGAGGCAAATGCTCTCTGATGCCATGAGCAAGCAGTGGGGAAAGGGAAAGGGGAAGATGAGGACACTAGGGTGAAGGAGAGGAACGTGGCCATGCAGGTGGTGAGCAAAGGGCAGCATTGATTGGTAATGCAGAAGAGCCAAGGACACAAAATCTGTCTCCTGTTGCAGCCTTGGGAGGAGAAAAATTTCCTGCCTCCTGCAGGAAAGCCAGCCAGGGTTCTGTGATTTCTAAAGGTCCTAAACAATTTGAGTCTTATCTTGAGGATAAAGTCATAAAAATCCCCTTTGTTTTCTTTGGAGACCACAACCCTTTTTGGCACTGTGTTGTGTGCCTTTTATCATGAAGATGATGGAGGCAGCATTCGGCAGATGAAGACAACTAATTTAACAGGATGGAAGCACCCAGCAGGCACTCAGGAGACATAAAAAACCCAGGTGAATCGGGTCTCACAGCACTTTTAGTGCAATATTTAACAAAACACTTCCAGGCTGCAGTCTCTTGGGGTGGTAGGACATGACACCTCTCAATCTGCTGTACACTACTATGTTATGAAGATGTCTGAAATGCAGGGAAATCTCTCCTTCCCAGAGGATGAGGACTCATTTCAGTGATATGATGAACTGTGAAGGAGTAAGGAAGATGCTGAGAATGAAAAGAGTTTGTCTGAGACAAAGTTACCCTGAGAAAGTCAGTAAAGGTGGATCTGATGGAAAGTACTGAGGGTGTACACCTCCAGACTCACTCTAGGTAGTTCTCTCCTATCAGACAGACAGAGGTAACGTAAGGAACCAATTCATTCATGGACTGGTTTGACTTCCCAGACAACTGCCACACCACAAATGCTTCAAGCAGTGACAGACCCCAAATATTTTTGTATGGTACACTTATTAGTCAATAAAGTTTTGGACTTGTTTTGGTAATTATGAATCTTCTGCCACTTTCAGTGTGATATTTCTGGGCACTCTGCATTCTGGGGGTGGTTCCACACAGTCATTTTAAGCAACAGTTTGTCTGTCTTACGACAATTTTTCCCCCGCCTTTTTTTTTTAACCTGCCCCGCAGCCTTTTTGTCTCTCTGACTTGGCTTGGTGCAGAATTTTAGCTTTGGATCATAAGATCCACATCACACCCAGTCTGTTTTTCTGTTCTGTTCCATAGCATTCTTGGCAGGCTGCCTGGGAGGGTATCCTGCTCTGCATCTCACCAGGATAAATATGACATAACTATGCTAATTCCAAAAGAAAGCACCTGTCAGCAGCCTGAAATGGGGAATATTTAAACAGGATGGTAATGACTACAGACACAATCCCAGCAGAGCAGATGCCTGTGTGTGTTCATGTACACCCATATCACACCACAAAGTGTTTTATATCCTGATTACATGTATGGTGCTGCCAAAGTTTCTATCAAGCTTCTCAGAAAACTGCTGTACTCTGAATAAAAGCTTATAGGGTCATAAGTTAAAATACTTATGGGTGCTGTCAAAGCTGAGAACCCAAAAATACGTAAATAGTGATATATTCTGGATATCCACTAATGTTTGGGTAAAAAACTTGTATTAGTTTCCAGGGGAATTTCATCCATCTGCTAATTTCTTTATCAAGAAAGATAAACAACAAAAGTAGGTCATTGGGAATGCAGGGATCCCTCACAGTGTGCTCTGTGGCAGCAGGAAGGTGTGAGGCAGCAGCTGGCTAAGGACAAAATATCCACTTGTCTCCTTAGAACACTTTGATTGAAGTGCTGCACGATCAGCACTCCATTAACAATGGCACAATGGCTCTTTGGAGTTGGCTGCACAGTCTCCTGTTCTTTAATCAATAACTTAATAAAGGACTAACTGCAGAGGATGGCTGCAGACTGAAGAATGGTTTTGGGGCAAGTTAATAGATCAGCAGCAGTATAAGAGATATGAGTCTGAGGATTATCAAGCTGCTGGGTGGTAGAGATGCAGCTCTAATTTACTGAGCAGGGTGCTGAACACAAGCATGGCTCTCAGCTGGGTGGGGAAGCCCCATGGTCAGCACAGATAACTTCCCAGCTATCTTGGCTTAGTGCGAACTGCACAGTTTGTGCTGATTTCTTTAACAAGATATCGGAGCTCCCACTTAAGGGAAGTAACTCCTGAATTCACAGGACTTCCCTCAGATACTTAACAGCATTCGGCAGAACTGAAGGTAGAGCTAGGTGGGGAATTTTCTGTGGACTTTAACAGAGCAAGCTTGACCTCTGCTGCCAGGTTAAAGGCTCCTCCCTAACGAACAATTCAACATGATATAGAATATCTAGTTTACAAGATACAGCCTGCAACAAGCTGCTCACTGACTTTGCTTAGTAGATAATATCCACCAGTTTCTACTCAAGAGAATGTTAGAAGGAGGTTAATTTTTTTTCAGTTAATCAACTGAGGAAAGAAGGTTAAGGAGAATAAAACCATCCTTGATGACAGTCAAATAAATTTTCAGTATCTTTATGTGGTTCTCCTGATCATTGCTTTTGCTAAAATGCTTTGTTGAAAAGAGAGAAATGTGCACATATGCAGATCTCCTATTCATGTATGCTGATGTGACATGCTCTACTCTCCAGCAGTCTTTCTGGCACAGCTTCTCCCATAAAAACAATTTGAGAAACAGCCTTTGCATTACTCTCTGTGATTTCTGTTGGCTTACTTCTGATATCCAAAATAAACAGAGAAAAAAAAACCCAGAAGAAAATTGTTCCATGCCTCAAAATTCATCCTTTCTTTTCTCTGGAAGTGCAATTACAGCTCATGAGCATTTGTGTGGCCTCTAAAGGGCCGTGGGAGCCCAAGGAATGCTCACACAGTGGGAGGAAGATCACCCCATAACACAGAAGGTTATCAGAGCCAGGAGGATCTTGAAGGGGACTGTAACATACTCAGAGCACTTTCATTTGTTTTGTGAATAACAGGAACCCTTCTCCTCCAGTCACAATGCTTGCACTGAGCTCAGCCTTGGGATCCTGAGGTGCATTGGGAAGAGCCAGCTGGTCAGGGTGACCCTGCCCCTCTGCTCAGCCCTGCTGAGGCACTTCTGGAGTGCTGGGTCTGGTTCTGGGCTCCTCAGGACAAAAGGGACCTGGAGCTCCTGGAGCAGAGGGTGACAAAGAGGATGAGGGGACCGGAGCCTCTCTCATGTGAGGAAAGGCTGAGGGAGCTGTTCAGCCTCGAGAAGAGATGGCTGAGAGGGAACCTCACCAATGTCTGTCAGTGTGAGCAGGGAGGGCTCAGAGCAGGGCCCAGGCTCTGCTCCCTGGGGCCCAGCAATGGGACAGAGGCAACAGGCAGGAACTGATGCCCAGGAACTTCCACCTGGAGACGAGGGACATTCTTCACTGTGAGTGACTGAGCACTGGGTCAGGCTGTCAAGGGAGGCTGTGGAGTCTCCCTCACTGGAGGTATGCCAGAACTTGGACACAATCCTGTGTCCTGTGCTCTGTAGTGACCCTGCTTGAGCAGGGAGGTGGGACCAGATGAGCCACTGTGGTGTCTTTAACCCATTGTTAAAGAAAATTGTGCCCCTTTGTGTGGTTTTGTCTCAGCACTGTCCTTGCAATGTCAGGAACCATTACAAAACCCTGAGCTGTACCAGTTTTAACAAGAAATCTATTTCCTTATCATTCCAGGAAAAGACAGTCTAAACCTCCGACAATTCCCCGGCCTTCCCATATTTGCTCATTGTGGACTGGGATTTGGTTACAAAGCCTTTAACAGTCACATTTTATTACATAACAGCAATTAAGAATAGCAAATTACACCTTCTGATGAATCAGATACTACTTCCGTGGTTCCAAATGCTTCAGTTGAGCAACTAATTAACTGCTTATTTCGTAGAAGGACAATGAACAGAAATAGAAACCAGGTAGTACTTCTTTGTGAAACATTTCCTAAGGAATTTTGGTGACATTAACCAGAAAAGAGGAAGCAGCAGCAATGATTCAGTTTTGAAATAATGAAAACCTCTGTATTATTATGTTAGAAGTCTATGCTAAATATATTCCTTACTCTTAAGGCCATCAACATAGTTAAGTGTCCTTAAACTACACTAACACTCTAAATCTCTAGCTCAAACACCCAGTGACAGCCCAAGCCATCTCCTAAAATGGGTTTACCTTCTGGATATGAGGATGAGCCTACCTTTCTCCACATGCTTCTCTTCACAGTCTATTAGGTCCTTTTTCCAGGTCACCTGAGTTCTGAACCTTCTCCCCTGCTCCTGCCGCAAACCAGAAGCACCTCGGGAAAATACATTTTAAGAGAAGCTGGGGTACATCTTCCTGCTGTGTTCAAGATGCAGGCAAAGTATGAGTGGCTTTGGTGCAGCCCAAAGTTGATCAAAGTTGATATAGCTGGGAGAAAGGAGGCAGCAGCTCATACAGCTCTGGGTAGCTATATGAGGGGGCATCTGGAAATTAGCTTTACAGAGCTCATTAAGGTTTTGAAAGTGCTGGGCCATAATTATTATATGGCTACAGTGATCTGATTTTCACATGCATGCTTAACATTATCTTTTTTGTGCTTCGGGTTTCTGAAGTTTAATATGGGGCAGAGAATAAGGGGTTCAAGTTCTAATAAGGACTGCTGTTTGACTATGCTCAAATCTGATTAAAGCCTAGCCACCAACTTAATGTTTAGCATTTCATTCCAAGTTTGCTTCCTTTTGTTTCCAGAAGCACAGAAACAATTATCTAAGTTTACAAGGAACTTTTGGCTATATCCAAACTACAAACAAAGTTATTTTCAGGCTGTAAGCCTGTCTAAAATGGACAGTAGGTTTGCGCTATTTGCTCCTTCCTAATTTTTCAAAATAGTAACAGAAAAACCAGCTTTGAAAATCTATGGTAATATGTAACTGAGAATCCAAGATAAGCTTCTATGTAATAAAGAGAGGTCAGAAAAAGTGTCAGACTCAATAACTTACATATAAACTAAGGGTATTTGAGTGCACATACCATTGAATTATAGGTAGAGAGAGAAGAGGAAAAAACCCCATCTGACAAAGATGTAATTAACTTTGATACTTCATCTTTTAACATTTTAAGGTGAAAGGAGGACATTTACATGAAGTTATTGTCATCATTTCAATCTAATTTGGACTTTCTGAATTCAAGAATCTTTAAAAACACTATTTTTATGACCCTAATATCACATCCTAATATGTGATGAAGTAATACTAACTAGATCAGGCTGTTTTAGAAAAACAGCATGAATGCAACTAAGAAATCAACAGGACAAGATGTGGGAAGAGTAGATGTTTTTTGGATGCCTAGCTGGCCAGAACAAATTTTTGCACAATTTCAGTTCCTAAGCATGGCCAAGTAAAAATAACTAGTGGCAGTGAGCTGACCAGCTATGTTTTTGAACCATGGCATCAACACACACTCATTTACATTTTGTGGTTTGCACACAGGCTCATGAGTTTTCTGCTGTATTATTTTAGAGTACAGAGGCAGTTACAATGGCATGACAGACATATCCCATAGGTAAACATCACAAAACTCTCTGACCTCCTGGGTTCCTCATTCTAAGTGTGGTGGTACAGCCGAAGCACTGAGCCAAGGCAGAGGCAGGCTTAGCCTCTGCAGATGCACAGAGTACTGAGAAGTTTCCAGTCCCAGCACTTGGAGCTCCCTGCACAGGCAAAAACCTGGCACTGCTCTCTGTGCTCCAGCTGCCTGTTCTTGGCTCCCAGGTACCTGCCAGAAAGAACCATCCTCAACTTTACAGGATCTTCAGTGATAAAAGGAGTTAAGAAGTGTTTTCAGCTGCAGCATTAAACAATGCTCTGTTCCTTTTGCTTTAAATAGCAAACACAATACAGTGAGGTTTTGAGTGGGTTTTTTTTGTTGTTGTTGTTAGTTTGGTTTTTTGCCTAAACTAACATTAGACTTTCTTTTTCTTAGGGAAGTGCAGCACTGACACAGCCAGTAGGGCCTTACTGGGTATCTGCCAGATGGCAATATCTCTTCTCAAAAGAGGTTTCCCTTTTCAGATATCTCTGTGTTATTTATAGGCAAAAAGCAATGCATACAAAAAACTCAAGAGAAAAGGGAGGGGCAGCATCAAGCAACTTGAGACTTTATTCAATTACTGCCTGACAGAGAAATATTTGCCAAAGTCTTTTTGAATAGTTTTTAAAACTTTCTATTATAGGAAAAAAGGTCCATTAGTCAAAGATCTGTCAGCCCAGAGATAAGGAAAAGGCTTTAATTTCTAAATAGAAGGATACTTGGTATTTAAACCACCTGCAGTGTAGTCACTTCTAGAAAATGATGGAGGATTTGTTTGCTTTTGTTTTTTTTGGGAGGGGACTGAGGAGGGAAGTGTCAGCTTACTTTAGAAAGAATTCCTAGGATAGGAAAGCAGCTGGAGTAGAAATACCATGGAGGCAGAGTTGTGGTTCCATGGGACAGCCAGGAAATTTCAGTGGAACAGCTCCCTTGCTTTAAATTCAGCAGCTGCTGACGCACACAGCAGAATTTTCTAAAAGCACACTGGATTTTTGTCTTGATATGTCAAGAAAATACAGCTCATGTTACTGTGCTGCCTCTTCTGCCTCCTATTCCTGCCATGAAAGCTTCAATGGATTGGTTGATTCTAATCTAGTTTGCTACAAGTCTTAAAACACCAGTTACCCACTCTCTCCAGCCCTCTGAATTACCCACAAGTGAGAAGAGAGGGAAAACTACTTTTGTTTTCTCTGCTCATCTAATCTCAGAGGAAAAAGTACAAACAGCTCCACTTAGATTTGTCTGGGATGATCCATCTCCTACTTGGGGAGGTAAGAGCCAGCAGCTACTTAGCTCTTAGCACAGGATGTGCTGTTCCCTGCCCTGTGAACAGGAGAAATAAAAGGAGGTGGAGGCTCGGCCACTAAGTACTGACAGGAAGGGAGCTAAAAGTACATCTGTGTAGGAATTTATACAAGACCTGAGGGGGAGCTCAGAAATGCAGGACAAAGTCACAGAAAGATGCAGTTGTGTGAGGTCTGCTGTTAATGGCTGAGCTGCTCTCCCACTGCCCTCATCCCTCAAAAGGCAGAGAGCTCCGTCTCTTTCTTAATTAGCCCTGGAAAGTTAACGACCCAACACTTTGGCTGTGTTACAACTTCTGCTCACAAACAAAAGATTAACCACTCAGGGACCAGCACCAATAGCAACACACTTAGTTCAGCAATCATGAAAAATCAAACCATCAACCCCCAACAAGACTGCGCTCAAAGGAGGTTCTGTCAGGAACACCTGAACTCACAGGGAGCCCATGTGAGTTCATTTGCCATCGCAGACCATCAGTCACAGAATCAGTAGAAACATTAAACCAACTACAAGTGATGGAAAACCTATGATGTACTGACTTCCCCTATATTGTTGGATTTAAACTCCTATGTTTTTACAACATTAGAAGGCAAACTAAAAGCAAACATCAGAAACAAGGCTGTGGAACATTCAGTGAAATTTCTGATAAGGGCATGGAAATCCAAGAGAAGCAAAATGTCAACATTTTACCACTTGAATGTACTCACGTTTTGAATTGGCCAGTTGTCCAGAAAACAATTAAATGTATCATTGGATATGGCCTTTTCATAATAACCTGTAGCTCAATTATCTTGCTCTGCAAATATAGAGGAAAAGTGGCAAGGCAGATATAAAACAGGAGAATTAATATTGGATTTGCAAGGTAAAAACTCCAAACCCCAGTAAACAAGACCTGGTATCATTTTTACTTTGAACACTAAAGCTCTTGGCACATTAAACTTCTTTTAGGGTTAAGTAAATGACAACAATGTTAGCTTCTGAATTAAACCAGACAAATCCTGCTTTTACACAAGTCTGACACTGTTTCATTTGAAGGCAGAAAATCTACCCCTAGAGCCATCCCCTGGCTATGCTGTTTAATCTCCTGGAGGTAGGAGCAGCCCCCCTGTCCTCCCCAAATGTTTTACTGCAGCAATGCACTGATTGTTCAGTTATCCAGGGAAAAGAGCTGTCCTCTCTCCAGAGGCTGTGATGGACAGTGAGGGTGATCAGATTTTGCAAAATCCACCCAGATTTTGCTAGTAATTGAATTGAATAAAGCTCTTCCCAGCCAGCTCTTTGGCCAGTGAGGCTTAGAACCCTGGTGACATCTTAAGTGTATTCAATTTAGATCTTCCTGAGAATTTTGTATATTATTCATGAGAATGGATTGATTTTTCTTTTCTATGAGGGAATAATAGCATGTATCCCTCCTTCCCCCCCATCTGTACTTCTGCTAAAATAGTTCCTACATAAATGCCAATGCATCACTGTCAGAAGCATTGTACAGTTTTAAGACTGCCTCATTTTTGGAGCTCCTCACTATACCAGGGGTAAGAAAAAATTAAGGGAGAGGAAAAAAATACCTGAATACACAGGAAATTCACAATTACCTTTCCTGCTTGCTGTTGATAGTCCATTACAGTATAAGGTAAAGTTCTCCAGCTACTTCCCTGCTGTCCTTCAGTTACATGTTATACAGACATTTATCTCATCTTGTTTCAAAATATGTTAAAACTGAGAAGAACAAAAGCATGGAGATGGGTTGTAATATTATCTTACTTCCTCTCACCATATAATTCACATAATTGCTCTTTCCTAGCTTATACTTGATAAAAAAGAAGTCTTACATAATTTATGTCCATGTTTTTCTTTCATAGGATGAGGTTTTCCTTTTCATAAAACATTTAAACTCCCTCCCCCCAGCAAGCTGGATAAGAAATACAGGTTTATGAAGCAAGATTATGGCAGATTTTGGGTTACTAAATTCAAAACTGTGCTCACAAATGTGAGATTCTGCTGAGCAATTTTTGGGCTCTGAAGATTCTCTTAACTCCAGAGATCACTTTTGGCTTTATTGCCAAAGACTTAAATGCTCTCCAGACAGCATGCTGGCTTTGGATCTGGTTCAAAGGGTGGAATTTTAACAGAGTTCTGCATTATGGCTAGTGTTGTCAGTGTAATTGGGGAGACTGTTTATAGTTAGGCATCAGTGAATTTATTTCTGTGGAGCACTTGATCTCCTGTGATCCATTCTTCATCAACCATTTTCCACCAGGTTGCCCCTATTCAAACAAGCCTTTGCCCCATATCCTATCAGATAATTTTTGTGTCATTATTTATATCAAAGGTTATCTACTGCTTCCTCTTAATGAAGTTGTCTTTGCTTCTATCTCTGTGTTCTCCATCTGCCTTCTCCCACAGCTATGAAGACATTAGGATTTCCATCCAGTTCCTCAAGGAGATTGAGTGAGGCTATACCTTTTAGCAAGGAAAAGAAAGAGTGGGCCTCAGACAAAGCAAAGTTTGTTCAGAAATTTCCTATTGGGAAATAAAAGGCTACAAAAGTTTGTTTAAATTCTGAGCCAACTGGAAAATGTCATAGCAGTAGATATTTCTAAACAATAAAAGAAAAAAACCAAAACAGTGTGCATGTTGAACTCAGAAGAGGCCAATCTTTATATTTCATGAAAGCAAGCTTTTATTGATTTAAACTAAACTGAAAAATTTAAGATTACTTCTGTTTCAAAACCAGAGAATGAAAGTTACATTTAAATAAGTGCCCTACCACTCAGTGCATTGGGGAAAAGCAAGATCTGAGAATGTGAAAGTGAAACTTAGAGTCTCATGTTGTCTGGCACCACTGAGCTACTTTATTTCAGGGTCTGACAAACACAACCTGAGGCATTTACTAGAACCCTCCCACACCGTCTTACAACAGCTGCAAAAGAACTCATATGGTTTCCCATCCCCAAAGCTGCTGTAAGACAGTTCAGTGGTGACACAAAGGTACACCTTGAATTAATCTGTGGGTAAGGAAGAAAATACTTGGAAAAACAACTCTCCCCTCAGTTTTGGGAAAAACTTCTGCATGGAAGCAGCCTTGCTTGGCACTGAGTGAGAAAAGAGGTTTGGACAAAGAAGCCTCCACCACTGAGATCAGTTCAGCTGCAGCAAAGTCAGTCTGGCAGGTCCCCATGGATATGCTTTGTACCGAGGCTGCTCAAGGGCCAGAACTGAAACTACTCTGCTGAAAAATCCTGCAATTCCTTCTTGTCCAACACTGCCTTCCCACTGAGTGTGCCAATGCCAGTCTGCCACAAGTCCTGGAAACAAGGCAGCACTACAGATCATGAGTCTGTAGGAGTTTGCTCTAACACCTAGGAGTGGGCCAAATACTCACCTGGGGAAGAAGTTTACCCCATTTGTAACAAAAAGAGGATTAAGTGCAATTTATGGGCACAGTGGTAAAAGCTTGGCCTCTCATCAATAGCACATGCATTACTGATGTGCTGCCACCCCTGCATCTAGTTTTGCAAAATACTTGTTACGACCTGCCACACATCTCCAGTACTCATGTACTGGCACCATGGCATAGTGTGCTGGAACTCAGCACACTTCAAATGCACTGGGCCTGGATTCTGCAGGCAACACACCCACAGAGACATTGCTCAGACTGCAGAGAGAAAAACCTGAATGTAGCTGCACAGCTCAGTCATGTCTCATGTTAGTGCAGAAACAAGCATTTGAGGACACATGATTTTTGCACTTGGAATGAAGCCCCTGGACCACAAACCCTGTATTTACTGAGTCAGTGTCTTCTGTCCACAGACCATCCCTCCTCATGCTCCAAAGAAGGAAATGAACCAGAAAGAGCAGAAGAATACAGACTCTGGTGGCTCTGATGCTGGACACAGTGAATCAAAAATAAGATGTTCTGCTTTTCTCAATCCCCCTTCTAGGCATTTAGAAGAAATCTGTTTCATATGTTCTGAGCCCTCATTTTGAATGTAAAGGATACTGTCGTCATGCCATTAAGGACTGCTTGCAGGTACAGTTTTGATCCCTCAGTGCAAATCCCACAGATTTGCTCAGCGCCTTTCACTCAGCACTTCAGACTAAGAACAGAGGGAATCCTGTTCCTTTGTATGCAAATATTTGTATAATAGATAAACCCAAAAGGAAGCTACAGCCCACAGTACTGCTGCTTATACCAAGTCCTGACAAGGACTAAATCATACTTCTGAAGGGCTTCCTTTAAACTGGACACAGATGAAGGAGTCACAAAGTGAATGACAGGCTTTATTACAGAGATAAGAAAGCAGCAGAGAGCAGAAGCAGCAAAGACTGTAGCTCAGAGAAACCACATGCCTGGCACTTGGCCTGGGACATGTTGAGAGCTTTGAGTAAGATTTCATGGAAGTGAATTTCACACCAGATGCTGAGTCCTGTGCCTGTCCTTCCCTCCTCACCTCTCTCTTGTGCCAGCAGTAAAGCTCATGTGGCTCTGTAACAAAAATGTCTGGCAAAGAAAGAAGAAATTAAGTATTTTGGAACTTTATTTCTTCCAGATAGAGTTCAGGCAGATTATCTCCCTTACCACAGTCACAGGAGCCCTATTTGCTAGTAAACAAGTTCACAAAGTCCTCACCTCAGTTCTTTGTAACCTTCTAGAAAAAGTATAAAAAAAAAAAATCTCAAACACTGCCAACCCATTTGGCATTAATAAAGTGAACCACTGGAGCACTTTATCTTCAGACTCCAGTTTGAGTGCAGAAAAGCTTTTAATCTGAGTTGTACAGGTTGACTCTCGATACCAAGTGGACACTGATGTGAGGGAAGAATAATTTCTGCTACCGGAAGATGACATCTAGCCAAAAAATGTCAAAAGCTTAGAAGACAGTTCTTAGGAAACTGGTTGCAAGACATGGAAGATGCCAAATCAAGCTTGTAAAGTGCATGCCAAGAGAAGGGAAAACAAAAACACTGTTGACAGAAAGCGGCCATGTCTTGATATCCCTGCCTGAGAGCAGGAAGTGGCTGATGACTGGCTACAAACATCCTAGATCATCAGCCAAAATAAATGAAGGAGATTCCCACTTTGTAAATGGTGAGACTGTGTAGAAATCTGCACAGCCACACCTACAGAAAGCTACTTCAAGCCTTCTCTCAGCCTCCCTTTCCAGCAATGTGACTGTGTCCTCAATATCAAACCATTTCAAGATGATGAAAATGTGCTCCCTAGAACATTGTGTCAGAACACAAGAAGTGTCCTGCACTAGGAAGGAACAAATGGTACAGGCAAGATGGCATGGCAATGCCTGCTAAACACAGGTAAGGGAGGGGGAGAGGACATCCTTCTCTGCAAGGTCTTCAGGCACTAGCAAACTCTGGAAAGAGTCTGGATCATCTGCAGTAAATCCAAACACTGCATACTGCTTCCTTCAATTCAGTATTCTTCACTTTCCATTTTGTTGTCTCCATGGGATTATTGGCAGGAATAGGACACACTTGGTAATTTCTGAGACTTCAGATTCCATTATTCTGCCACAACACTTACTAATTATAAATTCTTTGCCAAATATACAATGTTTTCACTGGCTGAAAGCCTATGCTTAATGGGCTGATAAAGAACAAGTGCTGTCAGAGAATGGCATGTGATTGGTTACATGGGTCAGCTGAAACTGTGCCCTCAGGAGGTGCCTGCCTGAGCAAACAGCATAAATGAACATTTCCTGGGTAAGAAGCTGAATGAACTCCACTCCTAAAAGGGATTTTAATATGTTTAACTATTCCCACTGCTATTAAGCCTTTCCCTTCAGTGCTGAAAGTTGTACATCCAATGCATGTTACTATCCCAAGAATGCTGTGACCTATCCTCAGTGACTAGAAAACAATCTGAGCAAGCTGACTCAAAGAGAGTGTGTTGAGCATGCATAAATACCTGTTTCCTCTCTTTTCTGGGCACGCTGATCATACAGGAGGATGCTTCCAAGACTAATCTGCACATTCTGGCTGTTGTATCTCAAGAAGACACTTTTTTTCTCCTACTGTTCTGCTTCCTCCCTTGTTTGCCCTGAAGTCCACAGTTCCCTGACTCCTCTGTTTCCTGCATTACTGCTCCAGATCATTGTCAATTCACATCCACAAAGCTGCAAAAAAACCAAAGAGAAATCAAAGTTCCACTCTTCTCCATTCTATCCTACCCCCTCCCAGCTGATCACTCAGAGCCCTGTTTCTTGGAGCAGGCCCAAGGCCCCAAACCATCAGAGGCCAGGGTAGGTGCTGTACCAGCAGTGTCCCACTCAAGCAGGCAGAACAGCCCCAGGTCAGTATCCATGTGACAGTGCCCACGTGCTCCAAGTACTTTTTGATTTTAGGATTAAATTCTCTCTGTGAAACCATGTCAAAGTGCATTCATAGCTAAACAGAGGGTGGACATGAGACTCCAGAAGACCAAGCAGCTGAAGTAAGATGGTAATCAGTGAGAAAGCTGCAGAGAACAACTCAGGGATGTGAGAGATATCCAAAGGGTTGGTTTCCAAAAAGCTTCAACAGTTGTGCTTCTGGCTTCAGACTTTAGTTGGCTTCCTTTGCTTTGCTGTTTCATTTTCGAAAAAAGCTTTGTGCTGGTGGAAAGGGGGACAATACTGAACAAGTATTAATATATTTGTTGGCTAGACTCCTAAGATACTTGTTACCTAAACTTTCTCAATAGTTAAAAAATGTTCTTCTCTCAATTTCTGGAGGTTACATTGAAGACATGTCTTTAATTTGACTTATAAGCTGCACGAATGCTCATTCAGTCATCTGATGGCAGGCATTTGTAGAAAAATTTCCAGAAAAACAATCCCAAATAATAATTTTCCTTGCAATCAATCTAGTTCCCAATTAAAATCAGTCTTTTCTTAAACTTTCTTCCATGAAGTCTTTGCTTCTACTGTGCCAAATTCAGGAAGTTAACCCTGTGGAGACAGGGTGAGAGGAAAACAAAGCAGAAGCCCCACAGCCTGTCCTGTCACTCAAACTTGTCAGAGGCTTTGAGGAACTGCATGAGGGATCCACAGGGGAAATACAGGAAAAACAATGGCACAAGTGTGCAGAACACTCTGGAAATTAATAACTCCAGGGCCAGCGCTCTAGACAGAGTTCCTGACTTTTGTTATTGATTGTGCCCCTTATACCTTTCCACATATTTATCATTAATTTTGCTTGCCATTCCACTCTTAGGATTTTGGTAGTGCTGTCTTCTTAGCCATGTATTCAGTAGTTTATTCAGTTTTGCCAGAGGAGAGAAGAGAAACAGAAGCCACCACCACCTCAGTGATTAATCTCTCTAAGGTATTTGTAAGATTACAGATCTTCACAGACACTGTTGTAGGGCTGTCTTTCTTTTAGATGGACTATTATTAACTCAATTCTGTTTATGATACTTTGGCCTACTTACATAACGTGTTAAATGAACATTTTGATATCACCACATCAGCATGCAGTATAATATAAAGTGAAAGTAACTTCTGCAAAGGCTTTGCAAGGTAGGGGAAATTAGACTACTTAATTGCATCAGACAAAGTTTGCATCAGCCTAACTCATCCAGGTTCAAACCTAGCTAAGATAAAAGGTCTCTGTCTAGTTTGTAGGGAATTCAAACACCATTTTAAAAAGGAATACATTTTCTTAGGTGGTTTAAGAAAAAAACCAACTTTGAACTGATCTAACTTTGAAATGACACACCTATTTCAGCGGTGGGCATGCAACAGCCCAGTCTGCAGCCAGGCTTTTCACCACCCTGTGCTCAGGGTCCTCCCCTAGTGCATTAGCAGGGAGCCAAAGGTGAATGAATTAAATAACCAGCTGTCAAAGTTGAGCCAGATCTGAGTTCTAACTCGGGTAACAACGCAAGCTGCTGTTCTGTACCACGTTTATTGCGATCCCCGAAGGGACAGTGACAGTTTCACTTCTCATTCTGCTGTGCCTGGCTGGAAGGGAAGAGCTCAGTTTCTGTTTCTCGGAAACAGTCTCTTTACCCGTAGGTTTCCTGCAGTCTGACAAGGAATGCTTCCAAGCCGAGGAATCCTCAAACATTTCCACAAACATTCCCAGGAGCCAGCAAACTCTTGACACAAAAGCACTGTGTCCAAAGGCTAGGAATGCATAAATCAGACTTCCCCCTGCTCTGGTCCTCCTTCAAAACACAGAAGTTAATGGTATTTTAGTTCTGGACACAGTTTCACCTATTTAACCTCAATTTGTTTCTGTTGTTTAATTTGTTCTCGCTAGTGGACTGAGTATGGCAAAAATACTCCAATCAACAATTTTGTATTAGCTACTTCTACCTTTTCTTCCCCTCGCATCCAGTATATTTTATGGTTTTGTACTTTTAAATTCATCCCATTTAATCAAAACTGGTTGCAACACATGCAACCCAAAATGAATTGCACCAATATACACAAGGACATAGAAACTTACAAGATAAAAGCAGGAGCAAATGACTTCTTAAACCATTTTCTGCACAGAAAAATATATTTAGATGACACTCCTGAGAGCAAGCATTTTAAGCTTTTGCATGACTAGCTTGACATTAAAATTCCATCTCTGGACCACAGATAGTGAAACAGTCACCCATAGGATGAGCTTGCAGGCATGGCTTGTTTCATCAATGGACTAAAAGGGATGATTAGATATTTTTTCCATTCAAAAAAATGGTTTGAGGTTTCTTAACTAATTTGTTTTGGCAGGCCAAGAAGTCTGTAGTGGGTATTACTGTCCTGATGCTTTGAAGAACCCTGGTTTTTTCATGTTCCCACAGAAAATCATTTGAAAGACAAAAAAAAAAAAATCCTTTGCCTCTTTATGTAACAAATGGCTATTGTCTAAACCAGTAAGAGCTTAAAATTAGTGTTTCTAATGTGACCACTGAGACATTTCAGACTTAATTACATCTGAGGCAGACTTAACCACCCATTTCTCTCCAGTTTCACACAAACAGTAATTGCCCTGTAGCCACACTGCAACACTGGAGAATTAACCACATCCTAGAGGAGCTGGAACAGCAAAAGGGAAACCAAGGAGACTCCGGAGTGGCTGTGCAGGCAGAACAGGCTCCCGGTCAGTCCCAGGTCTCCATTCTGCAGTGAGAGCCAGAACCAGGCCAGTGGTGTTCTGTACCAAACACCTGCACCAGGTAATGCTCTGCTTCCTCTCTTGGCTTTCTACTTCAGCTCTTGTTGAATTAACATGGAGTCAGACATACAAAGTGAATGTTGCTGAGTCCATATGCACACATGCTCATCCTTATTAATCTACTTAAAAACTGCAGTATTTTTACTGGCAGCAGCTGTGCAGATTTTCCTGCAAGCACCAAACAATACACAACCTCCAGGCAAAAAGAGAAGTGCTATTCAAGTAAATGCACCAATATAAATACAAATAAATAGTCTCTATTAATAAAATTGCTGAAATTAATGTTCCCACAAAAATCTTACACCTGGATCTTCCATTGCAGGCCAGCAGCCATACAATGGAAGCAGGAATGTGGTTCTGCAGTTTCAGTATGCCTGGACTACTCCAAATATGCTGCTCTGTGGCAGGCCACAAATCCTCAGCAAAGGAAAAGAAACAGCAAAGTACTTTTTTACATATTTAGGTCCCGTGAGTGAATGTGCAAAGTACTCACTTAGGTCCTGTAATCAGTGGGGCTATAAACAAGATTATCTGTCAGCCACAGAACTTGGAATGTGCAGAATCAAAGCCTAAGAGGCGGCAGAAAAGGCCGGGAGTTCCCTGGCACGCAGGGAATACAATACAGGATGCCTCTTCCTTGCTGCAATGCTGCTCAGCACTGTGGTAACTCTTGCACAGGGAAAGATCTCTCATTTTACAAACCAACCACTGCACACAGTTCAGAGAGCAGAGCTCCCAACCATGCTCCCACTCCGAATGACTCTGGAAGCAGCATGGAGCACCAAGCTGCTTTGCTCCAAGACTGCAAAGTTCATTGAGGGCCCCTTACTTATTTTATGCCTTGCACATCCAGGTTTTGTTTTTCTGTCTTGCCTCAAGCAGGCTGGATTCGCATTTTATTTTCTTTCTTCACCACATAATTTAATATAAAGAATGGGATTTCACATGGCACATTGAGCTGAGGATCCATCCTCCCAAGCCTCCTGGAACAGAGGAGGAAAGCCAAGAAAACAAGGAGCAGCTGCTCCTCTTTGCCTGTCAGGTTAGACTTGCCAGAGATCCTCGGGGTTCACTCTACAGAACAGTGCTGTATCTACCACCTACAAATAAAACAGCTTGCATAGATCTGGAATTGCTCCAAAATGAACCCTCCACACCACAGGCCAAACACTGGCTCGCTCTCACAGAGTGAGTCTGAGTGAAGAGGTGCAAGTTTCCTTCTCCAGGCTGAGGCTGGATCCAGTTGCACATCTAAAGCTCAGTGCACAAGAGTTTCTTCACAAGGGCCAGCTCATACTTGGGAAGTATGTCAAGTACATCACAGCTTTCTGGTTTCAGGTGGGATGGATTATGTTTTAAAGTTTTCTTTCTTACACTGAGACAAAACAAGCCAAAACAAAACAACAAAAAATACCACAATGGTAAACGAATAACTGCCCCAGAGCTCAAGCTTGAGGCGTATTTCAAACATGGACAAAGGCAGAGTATTTGCACTGCAATGTCTGAAAATTTCCTATTTGCGGAACTTTATTTCTGAGAGTTGAGACATACTGTGGTTTTCTTTCCTACTGTTTCCTTAATCTAGAAGCAATTCAGAAATGTCACAGTCCTATGGCTAAAGCAGATTAGCAAAAGCTAACATTGGCAAATCCCTAGTCAGCATTAAACCTGTTTGTCTGCAGCCTTTCTCCCGAAATGGCTCTTCAGAGGAAAAGTGCATCCCACTGAACTCTGAAAGACACCTTGTGTGTGTGCCTGCTTGGACAGAAGAGATAACGTCTTGCAAGGTTTCTAGTAATTGTGGCTAAGGAAGGCTTGACTGGAAATTTCTTAATGCACTTATGAATTAAATATTCCCATTAAAAGATCTGAAATATTGTTTTTTTAATTCCCATTTTCTCTTATCAAAAATCTTGAAATCAGTTTGTTCGTTTAATGTCCCCAAAAATTTGTTGGTTTAGATAGTTTATATGTAACCAAACCATGGCAAGCTGCTCTTTTATCAATTCTTGTTGACAACTGAGGCAATATTCCAGATTCTCATCCAGACTGGCTGAACAATCATTCTGAGTTTGTCCTATTACTTTTCTTAAAACATCAGTTCAGTCATCATATTATTCTGAGGACTAGCATTACATGGAAACGTTTCCTCATACATACTAGAAAAAAGAACTTGTCTAGAAGATATATTTTTAGATCAGATATTACGTGTAATCTCTCTTGCCACTGGAAATTCAAACCAGTCATCAGTAAAAGCAGTTGCTTTGTGTTAAGTTCTCAAGTCATTCACAGATTTCATGTACAGTTCTGAGCCGTCAGCCTGTGATAAGCTTTCCTTATCTTTAATACAGAAACAATGTCACTGCCTTGCACTTGAGTCACACACCTGACCCTACACACATTCCTACACACTGTAAATTCATTGTAATAGTGTTTGACTCAATTCACATCTGGTTTTTTATTGCATTTTCAGTGTGAGCAGGGACATCTGTGACATATCATGGTGAGGAATGAGAAGTTCTTGAATCAACTTCTGGTTACCCAGCCCAGAGTCAGAACGTAATTAAAAAAGAATACATCACTAAGTGTTTCACATTGAAAAGGTTGGTCACAGGGCTACCCAAAAATTTCAGTTTCCAGAATGAATGGTACACTATCAACCAGGGAGCTGAGGAAATCCTGCCAACAGACAAGGGTACATTCTAGCACCAGGTTGTGGTGACTTCTGCATTTGTTGTCTTGAAAATACTGAGAAATCAACAGACTAGTTTCCCTCAGATACATTCCCTTCATTCACTCAGGTAATGTTTAGTTTATTGTTGTAAGAAATACTTAATGAGTGTGTCTTGGTTAGGTCTCGTTGCTGTAGTGCCTCATAGGACCTTGACTGCTGGCCACTTCTGGTTCTTCATTTTGGGATAGCTAAAAAAGCTTTAGAAGGAATTCTCTATTTCTTTCTACATACAGATTTCTACTCCCACTCCAGTTGTTCTCAGCTAGTTCCTGGTAAGTCTTTTTCTAACATGACAGACTCCACATGAAAAATTGTACCAAAACCGATCTTCCTCTGGTCTTTGACAGATACTCTGTGCCAAGACTGACCAAGTGGGATTGTTTAATTATTCTGATGAACAGTTCTATATTGGATTTGACCTTTGCTGGAGGTTCTTAGGCTCACAGATACATTGTTCTCAGTGCTGTAACTGATAACTCTCAAGCAGTTAAGGATTTCTTCATGACGACCAACACATAACACATCCCTCTAACGGAGCAAAGGAGGAGAGTTTGTCATGGTCCCAACTCAGAGATGGTAAAAGGGAACATCTACTCACCTACAGCAACCACTCCACATTATTTCAGATTACACTTCCCATCAGTTTCAGATAAGACACCTGGCTGCCACTGAAGCAGATAAAAAGTGTTCCCACGTTCTTTTTTAGTGACTCAGGATTTTACTGTCAGGTCTTAAATGGTGCCATTCTTGCAATTTTTTTCCCCAAATAATTGTGCAACTAATACCTGAGGCTTTTAAAGAGATGGTCTGCACATCATACTGCTATGGTTAAATTGAAGGCAAATTCCTCACAGTTTCTTGCTTTTCTTAGGAATTTCTTTCTCAAGATTTCTTAAGTTTCATGTTTCTTTTAGCCTATATATAAACAGACACTTAAAACAGTTTCAACATTCTAAGCTGACTCACATTCAATTTGATTTCTAAGAGAATTAATCATTTCCTTACTATCATTACTATGAAGCAGGAAAGACTGAAAAGGTTTTTAATATAGTGATTTTTTTCCCTTCCTTTTTTTCCCCCTAAATTTAAAAGAAACCACACTTCTTTTCAAACAAACCCATTCCTGTGAACTAATCATTCTGAACAATGGTGAACCATTGCAAATTATGACCAAATCTTAATCAAACATTCCTAGAAGCTACGAGAAAGACTTGGTTTTTTATGATTTTGAAGTTGTTCAGATGACTCAGAGATACGGTGCAAACAAAAACCCTAAAGTTATTTGCTTTGAAAATTACAGGTATTCAGCAGGAACTACATTAACTGGTGCAAGCAGTTAATATTGTAATGATGCTTTAAATGACATTTCTTTATGACAAGGTAATAAAAAGATTAATGCTTAACATCAATGTCAAAGCACTTTGCAAACGTGAACTAAGCTTCCCAAGTGCACCACTAACTTAGATGTAAACCTGTTTAAAAAGGGTGAACCCAGGAAACAGGAAGGACCTATCCAATGTCCTGTTAAGCTAAAGCACAGGTGAAGCCTGCTGACACCAACATAACACACACTGTGCGGTGTGAGCTGATTTAAACACAGCGAGAGAAAAGGCAGCTCTGATTTCCCATAAGAGGTCTGATTTTCTTTTCAGGTTCAGACAAAACAGAGGAAGCATTGCTCCAAGACTGTCGTTCAAAGAGATCTGTGGTTTGACTAAATTTGAGAAGAATCCCTCCCTCAAAAAACATCTCATTTGAAGATCTGTTGAGAAATTCTCAAAGAAGCTTGCAGGACCTGTTTTAACCAGAATTTAGTGAGCTGAGCGAGCCTGCCTCCCTCTGAAGCACTTTGGCATCTACGTAAGAATTACAAGTTATCTAACAGACAGTGGTTACCAACAGCACTTTCGCAGGAAAGCCCTGAAGCTGATAAACTGTGATAAGCAAATTCAAGTGAACTGCATGGTGGAGAAGCAGCAAAGCAAAGCTGCTCACATCTTGTTCCCAGGAACTCTGGAATTAAGCTACACCCTTCTCACATCAGCAACTGGGTTTGCATAGGATAACTGATAGGATAATATGGTGGTATAGAAAGTGGAAGACTTAACACAAGTGTGGCTATGGACAGCTATACCTGATATTCTTACTGGTGATGTGCTTTTTGTAGTATCAGTCAAGTAACTGATACCCTGAGCAGAGGCCATGATTACATATAAAATACTATAAAATGATGTTTCTTTTCTCTTGTCCCTCAAATTAGCTATAAGGAAGAGCGAGACTACTTTGGCCCTTTGCAGACCCCACCTCCCTCTGCAGACTAGAAATTCTTTTTCCTAAGACATTATGGTGGTTCTGCCTCTCTCCTCCTTCAGAAGCTCATTTTTTTTATCTCTGGTAGCTCTGGCTGCTGAGGCAGAGCCAGCTCTGAGCACCTCTGTAGTGGTGGCCCAGTCTGGCTACCTCCCTTCTCAATGCACTGGTCCATCAACATGCAGTTTCAAGCAGCTGCTTAAATCTGCTTCAAGTAAATGACCCCTAAATGAGGACAAATTTACACAAAGATGTCTTCATCCAATTAACCAAAAGACAAAATTTATTTCTGTAGTAAAATAACAGCTTGTTTTCCAATCTGGTGTCACAATGTTTATTCCATACTAAAGCTGAGAAAAATGTTGTGGAACTAAGAAACAGAGCCCAAGTATCTGTCCTTATCAGTCATCCAAACAGGCAAAAAAATGAAACTGTGGCCTATGTGAAATAGAAACCTCTATTTGGGGACAAGACAGTGAGAATGGAATTATGAGATCAGTACTTTTCCATCCAACAAACAACATTTCCCAGCTTTGTAGAGTTGAGTGTCTGAGGACAGGCAAGAGCTTTCAATTTACTTCAAAAGATCTCAAGTCTGAATAATAAGGCACTTAATAATCTAAAACTTCACCTCATAAAATCCATTTTAGAGAAGCAGCATCCAAAATCAGAAATAATTTTAAGACCTAGACATATTTGCAGAGAAGCTGTTGGTAAAATCTTTCAGCTAAAAGCAGACACACAACTGAGCACCATCCAACCAGACTGACTCACTCCCCATCAGCTCAACTGCCTTAACTGTGTGTGAACATTTGCCTGAAACCTCTCTTCCAATTTTGCCACTGGAGATTTGCAACTCCAGGTGTTGCAACTCCCTCTGATGCCTTAAACAGCTACCTAGAAACAGAGACTGAACAGGAATGAAGGAACAAAGGAGGGATTTATTTGAAAGGCCTTCAGAGGTACACTTTGAGCTCCAGAGGCTCCTGCCTCAGTGCATCCCAAAATGGACAATGACAGCTCCCAAGTTCTTCCCACTTTGATCTCAGCATCAATTCCCCAAGCAGAAGCCAGGCAAGGATGGAATTTGCCCAAGCTTGCCCCCCTCTCCCCAAGATGAAGGTTTGCAGTTGTTGGGCCCAGGAGGGTCTGGGTGTCCTTGGAGAGCGAGCTGGAGAGGCTTTGTTATGTCAGTGTGAGCATGAGAGAACAGCACTGAACGAGCTCCAGGGAGCTGCAGAGTTACACTGGGCACTGCAGGGTTTGAAAAATATAAAAATTAAAACCTAAGGCATCACCTCCACTTCTTATTCGAGAGATTATGAGTTTAAAATTCAATAGATTTTTCAGGGAATACACTCACATAAACAGTAATCTCTCACTCCCAGTTGTGTGCAGCACATATTCAAGATCACCAGAGAGTACCAAGACAGCTTTTGTCTTCACACAAGTTTTAACATGGCAGAATAGAAAACCTTTTTCTTCTGGCCCAACAGCTGCATCCATGAAATCCCAATGAATTCCTTCCTTGATATGGAAACAAAGGTTAAGTGTCGAAGAATAAAGATACCAATCTGCAAATATCTTTACTTGCACAAGAGGTACTTTAACAAAGACATTAACAATGACAGTTTCACTTTCTTATTTATATAACTATGCTGGAATTATCTTGATGATAAAGTTGTGGATTTACCCACTATAGGGCTGTTCAAGTTGCTACACTTAAGTGTTTCTGAGGACTAAGAAAACAGTGGACTAATGCAGCACTGCATTTCTGTCCAGTTCATTTCCAACCCAGTCAGCATGAGAAGGGGTTTGGAGGCTGTGCTTTCTTCATTCCCTCTCTGATCACTGGTAACACAGGGCAAGACAACCTGACTCAGTGTCAGAGTCTAGAAAAGTTAATACAGAAACACAGGAAAAATGACAAGACAAAAGGCTGCAAGAGTACTGAAGCATCAGGATACAGAACCACAAAGCAGTTTCAAACTTGAAGGAAGGGAACCTCCTGGCTACAAACTGGCACCTTAAAGCAGTATTGCTGGCAAAATTTAGAAAGCTGGGCTGCCAGGAGCAGATTTAAGCTCATTTTCCACAATAATAATAACAAGCTCATTTTCAACATTTTCCACATGTTTTAATATTTGCATCTTATAGTAAATCACATGTTGTCTCCAAGAGCTTGCTTATTTGATGGTACAATGTAATTGAATTTCTTCCTAAGAAAGCTTCTGGAGCAGTGTCTATTTTGAGAAATAACATTTCCCAAGGAATGTATACTGACTGTGATGAATTCCTATAGATGTAGAGGCTAATTAACAAGAACCTAACTAATAACTTGGTTGGATTTAATCCATATACTGAATTGGCAACAGGCACCAGAGAAAGAGGCAAAGGGTAAAAGGATATATTTGGGGAAGAAACCACACACGACAGGCATTTTCAAAGTGGTTCACAGATGTTTTAGATGTTGCCCAGCCACTCTTAACCCTTGGTCTCATCTACTTTCCATCACCCTTCCAGGCTCATTTCTGCTCCCTCTCCTTTTATGTCTTTCCTGCATACACACTGTAAATTACTCTGGCTTAAAGATAAAAATGCTTGACATCCACATGTGCATAGCATTCTTCTAAACAAAAGCAAGGTTCTGCAAATTTTGGCCTTCACTGATTTTGGATGTGCTTGTGCATCAAATGCAGAAACAGAACATGAAAGGGAAGGAAGTTTTTTTAGTAACATCATTTTTATTGCCAAGTTCCATTTACAAAGAAAGTTCTATTCCTCATTCTTGTCCAAGTTTTCAATAGCCATGACAAACAATCAATGCCAGCAAATACAGACTCAGCTATAAAAATCTGAATTTTGGAAACATACACCAATATTTTCTAATTTCACTCCCTTCCCAGACAGTTACTTTGTTCTTTAAATTAACATAAGGTATTATCATATTTACTCCAAATGTCTAACATAACTTACATTAAATAATTAATACTTATTGCCTGTAGAAAGACATTTCAGAATTCAATTCACACCATGTTTGGGCTTTTTTCCATGTAAAGGTAAGTGCATGTTCAGGACTTTTTTTCCCTCAAATGAACTACATTTCAGACATAACTTTTCTGAAATATATTTCATAGGAGGACTGTCCTTCATGTTCATTAAATGCTTTTTGTAGTGCTTAAATCCCAGGTACATTCATCCTTCTAGAAAAATACATTTCTCCTTCTTTGCACTGAAAAGAATCAAAATTACAAAACAGCTAAAAATGAAGGAAAAAGTTTGCAACAAAAATATCAACACAGCTGTTCACAAGTGGAGATGCCTAAAGTTATCTTCTAAGGTTTGTAATGCTTCCAAAGGGTTTCCTGCAGTTGGGGCAATGTATATTCAGAGCTGTCCCTGGGCAAAACAAAGCTCCTAGCCATTGTAATAGTCTCAATTCACACACTTGAATCTATTCTCAAAGTTTAAAAAGAATTATCTTCATGTTCATTGCAAATATTTCTGCCACAGTTAGTCCCTAAATACACCCAAACACTAACCCTCAGATCCTCCCATACATACTGAAGTTATCAGACTGCAATTACTATGTGTCCTTAACTCACTTTAGTATGAGTATCCACAACCAAAAGTAATGGGGAACAACATAAAAAACTCATGAATCTTCAGATTATGATCTTAAAAGAATCCTGTGAACTAGTCTGAACCTTAACTTTTGTTATCAAGTATTCTTAGTCATTACCTGCTTAAGCCCTTTTTAGTAACTTATAAAATAAAAGTACTCCACACATTTATTTATGCTAACAAGACAGTCCCAACAATGACAAGATTTTTCTTTTCATATTAAGAACCAATGAATTCAACTCAGCAAAACAATAAACAAGGTACCACCACAGTGCACATTTATTAGACAACCAAAATTTAGCTTTATATTTATAATACATTAACAAACACAAAATATATATTTTATAACACCTTGCAAAAGAAATCAAATCCGAGCAACGTGCAAATCTAAAAATGTTGGGAGATCAAAATAGGGAAAATTCTGTATAAATGTAATATAAAAATATGTTTCCATATGAAAGAACCTTCAGTTTGAGACTCAGTGAAGAACTGCATCTCCTATGTCTTTGTTGCTGCTCAAGTCCCAAGCAGCCGAAAAACCCCCCAAGCACTTCCCCCCTCCCAACCCCTAAAAACATCCCACCCTAGCAAGCCCTGCTTGGATCACCATCTGCTTTTCAGAATCCAATAGGAGATGGGAAGAGTTATTCTGTTTTATTCTAAATCATGCTGCAAATGCTGGGAAAGGTCAAGAGAAACACAGCAGGTAAGCACAGGAGAACTACTCCAAAGACTGCTAGTAATAGAAGAGCAGTGCCCAGGTGAGTGACAGCCTAGGGTAGGGCAGTGCTGGTGAACCAGGGACAAACCAAAAAACTCTTTCAAGAAGAAGGACAGTAGCAGTTAAGACGAGAATTTTCAACGTACATTTAGGTGGCTACATTAGGCTGTCTGAAAGAAGGAGATTAATTATCTTGGAGGCAAAAGGTCTCGATCTCCCTGCCCCCAGCTGACATCTCTGCAGATCTCTGATTCAACTACAGGACTAAACCACTCATTTTCCCAGACAGCAGCTGCCTGGTTCTTTTAAAAGCAATTTAACTTCAGGTGGTTAGTGGAGACAATAGCACAATGGTGGGGTGTGGTTTTTGACTACTACTCCCTGGTAGTCAGTGCCACTGCTCCTGAGGCTGCTCTGGAGCTCCCTGTACTGTGCAGTGACCGACTACACCAGAGTGTGACAGCACCACGTGAGTCAAGTGTTTACTTTTATGAAGTGGCTTCATCCTTACACATACAGCTTCACCTGCTTGTCTGACAGCTTACCTATGTCTTCAAGCATAAAGTTTATTCTACTGCTAGTGAAAGACACTCAATTCCAGGGCAATTACTGAATTCCTGGATTACTTGAAGTAATCACCCCAAGACACTTGCATTAAGTGTGGAAATTACAGTCACTCATATCTTACTGCTTAGGAAATAAAATCACAGTAATTTAATCCTGAAGATGGTAAATTTTGCCATAAGCAAACTATTTTAACTCTTATTTTTCAAATTCTACAAACCAAAATGCTTCAAATCCAGGAAGGAACCTTATTTCCTCCTGTGTTCTGTCTCACTGACTTGAACTCTGAATACAGTCTTAAATTCTGGATATGGAAGAAGATTTTAATGTCACATACCTGTCTGTCCTTTAGCAACAAGATTGCAAAACAATAAATGAACTCTGGAAGATATTCCCAATGTTTCCAAGTGACTTCAAGCAAAAATTCCAACTGCGTTGTAAAATGAAGAGGAGCTTCTTCAGCAGGTGTAATTTTATATCTTTCCTTTTTTAAGTTCAGCTTAATTTAAGGAAGAGTAATCAGAATTTTAGTTTATCATGACTTAGCAGTGGAGAATACAAATGAGCTCAGTCCTTATAGCATGTATAATTAATGACTTCACTGACAAAATACAGCTTTTAGTACTAATATATGTGATCACATTTCTAACGAATTTGGTTTAATACACACAAGCTTGTGAAATGAAGCACAGGAAGCTTCACCTTTGGTTTCATTCTGTATCAAAGAATTTCTGCAAAAAAATTGAGTTTTCCATCCAAGTTCTACACTGCAAGGATTACTCACTCAGAACTGGGCACTGGTGCTTCCTCCCTCCCTTTCTTTACCAAATTACCATGTCTGCTGCCATACTCACTTCACAAATGAAAAGCTCAGCTGGTTGTTTGAGTGACAGAAAAGCAAAGGGGACCAGCAAGAAGCAGTGAGACCTAACAGGGAAGGCAATACATAGCTCAAGAAATAATAGTTTGGTAACATTTGGTAAAATGAGACACAGGAACCATACAATAACAAAGTAACATTCAGTATGCTCTGGTTTCTTTGGCTTCACAAAAGGAAGAGAATAAAAGAATTGTGTTATGTTGACAGAACAGGACTGAAGACCGGCTTAGCCTCTATGAATACACACTGAGAATTGAGCATATCTCCAAAATGTTGACATTTTGCTCTGGAACATTGCTATATTTAGAGTGATTCCAAGCAGTGAGGCTTTTGAATGATCAGTTGTTTAATTGCTGCTCTTCTTTGCAATTTGGTATTCGGATTTGATTAGAGGGAGTGATGTTAGCACTGACTCACATCAATGGTTTTTTGTGGCTGACGTGCTAATGAAAGCAACACAGCAAGCAAGCACAGGAGAACTGCTCCAAAGATGTACAGATAATAGAAGAGCAGTGCCCAGGTGAATTTCCTTTTTACAGTGAAAGGGGGATAAGAAAACAGCCCTTAAGATTTTCTGATAAGGAAGAGATAGAACACTCTTCCAGGAACTGTAGATGGGTAACTCTGTACTTGCAGAGCTTAAAAATTGCCAATGGCAGATTATTTTGGCATCTCCAGAGTTTGGCATTCTGAAGTCTCCTAATGCAGCATCAAGTCCAAATGCTAAACACATATGCCTTAATATCAGAAGCAAAATCAAAAATCAATTCCTTCTGTGGCAGTCAGATTTAGGATCTGTGTTTAGGGTCAAATGCAGTGTTTATGTACAACAATCCAACATTGGTAAAGCTGGTGCAGTCAGAGCTTTCCTACTGTAATTCCATCTTTGCAGAGAGCTTTTGACAGAGCTGCTGGAAAATATCCCACCTGACCATCCCTCGAGCAGGGCAAGGCTGTGCCAGCAGCAGGCTCCACAGCAATCTTCTATTTCCCTAATAATAGTATCTATCTCAGTCATTTCCTGTGAAGCTCTCACTAGACAACTCATCATGAGATTTAAGAGCCACTCAAAGGTAATGAAAAGTACAAAGTCAACTTTCTTCCCCTTTGCTCCATTTCTTGTGCAGTGCAGCTCAGGGGTGAGACGTGGATTGAAGAGGCTCCTTGTGCATGGGTCTAATCTTGCTAGACCCGAATTGGAAATGAGATAAATAAAGACCAAGGTTTTCCTGTCTAAAATGAATTCTACTTAAGGGAACTCAGCCTGCACAGTGGCATTTTGTTTATCTAGGTCAAGAATTTAAGGTTAACAACTAACATAAAATGCTTTCAAATTAAGTAAGGCGTTTTTTATAAAGCTCTTCAGAATATTACTGAGACTACAGTGTAATGCTGCAACATTCTAGAGAAAGTCTAGACTGCAACCAGTTCAGCTAATAAACTTCATGTGGTCCTTGTGCCCAAATTGCTGCTGATGTCTAGTTCAGGTACATGCACATCAGCTGCAACAGTGACTGCATGAGTGCAAATTCATCCTAAGAATGAGACCAAAACACCCAAAAAGTAGGCAATGCCAAATTGCTACTTATTCCAGCAATGCCAAATTTTTATACAAAATCTACTGCAGTGCTGAGGACGCCTCATTCTGAGTTAATTTAGAGTTTGGGCCACTCTGGAATGGTCAGACTATCAGTTAATTCAATTTGAGAGAAAGCAGAAGTCACAGAACAATAGAAATAAACAAAACTACATGAAAAAGTTAGTAAGAGGAAAGAAATTACTGGCATTTAGTAGCAGACACCTCATATACCTGTTTGGCAAACATTAAATTATTATGTGAAGGAGAAGATGGAGAAAGTCAGCAAAGTGTACCTGTGAGTTAGCCAATCTCATGGATATATGTACCACTGAAACATCACTTCACACATTCCCTGTGACAGCCAGGAAGAGGTACAACAAGCAACTGGGAAGTGGGTAAGTTTTTCAGATTCACCTAATTGATAAGAACTCAATGCTCGTAGAGACAGAATGAGGGAACAGATTGCAGTGGTAACTGAAATCAATACCAAGTAAACAGCAGTCCTCTGTCTTTGAGGAATTGCCAACTCAGTGTCATGAACAGACCAGCAATGATAATCTGCTCATTTTACTATTAATTTACATTAACTTACTTGAAATTGATGAAGAATCTTAAATTACATTCATGTTGAATTATGCATCAAATCAGCAAAGAACATTCCAAACTTTAAATCAGCACCTTTCCCCTTTCTGTCAACTTGGTGTCACGATCTAGGAAGTAATGTTAATTGAGGATCACTTTTACATAGCAATGTTGTTTAACTGGGATATTATCCCAGACAGGAAAAAAAAAAATTACACACTACCTTTTGAGTTCAAACTTGCAAAGGAATTATCAGTTAGATATGGTGACCTTCTTCCTACAGGACTATGAAAAATTTGAAAAATCTCTTTAGAGTAGAACTGCTTCTGTCTGCTTCTTGAAGCTGTCTTTCAGTTGCAGGGATATCACCATTCCTCAGATGTGTAGCAATTTGACTGTCAGAAGTGAACAAACAAGCTATAGCAATCTTTTAAAATGTTTTACATTCCTCTCTAGGCGGCCAAGCAAAGACTAAA
The DNA here is from genome assembly GCA_013396875.1 of Vireo altiloquus. Classification (NCBI taxonomy): domain Eukaryota; kingdom Metazoa; phylum Chordata; class Aves; order Passeriformes; family Vireonidae; genus Vireo; species Vireo altiloquus. The sequence goes on from VZRF01001342.1 coordinate 338,792, forward strand.
GTAGTCTCAAAAATCCCTTATGTTAATTTGAACAAGCATTGTATCTTATCTTTGAATCAAACCTTGAAATAAATACTACATATGGAAAACATAATATTGAAGTCTGGAGTCCTACAAAAACAATACTGAAAGTGGTCAAGCCTGCTGGTACTGTGCAGACCTCCAAGAGACAAACAAGATCAGGATTAAAAAACAAAACCAACCGAACAAAAAACCTAAACAAACCCCCCAAAACCCTCCTCCACCAAAAAAAACCCCAAACCAAACTCCAAACTGAAAAAACACACCCTGATTCAAATGGAAGTTTTACCTCTGTCCTACAATACATAATTTTTCTGGTCAATGGCACACCTCCCATTTCAGAGATGTAATAACGCAGTACCATGAAGCTGGGCATCCAAAAACCTCTTCACTTTGCCGTAATACTGTACACCTTTTACAATTAATTAGTTCCTATTAGAAAGACAGTAGGTCCTGTGAAATACGTTCATGTTCCTGTATACCAGAAATTGGTAGGAAAGAACCAGGCCAGATTCAAAAGTTTGTGTTTTTCCTCTCTTCTCCAGTTGAGATTCGTCGAGGATCCGATGTTGGCTCTAAAAGCTGCTGACATTCTCTGTCACCACTTGGTCCCTTTGTGTGGACCTGAGGCCTCTCGGGCCTCCAGAAGTATCTGCACTCGCAGAGAAAAAACAAATCACAATTTGGTTGCACTTTCTTCACTGTTTATTACAGTCTGCATGGTGGCTTTAGTCAGAACATTCTTCCTCTACCTCTTTCACCTTGTCAACTTCAAGTTCAGACTGCAAAGAGGCCTGAGGGATGCAGCTGAATGTTCGAATGCTGTGTGGATCAACTGGTGGCACCAGTGTGAGTGACTCCACGCTCAGAGTGTCCGTGTTGTCATCTGTGATTAAGGATATTGTGGGCTGCTGTGCAGGAATCAGGCTGGGAGACAGGTTGGCTGTTTCTATGTCACTGGTTTTTACAGCATTTTTGCTGGACTTTGAGACAGCTGAAACAGTTTCATCAGTCAACATCGTCTGACCGGAACTGGCCATCAGAGGCTGCTCTGGAGCTGAAGCATCATCTGAGAAAAGAAAACACCAAGAACAATCAATATTCAAGTCAATATGTACCTTAAGCCTAACAATACACCAATATTCATGAGTGTTCAAGAATAATTGAGTGGAAAATGCAGTTCTGTGAAGCACTATGCTGACACATTCACTTTTTAGTAATAAACCAAAATATTATGAAGGCATAGCCTAAAATGCCAGCAAGATTCAGTTCAAATTAGGAACCAGACAGTTATATACATTTAGTATTAGAATATGTAGCAGTATTAGAAATATTCTTGAGAGAGAGGAAGATGAGGGAAAGAAAACCTCTCCAGTATTTAGTATGAACTGAAATGAACCACTACCTCATACCAGGAAGATCTTTAGAAATAAAAGAAAAAACTGAAGAACCAATCTACAGCCAGCTTTCCCAAAAGGTGTTTCTTACAAAAATTTGGAAGTCGTTCTCTCAATTCACCCCTCCAGATTGACATTTAAGCGACACCTCAACTACGGAAAGCAGAATTATAGCAGAAGAGGAAGGACGACAATGTCCTTACTGCAACTGAAAGGTGCTGCAAAAGAGGCCTGTTTTACACAGCCTTGTGAGACATGGGGGGTTTGTCCTCCTAAGCATGGAGCATCCAACACTGATAAAACTGAGAATAAATGCTACACAAAACTGATATGCTACTGCACCTTCCCACATTATGAAAAAAACCTCCAACATTAATAGCTATTTGTACTGTCCTTTCCCCCTAAAAATCCTAGTGGACTGCCAAGCAAGCTGTTCATTTGGCTCAGGATGGAGAGAGAATGGAGGGGATGAGGTGATACAGCCTTAGATGAGCAATATGCCCAGGAAAGTCAGGTTTTTTCCTTTTCAGACTGCAATAATAGATGCCATTAAAGTAACAGGTATCCAGCTTCAAGACAGACCACTTTTAAAGCTTTTGTAAGAAACAGCATGTGTTCAAATGTACAGGCATCTGCAGAAAAGTCTACAAGGCAATGTAGTGAATACAGAAGCTAAGAACTAGGTTATGGTTTTAATACACAGTGACCTTAGAAATATTTCCGTTTCAATATGATTCCAATTAGTCCTGGAAAAGAACAGAAAGCATGAACATAAGACAAAAGAAAAAAAAAAGCAAAACAAAGTGGAGAATGGAATGGTTATCAGTAAGGTATCAGTGGGTAACACTAAGATTACTGATTTTTTTTACCTTTCTGGTAAGATAACCCCAAACAATGGTGTAGTCTCACTTCAGAAACCACTCACATGTACTTTGTGCTGAATTGGTGGCTAAAGCTTCTCGCTTTAATAAAAACAAGATTTATAGATGGTAAAAAAAGTCTCTTTTAAATAAAAGGGACATCAGTAGTTATTTTTGAAATGTAAGGACAGATTCAAAGTAACCCAACAGATTCTTTTTAGCTGTCAGGAAGTTTGTAGTGAGAATGTAGCAACTGATAACAGAGGAAGAGATGCAAGAATTACATGGAAAATGAACTGCTAAAAAGGTGAAATACATCCTCATTTCTATGAATTCCAAGCTAAACACTAACACTTCAGTATGCACAGACCAGCGAGTCTCTGCTTTTTGAATTTATAAAATCTTTAAAGGATATAAAATGTTCTTTGCTAAGATAATTTTTCATCTTACTTATACTATAGCACGAATATTCACCAAAATTCAGGATTCAGAAACATGAGGCATTCTGGTAAGTAAAGTATCATAAATCAATGGCATTCTGCTCAGAATGTTATATACAGCACATTTCTAATGTGGTTTTATTTAACTTCTAAATCTGCACTTCATTTCTTAAATAATTTCTTCCCCTCTCCCAAAAGAATATCAATGTATTTTCTTAATACTCTCATTTACTGAAATCATGAAAGGCATACATATTCTTTTGTTACTCTGGATTGTCCCCAAATCCTTCTAGGTAGGTTCTAAGTTAAATGCTAAAGTGACTCCCTTCTTAATGCCACAAAAAGTATTTGAAAAAAGTCTCCATAAAAAAAAAAGTATCCGGCGTTAACAAGTCCAAACTTTCTACACAAGTCTCAAAAAACATTGAGAAGAAAGATAAAAATATCAAAAAATGTAAGCAGAATATACTGCCCAGTATTTCAGCAGCAGCATTTGCAGAGAATACAAGATCAGAGCTCTCCTCTGCTTCCCTGCAGCTTTTATTTCCTATTGCTAGAAGCTGATTTCTCTCCCCTCTCTGCATGTCCTTAGTCACTGCCAGCCTCAATTCTGTCACCCAGGGTGGCACTCCTGCCAAAATGAGCAGAAAGCAAATCCCAACGCACAAAGGGGTGGAGGGAGAGTTCTGAACATGGTCTAGAACTCACAAGAATGTCTCTAAGCAGGTACCAAGCTCTTGTGCCTGAAGAGTTTCATGTACCCAGCATGTTTACAGATTAATTTCTCTACCCATTATCTGGAACTTCCCTTTACACTGCATATAAAAATACTGCCTTTCAAAAAACCCACACTCCCATCACTTTGTTTTGGTTTGACTTTTGGATAGAAAGAAAAAAAAATAATTGTGATTTTTCCCTGGACAAAACCACCAGTCACAAAGATTTGCCCTCCTCTTAATTATCAAAAGGTTATCCCTAATACTAGAAAACAGCATTACTATTTATCTCTCCCCAGCCTCCACGTATTTAAGCAAGAATGTTCTGGCACAAAATATATGCCAGATCTGCAACAAAACCAGGGAAGTAAGTTTCTTAAAATGGTTCTGATCGTAACATTGAGTTCTAACAAACAGCCTTTCACACCTCCAAACCTATTGTACTTACTGAAAGCAAGGTGTAATTTTGCAAGTTTTGGGATATTATTAGCTCTCTTTGAATGCAAAGCTTTCACCAGCCTTACACATTTTTCAGCACTTCTTTAATGCTACCAAGATTATCATTAGAGCAAAAAATCCCAACTGAAACACTCAATTTCTGTTATATTAACTTATGTTAAGAAGGATTATTGTGAAAGAAGATAGAAAAGAACAGAAAAAGGGAAGAATGAGTATCACCCATAGAGAAGTGTCCTAGCTGGTACAGCAACATACTATGAAAAAATAACAGAAATACAAATAACAAGACATGAAGCAAAAAGTTGCAAATTAAATCTATAAAGATGGAAAATGGTGTTTATATAAATACTAGCAGAGTAAATGATGCCATGATATAGATTAGTTAAAATAACAAAGGTCATGTGAAGCATATTTTCATATTTTTTTGCATCTGCTCCCCCTCCTCACCTCCTCAGGAGAGGACAAGTAAACAGTCCATAAAGTCATCTGCCAGAGCTTGATCATCACAGAAATATTAAAGCTTGTGCCATCACAGTCCAGGGACAGTCTTATGCTGAATGCCTGTCCATTTAACCTGTGCTATAAATAGATTTCTTGCTGCTGGCCAAGGACCTGCATTACAGTCCATTCAGGAGCCTGTGCTTACTAAATTTCACTACAGCCAGGGCTGCCCTGTGCAAATGAAGACATGGCTGCTTTGAAGCTGGAGGCTTGATAGCACAATTTCCACCTTTGGCAAGAGAGCCCAGAGACATGGGAGAAGCTGCAGACAAGGCTTTCAGAAACAGCTCATTACTGCTTTACAGTTCTCCCAAAACAAAACTTAGAGACAAATATTATGATGCTTTCTTCAGTTTCCTACCTCACTGTCACTGCTGTCAGCATGGAAAGCAAGTAAGTTCTATTGAGTGTTATGGGCTTGTGAAGGTTTATGGAGGAACCTGCCTGAGTGGGTATTGCGGGAGTTTCTGCTGCAGCTGCTGCTGGAAGGCCTAAACCCAGTGTCCACCGTGACTGTCAGCCTCCGACAGACTAAACACCCGCCGGCGTCCTTTCCTGCCAGACCTTACTAGAGGGAAACACAGCCAGAAATCATACACAGGCTTGAGCAATGACACAGGGAAGGGAAACTGGAATGGAGACAAAGGATAAATGTTAGAGCAGCAACAAGAATAAGTGACAAGGACACACCCGTAACTGCTGGTATCTTGAATACGATTTGATACCACACCAAGAGCCTTCTAGGTTTGGGAAATACTTCTGAGGCTGGAAGCATTCATTCTTTAGAAATAAATGACCTTAAATGAATTTAATTTTTTGCTTCCTATCTGAAAGTGTTCATAAGTTTGGGCTATGTCTGGCAATACCAACAGCACTTACACCAAGGAGGTAAGCAGGTACTTATTTGCATTACAATCTACTCACCTGCTTTAAAAATCTGGAGAGAAATTATTTACCACAAATTCTGGTGACACAGAATTATTCTCCTTTCCCTGGCCATAAATTATACGAGGTGCAGTGCTGTGCAGGTGACAACACTTCAGACCATTCAGCCCTACTATTCTCATATCAAAAAACATCAGCATTTACATTTGGTTTATGAGAAAGCCAAACACAGGGTTTGAAAAGATAGCAGCAGTTCAGACGATGATGCTTGGTGCATAGAAAGTTCCTAGAAAAGAAACTTTCTAAGAACAGAAGTACTTCCTCGCCTAGTCAGAAAATTACTAGAGCATCATAGAACAGGAGGTCAAACCACATTTACATTACTGATTATAGAGGGAAGAGACATAGATGGTTTCAATAGGAAGGCAGGCACTGCTCTTATAAGCTCTCCTTGCTTGATTAATTCCTCTCCTTTGAATGGAAATTTAATTTTACAGACTGGAATCCAATATATTCTCTGCAACAAGGGACAGCTCTTAGTACTTATTTTAGATCTTTTATCATCAATACAAGCCAGAAGCATGAAATATGGCATAAGTGGCACAGATCAGTGCCTTGTGAAGTCCTCTTTATCTACTACTCTGATGTAAACATTTTCTTAAGTACTGAAGCCAATTGCTTTTTAAAAGTTATGACAGCTTAAAAAGTAATGTAATACAGCATAGATGACATTAACACATTCATAATTCTGGAAGACTGCTAACTTACAGTAAGAGAGCTTCTATATCTAATCCTTGGCATATATAAAAACAAGCACTTTAAAGAAGTGTACAGTTCCAGCAAGGGTAGCCAAGACATGACTGTATTCTAAGCTCTGAAACTTGATGATTAAAATCTGCCTAACAAGAGAACATTTCTACCTTATGCATAACAACACTTCAAAAGGACATGATAATTTAAAAAAAAAAAAAATCACATAAATACAAAGAAAAAAATCAACCTGATAGCAGCACTTGCAGAACCTGATACTGGTTTTTCTACCTTGCCAGGCATTCTGCTTTCTTTAAGGGATGATTTCTGCTTTTTCAGTTTTAAAGAACAGTAATCTTGTAAAGGGATAAGCTTAATTCCCAAACACTGCAAATGGAGGAGTTGCTAGGCTTTAAAATATCTGTGCCATAAAGCAGTGTGACACCTACTAGGTAGGATAGCCAATAAACTCAGGAATCATAGGGGTTTATTTCACTCATGACAAGTATCACCTCAAATATATCACTCTGACTGGTTTAAATCTGTCAATAGACAGTAGCTTAGGACACTATAATCACAAATTCACAGAATAAAAAGCTGTTTCCTTTAAGATGTTGCTTCTAAGGAAGGTAGTTGAGGTAGTTTCCTTGAAGTCCAGATAGGCATCTCCCCTTGATCTTGTCTGGCCTTTTCTGAAGTTCCTGAGCAACCCAGGATGCTCTTCATGCTCAACAACTTGAGCAGGTGCCAGAACAACAGGGAGCAGGGAAGGAGGGGCAGAGAGCTCCTACACGTTTGTGTGTGTTCAAAATGGAATGGGAAATGAGACAGACTCAAATGTGACAGATGGTAGCAGCAATCAAGTGCTACCCTAGGACATAAAACAGATTTTGGTAACTGCTTGCTGCTCATCAGCTACTGCTTACTTCCTCCTCAAAGGAGCCACTTCACATCATGCACGTCTCCTCCTCTGCTTCACAGAAGAGTAAGGCAGGTCAGTTCCAACTGCCCTCAACTATGGCAAAATCCCTGTTTTACACTGAAGGGGGTGAATACTAACAATTGTTTCCAGATCCCAGCTGAGTGGTCAGTATGACCTGCTGTAACACAGCCAGTGCTCATGGCGCTGTCACCTGTTTCAGCAGAGCTCTCTTCGTGCCCAAGCTCACAGAACAGCTACCTGCACACACCAAACAGACTCTTCTCTTTCATGCCATGTTCCCGGCAAGCTTCCATTACAGATCACAATTACACATAAGTACTACAAAAGGGAGAACATTCAAACTTGCAGTAAACTGGTCAATCAGTTAATGCAGAAGCACTGATCCCAAAAATAAACCACAGTATTGATCTGATACTGAGTATTAGCAAAAAATGTCAACAGAGCTCCAGAGGTTGGGGAAAATCCTCCCTACATTCACACCCCCAAAAGACCCAGCTCCAGGGATTTTTTTTTGGAAACCAATGAGCAGCCTCCTGTCATCAGGCCTTTTAAACTGCATGAAAAACAAACAATTTTATGTTACACAAATGCCCACACACTGTGTAAGTAGACTGTAATTTGGTTAACTACACTCTGTGATTATTCTTCAGTAATTCACTATCTTTTTATGCTTGATGAGTAATTGTGTGTTCTGGATCCATGCATTTTTTTCCTAGAAGCCAGATTATATGTGCTTGAAAGACCTCAATCCGAAATGTATCACAGACGTGCTTGATATTTGTATGAACTAGCATATTGCTTATACCAACAAAAATAATACTAATTCTTTATTCTCATTTCTTTTACTCGTTTTCTCTTAGCTACTATTGGAAGGAACCTGTAGTTGCATTTCTCTTCCTGATCACAGAGGATTCAAATCCAGCAAAGGACACTGTACATGAACCTTTTTACACTAAGGAGAAAAATGTCATCAAACAAATGTTTTCTTGTAGTGCCAATCCAGCCTCAGAGTTCTGACAAATGACAGCACTTCTCTGTGAAATAACTATACATTCTCTGGGCCATCAAAAGCAATCACTTACCAACAGAGAAAATAAAAGGAGGGCCTTCCAAACTTTTGAATAGATGGTATACAGAAAAACATTCCAAGTTTTATTCTGAAATTACATATATTGCAGGACTATTTTGACTATATGTTCATTTCTCAAGGTAATATATATACGCTTTTTAATCTAGAGTCTGGGTGCTAGAATGCTTTACATATTTATTGTTCACTTCATCAGCACCCTTTCCTTACTCTTTCCAGCAGTATTTCTTGCAGAGATACTCACTTTAAACATATAATGCACATTGATCTGCTGACACTGTTCAGTGAAACCTGAAAACACTCAATACTTAATAAAAGTTGCATCATTTCCTGTAGGACTGCAACATATTTTAGATATAGATGGGCCTTCCAAATAAAGGCAAAATGGCCTATCTTAGAAGGGGTAGCCAGAACAACCCTCTCAAGGAATGGTCAACATTGGAAGTGACCATTAAAATGATGGCTTGCTTGAAAAGGTCTTGAGAATCAAGTTACCTCTGTTGTTTTATAACCAAAATGAGGTAGAGTAGGTCACTTCTAGCATGAAAGCATTTCAGTATGCACCCTTCAGGGTTTACTTCTTGTTTAGTCTTCAGCCTGAGGCTCTGCCTCACACAATTTGCACTCAGAACAGACACTATTACAAGATTCTCTACAATTACTACATAGAAAGAAGGATTAATGCAACAAGAAGTTCCAGTTTAAGCATGCCCATTAAGTATACCGACCAAGGCAAACACATGCAACCTATATTTGTTGAAGTTACACTGTCAGTCTATTTATATTGCAGCCTCTTTTGCAACAATGAAACAGCCTCCTGAAATATGGAGGTGTTCAGCCACAAGAGTGTTATTGCGAAAACTTTACAATATTGACATCCTAAATAACTATTTTCAAATATTTCATATTTGGCCCATTGTTACAAATAACATGAGGATCAGATAAACACACAAAAGCAAATGTCACCTAGTTCAAAAAAAGATGCTTCACATGGAAATCAACTTATCCACTATGGTGAAAGGCTAACAGTTTACATAACAGATTTATTCAAAGTAGTATTTCAGTTAAAACAAACCACCACCAAAAAAAACCAAACCCACAACATTCTAAACCATATGTGCTAGGAGAGGAGTCAGACAAGCAGAACATTATTTCACCAGTACTTAAAATCTCTACTGAAAGATGCCACCTATTTGGAGCTCTAGAAAGCTGAAGAGATGACTGCAATTTGCATCACAATTTACTTTTAACTGGCTTAGTTGATTAAGTGATCTAAAAACATAAAGCCCTATGGCTTTTAATCCAATAGCACAGTAACTTAATTTTACAATCAACTACTCTGTATCCCTTAGTGCCTAGGCTGAAGATGGTGAGTGAATACCTGCTGGGCTCTGAGCAGCAGAAGGAGTGGATGTCGAGCTTGCAGTCACTGAATCACAGCGCCCTGTACTGCCACTGCCACTGGAAGGGGATGGTGACGAGAGTGGGGATGGATTGTGCTGATTTATGCACTGGGCTACAGCAAAGCCTGCAAAACAGGACAGTGAAGTTTACAAGTTAAATATTATCTTGGAAGAGTTAAGCTGTTGAATAAATTGGGAAAAGGTAAAAGCAAATCCTCTATAAAGGTGGCGCCAACCTCATGCAGTGACCCAGAAGATGTGCCCTCTCCCACCTTTATCTTGGAAACCAAAAAATCTGAGTGCGTCTTACTGAAAACAGGCTACAAGTGCTGATCAATGAATAAGGAAATAGAGTTGAAGGGATTCAAAGCATTTTAAAACTTAGAGCTTGCACAAACAGTCAAAACTTATCAAAACTCTTCAATTTTTGATATAGTCAATATATTAATAGGTCACAGACCTTAATGTGCTAAGGAAAATAGTTAAGTCAAAAGTGAACAAAAAAGCATCTTGGATAGAAAACCTACATTTTTTACTAGACATAACTTCAGAAGATTTTAATTAATCACATCTAATGCTGGCAGTGAATTTCATCCAGCCTCTCACAAATGAAACTTTTTCCAGTCTGAAGACTGGAAAGGTCTATACATTGTCTGACTGCACTTCTTCAATGAGTCGACTTCTGGCTTCTAGTGTAATACTTCTTCCAATTCTTTCAGTGCAGCATCCTTTTCTTTCATAACCATCTTGCATTCATTCCTTTCTCCTTCTATAACTACATACCTATAGTCACCTCTTCAAGTTTTGATAGCTATCAGCTTTTCAGAAGTTGATGCACTTCTTACAGCAAAAGAAATGTCTTCACCACGGGCTGTATGTCAGGTGAGGTACACAACTTTGCTGCTTCTGCAGCTCTCCTCCCTCTCCCATGAGAAAGCATTAATGCAAAAGCTTTTTCAGCAGTACTGTGAATTACTGAAAGTAGCCACAATGTGTACTATGAAACACCTAACACTACTCACTGCCTTCACTGCACAGCCGACACTGAAAAGGAAAGGATCTGACAATCAGGTAAGATTGCAAATGCACCACACAATTCTTTATCCTTTTATGTGGGGAATGTCCCACAGCACTGGATGGATTATTCACTCAGGGATTCTCCTATACAGGGAATGTGCTGGTGCCATCCAAGACGCAGCCACTCAAAACTCAGTTTAAATGGACATGTCACAAGAAGCCTCTGAAAGCTTTAACACATAGATATGACAAGGAAATGCTGCTAGTAGCAACACACTGACAGGCTGTGCTACAAGTGAAAACAACACAAGAAAGCACAGAAAAAAAGCTAACAAATATCAGTCCAACAATCTGACTCGATCTGCAGTCCCACCTTCTACCTCGCATGCTTACCCAAGAACTGGACTCAAAACCACCTGCAGAAACACAGTGTTACCTGAATTTCTGTAGCACTGCATCGTACTTTTAGATGGGTATCTAAATGCCACTTTTGCCAAGCCTCTCTCTTATTTTAAATTATAATTCATTATGTAAAAGATGAACACCACTTGAAAAATTAAATAACCGCCAAGGCAAGAGACATCTCTTTCAGTTAAAAACAAAATAGTTTGGTGAGGAGTTAATTATCCCATAAATGTAAATAAATCCATGTATTTCATTTCAGAAACCAAACTGATCGATCCTGTACAATCATTTAGGTAAACTGAGGTTATCCACAGTGACGCCTGACAGTCTGCAAAAAGCTGGCCACAAACTGAACTATCTCTATGTGAAAGACTTCTACATACATCACTGACCCTGAGTGCTATAGTTTTTAATCATAGAAAATGTACATTAAGGTTTTCATACACACTTCATAGTTTGAAATACCACTTAGGATGGGGAAACAAAGAATAACCAGTGGACTTGTGACCATAGAAGTGAGGCAAAGCCAACTGTTAAAGTGAAAGAAATTAAGTTCCTAAAGCCACTGGTATACAAGTGCTTCCATCAAGATATTTAGTTTCCCTTAGAGTGCTGGTAAAAGCTGTATCCATCCGAAGCATTCTATATCCACAAAAGGTTTACACTTCAAGAGAAGAAATCCTCAATCCTCGCCAAAATAGCAGAAAACAGTAAAAAAGGTCTCCCCTGAGTGTCCTAGGGAAAGCTGGCCTGATTTAGCAGGATTGCCAGCCCAAAGCTTCTGCAGAACAGCACTCACGGATTCATGTCCTTACATGGGAGCATTTGCTTCAAAATGACCTCAACATATTTTCTTTCCCAAGACAACTGCAAAGGAAGGATTTTAAATGTGCTACAGGAAGCTAATTTAGATAGAAGGGAAAGGTAAGCCTAAATCATTCAAAATACTGTACTTGGGAAACTACCAAGAAAAAATATTCTAATGGGGAAACTCCTTCAGGAAATACTTGCAAAGAGAAGGTGAGCAGAATTAATCATAGCTATGGGAAATAAAATAACACTTAGAAGGTTCATCTGATGATGACAGGAATATTAGTTCATACTACACAAAGAGTTCCAAAGCTATGGAAGATTTTTTCCTTCAGACCTTAAAATGAAGATGTTTATGGCTTGCTTGCCATGCTAATGTTAACAAGAAGTTTTTTTCCTACGTTTTTTCCTCAAAACCTTATCATCATCATCTACTAAGATATTAAAAATGGATAAAATAGTAAGAGAAATCTATTGATTCCTTTTGCTTTTCAAAATAAATTTACTCAGTAGGTAAGCAACCACACTTGTTAAAATATTTAGACATACCTTTTGCTGGAAATCGTTAACATTTCCCTTAAGACACACTGGGCATATAAATCTCACAATAGAGCTGATACTTGAAACTAATTCTTGAGTTTGCTTGAAGAGGAAGTCATTATTTATTTACTTTGTATAGAAGACCTATGGTTACAGGGCCCCTACCAAATCTGCTGGTTTCTTTGAAAACAGTGTAATTCTTATTTATAGAAAGAGTGCTTCACAAGTACAATAAATTCATACATAGCTAATACATGAGATGGTGAACAATCCAGGCAGCTACACTATCCCTAAAATCCTCCAACATTCTAGCAAAGGCCAGTAACTTAAAATAGACCTTGGAGTATATTCATAGCCATGATTTCATGATGATAAAATTGATCAAGTGAAGGATTTGCTTTCGTTGTTCTCTGCTGAGAATTGCCCAAGTCCAGCAGGAGATGATTACAGATCTCCCTGCACTTGGATAACCTGAATTTTCCTCATGCTCATGGGGACGTTCTGAAGCATCATCTCTTGCATTTTCATCATCCTTCACATGTCTTGTCCAAAATCCAGTTTTAAGCTATAACAGTCCTCACCCACTTTCCCCCAGACATCAAGAGGCACTTTCAGAACCGATTTTAACTTTGGATTATCAAACAAAGGAAAATGAAAGCCAGTCTGACAACAATAAGGGAACTGCAGGCTCTCTAGTGATACATGTAGAGCTTTACACAGGCACAATGAGAAACTGAACCAGACACAACTGCAATGAGTGTTCTTGAAAATTCTGGATTCACTGACAACAGGGATTAGGGAACTGATTCAATAGCTGTATTAAAATTCTACACTGACTGAAAATTGTAGGAGGGATGAGAACATTTATATGGTTGTTAATTTCTTAAAAACGACACTGGATGTACAGCACTGACAGCCAACATAGTCCTACTAAAAGTAGTAATTAGTATTCTTAACATACTGCCAGAAACATAGCTCTCCTTTAAATCTACAAACAACATCATCACCAAGGAAAGTATAATTTGTTTCTTAAAAGTACAACAAAATTAACTGATTCTGTGAGCTTTGCAGAACTCAAATACCAGTTGGAGATTCAGCAGTAAGAAATGAATACATGAAGCCAGTAACTTAACTGTAACTTAGTCAAAAATTTTTTCAAAGCCACAAAATTCTTCTCTTGAAGTAAAAATCCCTGCAAGCCTGATTAAGGGATAAGCACAAACAGATTCCTATGAAAATCACTAGGAATGAGGAAACCTCATTCATTCCTTCGCAAAGATAAGAGAACAAACTCACATTTGATACTTGCTTTGCAATTAGACATAAAACAGGATATCAACCCATTTTTATTATATTACTACCTATCATAAAATGCATTTCAAAGACGCTGCACTTGAAATACTTCAACTTCTGTGCGTCATTTCTCATACTTTGTATCAAATAAATGCTTCAAAATACTTTTTACTCTGGATCTGAAAGTGGAAGTCTACATTTCCTGGAATTCATATAAAGTATGTGGTTGTTTGAACAAACTACTATGTTGCATCATCCCCAATACCCCCCTCCAAATTAGCAGATTAAGTCACTTGCTAGGAACACAAGTGCTCTCTCCTTAGAGAAAGCTGGAACAGTAACACTGGCATCCTTCCAACCACACCTTTCCATGGAAGTTCTGTCGAACAAGGAAAAACACTCCCATCACACAACATACACTTGTCTTTGAAACACCTAACTGGCAGTTATCTATGGTTTTATCAGTTCTGTTGTCCAGTCAGGACTCAGGCAAACCGAGCAATTTAGTCTGAAAGCAGTAAAACATCTGTGTTCTCAGTCATGCATTTGAATTCTGAATCACATTTAAAGAGAAATGCTGAGTTCTGTGAAAAGACTGGCAGCAAGTGGTAATGAAGTATTTTGTATAATACAGCATGGTTAAGTACTTTCAAGCAGCATGAGATTCCCCTTTAAAATTACTCAACCCAAAGGGAAAATTTTACCATTTGGAAAAGAATTTCTGCAGAGAAGTAAATTTGTGAAACAGACAATAAGGAGACAAAAAAAGCAAAGAGCTCGTTGATTTAGAACCATTCCTTTAATCCCAGTTCCAAGCTAATGTTTTAGGAGAAGCTTTGGCCCTTTTCTGTCTTGCTTGCTCTGAGAGAAACAAGGCAGCAGGAAAACATTCATAACCAAATCAAGGGGGGAAATATGCACAACTGACAGATGTGTTGCATTAATACTGAGCATGCAAAACATGATTTAAACTAACTCAATTTGTAAGGAAGGTAGAGTATTAAGACACCTGGGGCAAGGGCCGTGGAAGTCTTGCTCACACATACCCAGAGTACACACCCAGCTATTACTTGTTTCTCTTGGAGTAAATTTTTCCATAAGCCTCATACCAGAGTGGCATGTTCAGGATCACATCACAATAAGCTTTTCATTGCTTGTACAAATTACAGTACAGTTTCTGCAGATAGAAATCACAAAGCAAAAACTGCTTGTTAATGAATGCTGACCTTACCTGGGACTTTGTCAACAGAAGCAAAGACCGAGCGCTGCACTGTTGGGTCACTGCTCCCACGTCGGGACTGGTCATAGAATCTAAATGGGAGGTGTTGGGCTGCAGCTCCAGAGCTGTGTCCAAAACCCATAACTTCAGTTGAAGGCTGAAGAGGAAGATCCAGGAGAGCTATGTTTAAACACAATTGATAGTTTTTGTTACTCAAATATATAAAAGGAAGAGGAGGTGACAAGAAAATTATGAGTGTGCTCAAGATATTAAGACTAAACCAGATTTTAAGATAACTTGCCTTCACTTGCCTCTTGATTATGGTTACAAATGCACTGACAAACAAAAGAGACAATGCCTCTGGCAACATTTTCTACATTGCTGTCCACACCACATTCACACTACAGAAACATTAAAATACAGCAGAGGAGAAAAAAACCCCCAGGATTACAGGAAGCCCCTTGCACTAAAAAGCCATAGGAGTTATTAACAATAAAAAAACCCTTTTGTTTTTCCCTGCACAAATAAAGTAATTCATTAGTTACAACTGAACACTGCAGAAAGCCATTTCAAGAGACAATCTGCTTTAAACTGGAAGAAAAGCACCTTCTCATTACATTTAACCTAAAATTTTTAATATCAAGTAGATCTGTACTAGCCTCAAACTTGCTTTAAATTTTTTTGCATGAAGCAAGCCACAAAAGTGTGACACATCCACTTCGTACACTCCGAGTTAAATATGAAACCAAATCTATTCCTTGGAAATTCAGCCCTGGTTTAGAGCTTTGTGTGGCCCACCACTCCTTATTGTGCCTCATGCTTACGTGACAGAGTGACTTGCAATGCCAGCCAAGCCTTTGTCTCCCAGAACTGTTTCAGAACAACATTCACCTGCTATTCTCTGCATTTTCATGCGCCGAGCCTGGATCCTGCCCTTGGCCAGGCGCTGCTTGGCGATGATGCAGCGAATGTGATCCGCAAAGATAAACGTGGCTTGGAGGATGGGGAAGGGCTTCGAATGAGGACTTGAGGCAGGCTTGTGAATGATGATGTTCAGAGCTCTACTGTCGTCCTCTACTCCGGTCACCTGCATATCCTAAAGAGAAACAGAAGGCAAGTAATTAAAGTAAGCTTTTCTAAACTACAGATTAAATAATAACATTGAAAGAAAACCCCATGAATGTTCCATTAAAGCTCTTACAAAGACAGTTTCCATGTTAAAAAACACAACGAAATAAAACCAAAACAGACTCTGCAGGTTGTACAACATGGATTTACTTCTTCAGAAATCAGTATTCATAAAGATTGAGTTAAATTATTTGAGCATAGCAAATTTTCAGGAAACACAAACAGAGATGGTCAAGTCACAAAAGAGACAAATGAGAGAAACTTCCTTAGACAAACACAGATCTTTTTGAAATTACAACCTGTAACCCTCCCCACCATGTGTAGGAATATCAGAACTCTAGAGGAGTTCATTAATGCACTACTTGAGCAAAGTGCTTGGAACACAATCCTAGCCAGATGTGACTTCAGTGTTCAAACCAGCACAACTCAATGTATGTCAGGGAAGTTACCCATCTGAAATTGTGTCTCTGGTTACCTATGTCAACTTCTTCAGAAAATGAGAAATGTTTTAAAATGCAGGAAGCATAAAAAAAGACTAGAGACCAAAGAATCAAGTAAGCATGGTACATAGCTTAAATATATAAGCCAATATTGATTTTACTATTTATCCAACAGAAGATGTAGATTTTCAGCTCAGAAAAGCTGACCACCCAGACTACAACTTCCCTTACCTGCAGAAGGCCTGCAAACTTAACTACTCCCCATCCAAGTCTGGCAATATCTGGTTCAACCAAACTCATCTGGTAAATATCCACAGCGAGGAATCTTTGAACTTGACCCCCGTCCTTTGTTATGACTGTACAAGCAATCAGATCACTGTTATCTAAAGGAAGGAAGGAAGGGAAAAGGTTACATAACACTGAAGTTGAGAATTCTGGGTGTGGGTATTTTACATAAAAGAAAATGTTAATATAAAAAAATGTAATAACCTTGACAACACACAGTTAAAGCTTCTGTTCACATTTCTAACAGATATTTAACCTCCTATCATAGTTACATAGAAAGGGCAAGAAAGATTTTAACAACAGTGGTTCAGACATCTTGCAAGTTAAATATAAGATGGGTACCATATGTGCCTTGCTTTCTCTTACCACCTTCATTACCTTTCAGAAAAAAAGGTCCCTTCATCTCAGGGGTGAAATTGCAACAGTGCTGATTTCTCTTACTAAGTGGAAGTCTTCAAAAGTCTTGCTAACAACTACAGACAGACCCTACACACTGCAGGCCATTACTTCTACCTTGGTATAAACTTTGGCTCCTGACACAAGGAACTTTTGCACAGGTCTGAAACTTGACTGTGCTGACTCTTGGACACCCTTCAACTTCAAGATCATTTGGACTCTCCAGGTAAATTGTGGCAGCATTTTGACAATGCTTGTTAAATTAGGTGACATTTTTTCTTTTATCTATATATTTTATTCACTTACATTGAACAAATATACCCTCTCTTACTCCAGAACCCCTCCAACAAGCCTCAAAATAAATCCTCTGGCATTTCCTCACTGCCCCATTCCAGATAAAACCCATTATTCATGAAGAGGGACTAAATCACCCTCTTTACACCAGCTGAAATCTACCAAGTAGCCCTTAAACTGGCAGTGCCAGCTCCTGGCAGACCTTTGCTAACTCTACTAGAAGTTGCTTCTGCCTTTGTTTCAAATTGATACTTTCATTCACATACTTGAAGCGCACAGGTTTTTTTCCTCTCTCTCATCTAGTACAACTTACAGCAAATAAAATATTCTGAAGGTTATACAAAACAGTAGAACTTATTTACTCATCCAAACAAGCATTTAACACCATATTTAATTCTAGAAACATATGCAGGATAAGCTACAAGTGGAAGGGTACAGTTCTTCACAATGGCAGGTCATATGATTATAGAAAACAGCCATAAATTATGGTCAGGAGGTGGGAGAAATTATTTTGTGCAGCAGATTACCCAGAGATGTTGTGGAATTTACATCACCAAAGGTTTTCAAGTTTCAAAAACCAAACTAACTTCCTCTTCTCCCCAAAAAGCCCCTTGCAACACAAGTGAGATGTCCTTTCCAACTAACATTTCTTTGAATCTACCAACTACCCTTTACCAGCAGGATCCATTCAAAACTGACTGGGTTAGGTAGGAAAGAAAGGCATGAAATATGGAACCCTAACACAATTAAGAGAATAATTAACGCTAACCAGTGTGACCCTACTGTGAGTTTTTGAAATTTGAGAGAACAAGTTTAATCAATACATAAAGGATGTAATTCAGTTAACATGAGGATTGATTGCTATTACCTTTCTTGTAGCCCTAGAAGGCTCAAGAAATCCATACAGAATTGGCAAATATTACTATAAGAACCTGTGGAAGATTTATTCCTGTTCAGAGAAGGAGCTGAGAAACCAGGCAGAACTGGACATGTCTTATTTTGGTATGCTTTATTTATTCTCTCTCTTTTATTCTTTAACCAAATTAGTCCATGAACATATTTATTTCAGTTGACTTGAATTCCTGGAGCAGTCCTATTCTTCTCAAGACATAAAGTGCTTGGATTAGCACCCTTCCAAATACGAAAAGTCAGGCTGGTGAGTTTTGAATCTACTGGGAGATTCAACAAACAGGCCACAACATGAAATAGAGTTGTGGAGTTCTCAAATACCAGTTTTTGATCAGTATTTACAAAGTTTTTAGTGCAACAGCAAGCAGGTTAAAATACTTGCTGTACAAATTTCAACTGCCCAACTACAAAAATGCACTACTTCAAGAACTCAAAGGGCAGAAGTTGCTTTCCAGACCAGAAAGGTTTTATTTTAGACTTGACAACACCTTGAAGTAAAGCATTACTGTAAAAGTCTTTCAAAGAGCAGAAAGGGAAGTTACTCATTTACTAGGCAACTGTTACAGGAATCCTTTGAGTCTATACAACTGAATGTAGTCCATTTACATGACTGTTTCTAGTTCACAGCTGCTAAGAGTCATAAACTGTCATCCTTGATGACAAAAACAGAAGAGAAAGTGTGGTTAAACACGTTTTCAGTGAACTGACCTAAGAATACTTACAGCTATGCTATGAAACAGCTAAAGATACCCAACCACATTCAGATGGAAATATCAAACCCAGTAAACTTCACAGCTATTCAAATTTGGTTTGGGGATTACAGTGAAGCACAGGCTGAATGGGCTCCTGGGGTGACACTGCTGCAAAGAACTGTAGTATCCTTTTTGAGATTAGCAGCAAAGACTAATTACTCCTCATGCAAAATGAAGCTTGTAACCAGTTTGGACACTACACCTCCATGACATGGACCCAGGATTTCTCTGAACTTTCTTCAAGAAAAATAAAAGTTGTTTTAGGAAATACAGCCAAGGAAGGAGAGCTTATAGACCTCAGCTGCTTGCAGTGCTGAAGATGTAAATTAAGTGAAAATAGTTGCCTGTGTTTATGAAAATATTTGCATGAAAATATTGTATTGTAAGAAATCTTTATGAATATAATAGCTACTTGAGATGGTCTAAATGCACCTGATCTGCCCCAGGGCTTGATCTTTAATGATTTTATAATTTACAGTCATCACAATTCCAGAAATCATCTGCAGACGTTAAAAGCTCTTACAGAAAACTTTTAGCCCTTTGTGTGCACAGCTGGCAGCCCCAGATAAGCATTAGGCTGAAGATAGTGAATGCACCACCTCCCACTCCACAGGAAGAACTCTTCCCAAGAGCAGGCAGCTCATCTGGGATGATATTCTGCTTTACTAAGAAAGCAACCAATCATGAATCCACCTTGTCCCCACGAAGTACATTAGCTGAAGTTAGAGGATATGTCCCAGGCCAGACACTGGCACCACATTTCCGTTTACTCTCTTTGTCGCAAATATGACAGCAAATTGTCCTGGGCACCTTTTTCTAGCTGACCCTGTTTTGAGCAAGGGGGTCAGACTAGATGATCTACTGAGGTTCCTTCCAACCTCAATAATTCCACTATAAATTTTTCTCAATCTTTAAAAAAAAGTTGACTGTGATTGCCTTTTTAAAGCCTGTATACTTGGCAGAGACAGAGAGAGCAAAGAAACTTAACTATAATGTTATTTTTTACTGTTTCAGCAGAGAAATAACAGCTTTAAATGTATCCTCATTTACCTCTTGGTCATGGTATTTAAAATACTCCCACTAACAGAATCCTGTTACGATCTGAAACCAAGCACCGAGGCTGTTAATTTGAGCTGCCAGTGACTTCACAGAGTGAGGTGCTAAACAAGACCAAAAACACACCTACAGCCTCACAGGCAGTGCAAGGCAGACAGTATCACAACTGCTTCTAAACTGTTTACAGCAGAAAGCCACTGAAAAGTAGCAGTAGTTATAATTCTGGTGGCAGCATATCCAGCAATATGGAATGAACCTTCTGTGGAATTACCTGACTCTCTAGACATACACCATCTATACTGGTGACAACCTTGCAACTACACCTAAAGGTTTGCACTCAACATACGTGCATCAAAATATTTAAAATGCTTCTTTACAATAAACTTTTATGTGAGCTTGATGAGAGAGATTAAACACCATCATTGCCTTCAGGCAAAAGGAAAAAAGAAACCATTTTGATACAGTTTTGCAGGATTTTTCCAAATCAAAACAGTAGCTGAAACCATTACTGGCTCATGTTAACCTCTACTCCCCTCTTGACACTATTTGTATACAAACAAGCATAAACACTGAAGGCATCTTAATGTTCGGAAGAATTTTGAAAGCCTAGTACTAACTGAGGAAAATCTGGTACATCAACAGTGTCTCCAAAGTGATAATTAGGAAATGCACGAATGTAACTTTTGGGGTCACGCTTTGCCCACTGTGGTCTCCTCCCAAGGTACAGCACCTATGCCATGGCACAGATCCCACATGCTTTAATGCCAAACTGCTCACACTCTCTGCTCTCTCTTGTTTGGGCAATGAAAGACTCAAACTGGAAAATACATTTTTATGCTACAACACACAGCAGAATTCAACAGTGTATACTTCAATTCAGGTAGTTTAAGTAAGAATGGCAGTAAAAAGCAGTTTAAGAGGAAAAAAAGTCAGAAATTTTTTCATGTCGGACTAGTTAGGAAATTGAGGGGCTACTTACTCAAATCAAGAACATCATCTGCCTTTATCAGATCTCCCTCCCTTGTGAGCGGTAACTGAGTTTCCAGCTCACCTTTCAAGTGCAGTGACAGTGAACGGAGCATAAAGAAAACTCTGATTGCCTTGAGAAATTAGAGAAAAGAATATTAAAATATTTTTACACCCAATACAACATAATTTACAGAATCTTACAAACGTATACCGGTTTTTACAACCCCCAAGTTTGCTGTCCTACATTACATCTTCTCAATACATTTAAAATTGAAATTAAGATTTGAATACATTTTAAATTGAAAAAGTAGAATGTAATTTCCAACATAGTTAAAAAAAGACATATGAAAGAAGCTGAAACATGCCATTTATTTTCAATGTAGTAGAAGCAGCAGAACTTTTCACTGGCACACTTACACAGATTGTGACTGACAGGGAAACTATTACAAGAGCTGTTTAAGCAAAACCAACAACCTAAGATTTTTTTTCTTTAATCATTATTTTAAGAATGATTGTATTTGCAATACTTCTATGCTACAGAAGCAAACCAACCTAAACAACCAAACTTCAGAGGCTTTCACATTTTGAACTCAAAACAGTAATAACTTTCCTGGCCAAGTCTAGCTAAGATGTCTACAAGTTAAGGGAGAAACAGTGGGGATTTCTGCATTTTAATTTGCTGTGCTCATCAAAACTAGCCACATGTAATGTAACATTCTCAGAGCACTTAATTTATATTCTCAGAAGGACTTCATCAGGGCAAAGCATTCTGAAAGCTGCAACAGTCCCAGGAAACTTTCAACAGCTGCTCTGTGAAATGAATACACTAGTTCTGATTTACAGATTCATGACGTATGGTATGCAAAGAACTGAAGTGTCAAAGAACAATCATTTTAATAGCCACATTTTGAAAGGCACCATTTATAATCCTCATTCCCTACAAGAACTGCATTTTCAGTATAGTAAATGAAAAATCATTTTTTATTACTTCCGGTGCTCTGCTTTTTAAGAGTTTCCTACACAGTAATTCTGTGGCATACTGTAAATTAACTGCTGCCTTACAGTAAAAGCATTGAATTCATGAACAGCTGCAGTGCCCAGAAACTCCCAAATTGCAGGAAGTATTAGGAAAAACAAATCTAAAGTGCTTTAAGGGAAACCCTTCACCCCTCTATTTTTAAAATCAACAGAATGGTGGCTCCTATGAAGCAGAACTTAAGCGAGTGCTTGGCCAACTCTCTACTGGCAGCGCTTCCAGAAACTTCGGGCAGAACAGGGATGAGGAGAGGGAAGCCATGGGTCAGGTTCTTCCATGAAATGACTCCAAAGCAATGGCTTTGGTATGCTGCAGAAATCTAACAGGGAAATATGATTATGTGGAGCAAAGGATGTCAAGGGTATTTAACAAATATATAGTAAAGATACTACTTAATTTGTAGGAACAGAGCCACTTTAGAACAGGAGATGGTATCTCCCATTTAGGCAGACAGTATTCTAACGTATTGTGGATTTACTGAAATTATATAAGATTACTATAAAGCAGTTTTCCTATCAGGTGCTTCAAGAAGAATTCACAGTATTTGGTTTAAAATTTGCCAAATTCAATCAAGAATAAGCAAGTCTTGGCATTTTTGGCAACCCAAAAGTTAAACACAACAAGGTTTTGTTTTGTGTTTTTTTTAATTTGGAGGGGAAACCACCACTCAGCTCTCACTTATCTTCTCCCTCAAACCTCTTCCTCCTAGAATGCATTAATTTTTATCAAATTCATTTCCTATAAAACTAATGGCACTCATCTCCACACATGCAATCACATTTAGTGCAGAACGAAGTATACAGGAGTAGAAAACAAAATTAGAATTTCAGCCTTTGCAAAAAATTAAAATAAACAAGAACATCAGATGGAATGGGAACCATGCTGTGCTACAACATGCACAGCCCTCAGTTCATTACCAATATCAATATATTGTGCCTTAAACAATTTATCAGATCTCAACAAAACAACAGAAAAGTTCCGTGGCCTACATTTTTTTGGCTTTTTTTTTTACTTTTTGTTAACCTGAAACAAATATGGATTTCGACCTACAGGAAATAATTATGCATTATGATGCTGATTTCCTCATTTATATACATGTTCCATGTGCAAAGAAACAGCAATTTGCAGGGAAACCTATCACTATCTTATTACAGTCCCAAGAAAAGTGTTCTTAGTACTTCAAAAACTTCTCGCAAAGTAAGATTTGTGAGAATTCCTCCTAAAGTTGTTAAGAGGAGAAGAGCTGCCGCTTAGAGGGACTTTCTATAGCAAGGAAGTAAGATCCTAACCATTAATAACTCACAATATAATCAAAGTAAGGGACAACTTCACTTGCTAGTGAAATAAAACTTGAGAACATTTTTGAATCATGTCAGAGCATGCCCAGAATTGAAACTTCTTCCATGTGAAAGCACCAGCAGAACCCCAGCAGGTTAAGTGGCAGCAGCAATGCCACAAGATAGACCTGAGTTGAGCATTTTGTGGTGACAATTCAGCCAGGACCAGGCAGCCTGGCTGGAAGCAGCATAACAACTGAGGAGATACCCAAACTGGAGTGCAATGTGACTGGGGAAGGAGGACCAACAAGGAGTCATTCTGGGAATTCCTGATGATGATAGAGACCCGTTCATCCCAAAGGATCTACAGGAATATTTGTATTGATTCTTTTGTTTCCACGAACAGAAGTTAAGCTATTCCTTATTTAGCATATGAAAATCCTGGAACAGCCATTTCCCACTAATGTGCATTTCTAAGTATCCTTCTCTTAAATGCCTCAGAGAGAATTCCAGGAAGCATTTCTGCTTTCTAAGAATAATACTTTTCAAAATAATTCACTGTATTCTATCTAACAACTCGCTGTGATAACAAAAGCTGTGTGGCTTATAGTAAGTAATGAAAATAAACCTTTTCAGAAGATTCCTGGAAATATGTTTTTTTCCTCAAGAGTACTTGAATATACTTGCATAATACACTTTTATATAAATGCAAAGAAACTCAGAAAACAGCACTTTCCAAAAAATGATTTTGTGCAGTAACATATCTCTTAGACTTACTGACACTGCAAGGTTTCTAAGGACACAGCCAGATAAGGGCCAAGAACTGATTAACCAAGAATGGAAATAAGGATGTTGTCCTTCAGGTCAGTATCACCCCTACAGAGTGTGTCAGTCACAAAAATAGATATTTTGCTGGTTTTCTACTCATTCTCAAATCTCTATCACAAATTACCTTGACAAGATGAACTCTCAAGTAAAATTAAATTTTTTGCCATGTCTAGAAACAGGAGCAATACAAAGCCAGTGAGTCTTCCATGGAGATTCTTACTAAAGGTCTATAACTGAGAGACAGACTGAGGTAGCAGATCACAAAAGAAAATGACAATATATTGAGTGTCATCAAAATGTCTTTGTATGTAGCTCCCTGCATGGTCTGAAAAATTAAAACCCCAGTGCAAGGACATGTTGTATTGACTGGACACAAGAAATCAGAGAAAAACTTTCTCCACTGGGGCAGGCAATTATTTTATACTCTACACAGACCTGTCTTTGTCAAGCTTTTACGATATCATGGATGAAGCTTCCAATCAAGCAGTTTTCAAAGAAAAATACTGGTATTCCTAGAATTGCTCAAAGCTTTTGGCACCATTTTGTCATGAACAAATATAAGAAAAATAGTCTTACTCACTCTTCGAGTTCTTTCCACATCTCCACAAGGCAACCTTTTCACAAAATCAATACCAGTCAGTGGTGTGCCCGTTGGGGGTAGCAAGATTGATGCATCCATCATCAAGTACTCTACATTCATAGGTTTCATCTATAAAAATATTTTAACATTGGCTATTATACAGAACAATAAGCATTTGCCTCTTTAGTTTCAAATACAACTCATTGATGCATATTCGAAAATTCTCAAGAATTTTTAATGCCATGTCTTACTTAAGGTGCTTACATGCAATCTCATTTATTACATGCAATCTCTCATTGTTCCCAGACACACTGCCAAAGTTTCCACACTGATAAAACACAGGAAAAACTCCAGAACATTACAGAATAAAAGATGCTTCCCAAATAGTAAAAACTAAATTCTGCCAGGTCTGATTTAAAGTTCTGACTTAAATTTGTGATTACTTCAATCACAAGAAAGTTTCTCATAACTTTTTCTCTCTAAAAAGAACTTGCTCAAAACTGAGAACTTGCTGGGCTTCAGACAGTTATAGGAATTTTCATATTGTTTAGGGAAAAAAATAAACCCAGTGTCTCATTTAGTATGCTAAAGTAATTTTTGTCTACTCAATTTTGGAAAGTAATGAAAGAATAAAGAGCTGTGAACTTTCACATAAACTATTTATTTAAAGTATAGACAACTTCTCAGAGACAAAAACACTGCCCACATTTTGTTACCCTACTCCCAGCAATAAAGGCCCCAGTGTCCTCAGCAGCTATCAGTACTTTTTCTTGTTCCTGTGCAGTATCTGGGTTTGAGGATCTGCCAGGGCAGAAGGGATCTCACTTACTGTCATACTCCGGTATTCATCTTCAAACATATCCAGAAAGATTTCTTCTCCCTTCCAAAAGAAAGAACATGGACATCCCATGAACCCTGGTTGCTTGGGGCTTTGTTAGATTCTGTACAGTGTGTCTGGGAGGGCAGGCCAGGGTTGCAGGCACTGCTGAGCCCTTCAGCAACACTGATGGTATCTCTGGGAAAACACATTTTGGGAAGGGAGAGAGACTCCTCTGAGGCCCCTGGAGAAGCAGGGGGGAGCAGGTACCCACACTGCAGCAGGCAGATGTGCTCTGAAGGAGCTGCAGTCTGCAGGACCCACACTGAAACAATTGTTTTCCTGAAGGACAGCAGCCCATGGAGCAGGGGACCCACACTGGGGCAGGGGAAAGGGTGAGGAGGGAGAAGCAACAGAGAGAAGCTGTTGTGGACTGACACCAAATCCCTTCTTCACATGGCCCCTGCACCACTCACAGGGGAGAAGGCTCAAGCGCCAGGAATGAAGCTGAGCCTGGGAAAAGGGAGAGGTGGGGGATGGAAGTGTTTTGTCTTTGTTTCTCGCTATCTAAATTTATTTTTCTTGGCAATAAATTCATTTCTGTGAAACTGAGTCTGTTTTGCCTATGACTCTAACTGGTAAGTGACCGCTTGTTCTTTATCTTGATGAGATATTCTATTCTCCCTCCATCCTGTTGAGGAAGGGCAGTGAGAGAGCAGCTGAGTGGACCTCTTGCAGCCAGCCAAGGTCAACCCACCACAAGTTACTCAGTTTTTGTAAGCCACATTGAGCAAACATCCTTCAAGAGAATTCTCAGAGAAACAGGAAGATATTTCAGACACTTGAAATTTGTCACGGATTTACTGCTCCTTATATGGAAGTTAACGCCTAGGCCTAAAAAACTAATTTCTTTCATTGTTTACAACATACACACAAAAGTAAAAAGCTGCAAAGGTTTCCAATAAGAAAAAAAGATTAAGGAAAACTTTAGATCATCATTTCAGATATGACACAAACAAAAAGTAATGTCAAAACCAAATATATTCCATATCGGTGTCAATGCTAAAGCTGATCTCCAGTACAAACCCTGTGAGTCTTTCAACAGCCCTTTGTGACACGTGTCAGGGTGGTATGGGAAGGACAGAAAGGGGAGGACTTCTCCAACAAAACACTTCCTTCTCTCTCACACATTTGGAGTTCCCATCTTAAAAAAGGTGCTGCTTTGGGCACTGTGTAAAGATTGGGCTGCTGACATTCCCCATTGTGTAAGAACCTTTTTCTTACAGCACTTTGCATGTATACCTTATAGAAACGACGGAGGAGATGAACACTTTCCTCCCTTGCACCCTAGGAAAGAGAAAATATGTTTCAGGGAATACATACACCACTTACTTATTAGTCACATTAAAAAATGCACCCAAAAAGTCATGCAGAAGGGACTGTCTAATAATATCCCCATTCAAGGCCTTTATCACAGAATTTGATAGAATACAGTTCTCGCACCCACAAAAACACAGCTTATGTGAGCTTAGTAGTTTCAAAAGCACTTTTCTTTACATTATTGAGATGGATGACACATAAATTTCAGAGAAAATTAAACAAAAAACTGCTTGAGAAGCTACAAGTTAAAACAGCAGAGCTGAGAACAAACATAGGTTATTATGTTCACAGAACACAGCTACCATTGCAATGTGTTCTAGAAGCTCAAATTTCACATTCAGGTTTATTGCAACCAGAAATGAAACAAATTTATTCAACTATATGGCAAGACTCAGACACCAGTTATTCAGTGAATGGCAATTTGAAAGAAAGTACTCACCTCAAGACAATCAAGGTGAACATTTTTTATGATCCTGCCATTTTTAGAAAACACAAGCTGCTTCAGCAATAGGCAGCCAAGTTCTAAAGTTGCCAAACGGATTTTTCCATCTATGAAAAGAAAATTTCAATATACACAATAGCAACAATTTAGTTATAGCTCTTCTCATCATCCCATGTTCTTAAATGTTTCTACTCTTCCTGCAACTGTCAAACTTTGCTCCTCTGTCACAGCCCCCATCTGACAG
The DNA here is from genome assembly GCA_013396875.1 of Vireo altiloquus. NCBI lineage: Eukaryota > Metazoa > Chordata > Aves > Passeriformes > Vireonidae > Vireo > Vireo altiloquus. The sequence continues at coordinate 366,371 of VZRF01001342.1, forward strand.
GGATGAGTGTCAATGCTGCCTTACAATGCTGATGGCTGTAAAGAAAAAGAACTGGAGGAGTAATTTGAAGCAGAAGAAAATTTAAAGCAGAACCATTCAATAAGAAGGCAAAGATTAATACTATTGAAAAATAAGCCCAAACATTGGGTTTTGATGCCTTTATCAATCTGCAGCACAGGCTAAATTACACTAAAATTACAAAAGGATCCCAGACATTTGGGGTGTATGAAGTCACAAGGTGAAAGGAAGCTTTGTATACAGCACACTAATAAAGCACAGCTTTTCCCTGAAGAGAGAAAAGGAGATGTTCTACACAGCACGTAGTAAGTTTAATAAAAATCTCCTTTTCCACCCTTCCCCAGTACTTCCCTCCCAGACATGCCTTTCCTTAAATCCATGCCCTCATTTCCACTCCTTCCTGCTGCTGTAGGTACAAACTCTTCATATATAAATGTGTTTTTCATCTCTGACACATCAGCATAAGTTAGTACACTATAGATCAGTTTTGCAAGTCAAACAAACAGATTTTTATCCTACAGAAAATCAAAAATTTGATAGTGTGTCAGTTCCTGGGGAAAACCAGTTCTACCCATTTAAAGTTTTAAGGGGGGAAGTGCAAGGAGAAAAGATGTGGCTTGAACAAAAATCATATTTTCAAGGAAAAGGTCATGGAACAGTGTAACCCTCACTTCACAAAAAAAAAAAGGAAGGAAAAAACCCCACATTTTCTACAAAACAGTTCAGAACTGAAAATACAATCTAAGTAAAAAAAAAAAAAGTATGGGAAAATCTCCTACCACCTAGAGGCAATAGCCAAAGGACTGCTATGAGCAAAGGACAACATAGTTTTCAAGACTATTTCTCCACTGGAATTATTTCTACAAGCAAAGATGCAACAGATCATAACTTCAGGATGAAATCCATTAAGATGAAACCACTCAAAAATCTCAATTTTTGTTTATTCAAAAGTGCAGAAAGTAGGAATTAAGACAACAGATCCTTGTACAGTTCTGAGTATAAAAACAACTACTCAGCAGAAATCCAGAGTTTCTGGTTCCTCACCAACCAAGGGAAAGCCAATAGTTGTCTTTTACAAACCACATCTATAGTGCTCATCAAAGAGCTTGATGAACGATCACCTTCCCCTCAAAGACAAGAGGCCAAGCAGCTTTTGTCCATCTTCAAAAACTTCAGCTTGGAAGGAAAAACAAACCCTGGAAAAGCAATACCTGGTTGTGCAGCATAATTCATTATCCTGATGAGCCTTTCTGCAAGGACATGATTATATGAATTTCTCTCTTCAGCATGTTGAGCTGGAAGTTGAATTCTCTCCAGCTTGACTGAGTCAAGTCCTTTCATGGGGATGAAGGAAAAAAAGCAAATTAGAAAACAGGAGTGTGCTCTGAGGCAAGCATTTAATAGATCATGCAGTTTTCTCAGAAGAGAAAAATTAGCAAAAGAAGCCAGGCAAGTTAGCTCTGACTTTGTTTTACAAGGAAAAGGAGGAACACCAAAGACCGAACACATTGATGAATCCCTGAAAATTCTCAGCCTTAAATGGAGCCTGCTGGGTGGACACACTCAAATCCCTAAGTGGTTGGTGAAAAGCAAACTATTTTGCTGCTTCTGAAATTCTCAGATTATCTGTTTGCATCTAAATCAAACCAAAGTCAAGACATACATCTGGAGAGCATAATGGCTAAAGGGGAGAAAATCAAAGTCTGATTTTAAATTCTGCTTTGGTAGTTAAGTAATCTAATCACATATGCTTAAAAGAAATGGGAATTTTATTTTGTAGTAGCCCCATTTAGTACCCTCCACAACACAAATAAAATTTTCACTTTGTTATATACAGAAACTAATCCCATCTTTCTTTAACATATTCCTCTAACATATCAAAGTTATTTCTCAGAAAAGACTGGTTTGCTGCGAGACTTCTTAGAACAATACACAGTTAAGGATCGTGGGGATCTCCTCGCCCTGTTCTGAAGAAGGGCAATAAACAACCCCATAAACCAGACGATGACTGTTGAGTTTTATAGTTTCTTCCAACCCCAGCCTTGCAGTTAACTCTATATAAGAGCACTAACCTTTGTTGTGTGACATTGCATACAAAAGACAGAGCACAAAGAGGGCATAGTAATCATCTTCAGGACAGTCCAGTGCATTATAGACCATATCAAGAAAAGGTCTGTGAAAAGAAGTAATTTAGAAACGGTTAGAAAAAAATCTATAGAAAAATGGGTAACTATCTTATTGCATATGTAGCTAATGGAAGAGGCAAATTTACAGTAATGCTCATTTTCAGGCATTATAACAAAAGAGTTCTGTTACAGAGTTTCTGTTGCAGAGTACTCAGATTACAGCCACGCTTTGTATTCACATCCTGACAATAATTCTAATGTTTTAAGAGGTTTTATTACATAATATTTATCCAAGAATTTGATTGTTCAAGCATTTACTGGATTATTTGTAGCCTATTTAGTACAGATGCAGCAGCATTGCAGAGCTTGTTTTAAGTGTATACATAAGTAAACTCAAGGAGCTGCTATCACTGTTGTATAAAACAGTCTACAGAGTTGAAAATTTCTTACTATTACAAGTAAGCTTTTTACCAGAAGTTTGGAGGAAGCTAGTTTGTTCCAAAACAACAATTGTACTGTCCAGCAGTTATAGGAAAGAAAAATCAACTAGGAGGGAATATTTGAAGGGAAAAAAAAACCCTTGGATTGCAGATCAGCTTTGTCTTCCTGGGTTTAAGCATGTGTGACCTATGACACACATACAGGATGTTACGAACACTGCTATGTTCACCTTTTCTTTACCTAACTGCAAGTTCAGCTTTTCTTTACCTGTATCCTGCAGAGACAATAAAAGACAGTGTAATCCAGAAGGCATTGGGACAGATCAGATATGGCTGAGATTCAGCTGATATTAGCACAGGCCTGATGGCAAGGCAGCTCGGCTTCTGGTCTTAAGCTGGCTTGCCTCCAGTCAGTTGTACAAGTTCAGAGCATAAGCAAAAACTAAATATATTTTCACAGCTGGCCCAGATAAACAAGTGACATGTCAGGGAAGTGTCACAGTCATCAGAAGATGACAGTGTGGAAGCCTAAGTGAAAAGAATTCATTCCTATCTTTTAAACTATGTTTTAACAGTAAAAGGAAAAAAAAAATCCTTCTATTATCTAAATTACATTAAAAAAAAATACATTAAAGTAACATCAAAGTCACAGAATCAAACACACTTTGCTGTGCTCATGCCTAGCAGATGAGAAGCAGGCACTACAAAGTCACTGCTGTGGTTCCTGGGGCTCAGAAGGGCTGTCAGAGACCAGAACATAGCACACTTCAATACCCACTCCAGACCCGTGGTGCCCTCACAGTCACACCGAGTGTGTCCCAGGAAAGCCACGGCGCCCAAGGCACAGCAACACACTCGAGCTTCCCGGCAGCTCCGGGCACATTTCAGCAGTGCCTTCTCTCTTACTGAAACAAGGCAGTGCCCAGGATCGCAGCCCACGCTGTTCCCTGCCCAGCCCCTGCCACAGCAGCATCCCAAGCCTCATTACGTGGCTCCTCTACCAGAAATGCCATCAGCAGTGACCCCTCTTTGCCCAAGTTCAACACTGCTCAAAGTGCTTAAGTCAAACTGCCCACATACTGCAGATCTCAAAAGAATGTAACTGCTCAAGGGAAAACAACCTTAATAATTAGCAATGTTGAAAACAAGCCAAGAGGGCCTTCAGGTTTCCTAAGCATGAAACAAGCCCTACAAGCCTCACGTCACCCTCACATAGGGGCTTTTCACACCACAAAGTGAGTTCAGCTTCAAGGTCTAAAGAACAAAGAGGACCAAGATATTAAAATACTTGAATGCAAGATAACACTAGGTTTGTTTTCAGACCAACATCAGACAGTAAACAACCTAAAACCTTACCTATTCTTAACCTTACCTATATTTAATACAGTTTCATCAAAGCCCATGTTTTACCAGGTCAAAGCTGCTGAGGTATCAGTAGTTGCTCCATTAACACCAATATTGCACAGTATTAAATGACTTCTGTAATGCATTTTTCATTGTTTTCCCCCATACACTAATTAGATTAATGAAATTATGAAACTTGAAAAAAATTATTACAGCAGCAAGAGATATCATTTTCATTCCAGATGCTTCTTCACAGCATCTATCTGCATTATCTCAGCCACAGTAACCTGAGGCTGAAACATCTTCCAAGAATCCCCCTCATCAATGATCCTCACTTAGACTAAATACACAACAGACCAGGAAAAACTTCAGCCTAAGAAAACAGCAACAGAAGCCACATCATATCATGAAGACTTGATAGGCTTTGGAAAAAAGCTTTGCTGTGCAGCATTTCATAAAATGAAGCTAATTTAAAACATGTCTTTAAGCTTAGACTTTCCAGTAGTGAGGCCCATCAAAATAAAATTAGATCTAAAATACTTAAGCTTTCTCTTTTGTTTTTCACAGTAGGAAAAGGGCTAAGGGAAATTAAAAGCTTGACCTAGCTTTTACAGCTGCAGATTTTTAACTGCCATCTGTGCTGTTTTCCATTTCTTTTTCAACAACTCTTGGACTGTTCTAAAAAAAACCCCACTTTTCATAGTAAAGGTTATATGGTAAGTATTTTCAAATGTACTTCTTAACTCTGTAAGCATTTGCTTCCTTTATTAGTCTTTTACTAAGGGCTTGATAGAAGCAGCAGATCAAATGCCATACAAGTGTTCCTCGTTATTTATTCTTGTGGAGTATGTCGACAACTGAAGACTGCAAGACAGTAGGAACTGCTGTCACCACAACCACTAATGATTATTCCAGGTATGGAAGCTTCAGTTTCAGCATGGCATGAAGATCACTGCATTTTCCACTCCCACATGGTGCCTTAGCCACAAGGCTCAGTGATTCCAACCAGTGTAGGAGAGAAGCTATACACACTTGAGAGTCTTCAGAAATTTAGCTGCTGTTTCAAATACTACATTTGGCATATAAAATACCACAAAATCTGATATTTTGTGGTATTTTAGCTATAGCTAAAGCAGCTAATAGCTATAGCTAAAGAAGCTATAGTAGCTAATTCACTGATATTTAAAAAAAAAAAAATCACATCTGAAACAAAGGTCAGAATTGCCCTATACAAGGCAAATCCTTATTTTAAAACTATTTCTAGCTCTGCACATTCTTTGATGTTGTTTATTTTTAGAAGAGATGCATCTGCAGATCAAGAGCCCTGAGCTGCAGACATTTTCCAAATGCACTGGCATCTCACTTCTATGCATTCTGCACTTTTCAAGACCCGAGCATCCCAGTCACTTTAGTATTCCATGCACTTACTGCCAATTTCTTTCTAAAAGCCATTTGGCACATATTTTAGTCAAATTATCAATAATCTAGAACAATTTGTTTTAAAGCCAGTTCAAGTCAAGGTTCAATTTCACTTTTACAATGAAATTAAATGTTATCTTTATTAATGAGTGTAATCTAAACTACAAAGCTATAATGGAGACGGAATGAAATTCTGGGAATACCAGGCAGCATTTCCCAAGTTTAAAAATAAATTTTAAATCCTATCAAACATGTGCATTTCCCCAGTGGACACATTTGCAATTACTTTTGTGTCAGGCACATTTGGTTTCTTAACATTCTATTAACAGGAATGCAAAACCCTTAGTGAGAAGGTGTCTTAGGGGTACTTAATATATCCAAGTTTAAAATTTAAAGTCAAGGTGATTTCTGCTCCCAGAAATACTTATAAACTGTATTTCCAGTAGAAGTTTTCAATAACCCTAAAACATACTAATGGACCCTGGAAACAAAAAGGTCACAAGGGTTTGTCTATAACTACTGCTACTAAAATTCTGCCAAATTCAGCCCTGAACTGAGGAAATTTCCTTGTTTTTTTCCTCATAGGTGCACACAAAATGTACAAATGCAACCATAAATATAATTAAGAAAACTTCTTGTGGCTTAATTCAGATGTTTAGAAAATTATAGAATGGAAACATTTATATTCTAGTTCTGTTGTGCTAATATTCTGTTATTTACTTTAATCAACTTAATGCATCACAATTGCCATAATGGAAAGCACAAACTACAAAGGAACAGGATCATTTCCAAAACTGATCAGTAGAGAGGAAACACCTCACTTTTGTATTGATTCTCTCACTTGTGATCCAGAAGAATCCCCATAATTTTAAAGTGCAGCAGATTTGAAACATCCCTTTAAGAAAAGCAAAAGATTTAAGGGGAGAGTGGGTAGGGATGCAATTCAGTAAAATCTTTTGCAGTTCCTTTATACCTGTTCCAGTTTGTTATCTCACTCCCAGAAGCTGCTGCACTCTTTTCTTCATCTGTTGTATTCTGTTCTGTCACAGCAGAGATAGACAGCTCTGACAGCTTACATCTCTCCATGATTACCATCTCTATTTCTAAAAAAACCAAAACATACCACCAAAATTTGGTATTTTTAACAAAGTTATCACAAGCTCTTTTGTATTTTCTGTTTGGCATTGAAAGCGTTTCATGCATTTCTGTATAAGAGGTATAACCATTACCTCACACAGGTTAATGAACAGATGTAGGCAAATTTTCTTCCCAGTAAATATTTATGGCTTATATTTCTTTAATTAATGTAACACTATAAGAAATATGTAAAATAAATTTACATAAAATATGTAAAGGAAATAGATACAGCATTTTGGCAAATAAGCCACAGTAGGCTCCCTTCCCACGCAAACCACAGGAAGAAAAGCCATAGAACCTCTTTCTGAAAAAAAGATTTGTGAAGAAGCTGGTGAGACTGGGGCATGGGTGGACATCAAGTTTCACTGAGGGTGTAAACAGGCGTCTACAATTGCAGCAAACAGGACACCTGGTCCCCAGTGCTGCCCACCTACTGACTTTCAGTAGAACAAACAAATCTTGCTTTTGCTTAGGAATTTGGACAAATGTTACAAGTAAATGCACCAGTTTAAATAGTAGATTATTTCAGATTTTCTTCAAATCATGGTAGACAATACACCATCAGTTATCTGACACCATTTAAGGAAAGCCTTCTCAAACAGGCCATTTACTTGAATCTAAACTCAACCATGTTTGGACAGGACTATCAAAGTTAACACTCTTGTTTTCAATGGCTTGCAGGCAATCCTGCCTTTCTCATTTTTCTCAATTTATGTTTAATGTAAGTACTAGGAGTGACAAACATCTTTCTAAAAGTTAGTTACTATAAAATAAACAGTTAAAATATGCTGTATGACCACTCATCCTATAAAAGCAATTATTCTTAGGTTTGCGCCACATCAAAAATCCTGAAAACATCCAATTAAAGAAAAATCTAGGAGTTAAAGATGTTTTCAATTTTTAACTATTTAATGTCATATTCTATAATGTACTGCCATCTTTAGCACACCTGTTAAATTTTATCATTGTAACATGCATTAAAGAATGCTGACCATGTTGCAAAGGTGAAGTGGCTACAGCTCTGCCTTACCACAAAAGGACAAGTTACAAAGCTGTCAAGTCTCCTTATCAAGTGCCCACAACCCTGTACCCTGAGGTGCAAGGCGTGCATTGTGATAAGGACCAAGGCCTGTAGGCAGACATGAGCACACTTTCACAGCTTTTAATCAGATTAGAAGGACATGTTCTCACAGCATGATTTAACATGAGAAAAAAATCCAGCCAAAGCCTTAAACAAATGTCATAGTCCCATGTTTATCTAGTGCAGCAAGAGAACAAGTCACGTAAGAAATCCCAGCTAGGTCCATACAGTAAACAAAAGTAGCTGAACTGTAAGCATCATTCTTACTGGAATACCCACCTTCATTTTCACTGCTTGTTCTTACACCCTTTGAACTTGTTTCTGTACCTTTACTTTTATCAAGGTCATCTTGGTTATCTTCAGATCCTCTCTCCTCTTCATCTTCTTCACCAACATTTTTATAGTTGGGTCTTTTCTGCAACCTCTTCTTCCCTTTCTGTTTGTTAATTTCAAGAGACCTCTCAAGTGTTTCAGTTGGTTTTATGAAACATCTGATACTTGACTTTGCCTGTAAATTTGAAGAATTTACATTGAGTTACAGCAAGGCATTTTTAACTGTAATTGATAAAGAAACTTCAGTTTATATAAAATGTAAATTAGCACACTATTCGCAAATCTCAAATCCATTTTAAAATATAACAAAGTAGTACCAAATCATCAGCAGCATTAAAAAGTATGCCTTCTTGAGATAAGAGAATGCAGAACTACCTGTTTAATCAAAGAAAGTTTTAAATTGTTTTCCTTTACTCTGAAGGGATGAGACAGATAGTACACAAAAAACTGACACCTTCTGTAAAAAGGATAAAGGCAGCAAAATCCTACATGTGTGTTGACGGCAGCGTATTAATATGAAACATCTCCTTTTCAAGGTTCTTTGGCAGCAGCAAGGACAAAATCCAATGCTCTATGGTGTGAGGTTTTGTCTTGGGGGTTTTTTTTTTGGAGTCTTCTGCTTCTCTCAACACCAAACTAAGTCTTGTATCAACTAGGAACAAATGACACTTCATTAACCTTTTCTGGACCTCCAGGGACTGACTTACCAAATCCAGAAAACGAACTTTGTTTGTTAGACTTAATTTACTTATGTTTTACCCAGTTATGACAGGATAAGACAGCAAACCAACACCTCATTTTCCTAATTACTAATTTATAGAGCAAGAAAGTAAATCTAGATGACAAATTTCTCCAAGAAATAAAGTATTTCCAAGAGTGTGTCCTAACAACACAGAACAATGTATCCTTACAGAAAACGACCAACAGGTTCCAAGAGGCTCTGCAAATAAAAGGACTAAAATACTTGGTTTTCTACAATTCTGCAGCTTGTTTTGGAGCTGTGTTGTTTGAGCTCCCCTCTCTCTGGCTAGGCCTGTCAGCTGATCACCAGAGTACAACATAAACACTGATCAGCCAAACCCCTCTGTTACTGAGAAGTGAAAACACATTGTCTGGAGCTTTCTGCCAGGTTTACACTAAACAAGGCTGCTACAGAAACCCCATCACCTTCCAGAGCTCAACACTTCCATCACATTTAGCTAGCACTGGCTAAAGGGTTAAAAATTCAAGGGCAAGCAAGAGAAAAAAAGCAAGACTAGAGTAAATACCAAACTGATTACATTCTTTGCCTTAGGTGACTCAGTACAATAAGCACTGAAGATGACTACCTCAAAGAAACTTTGGGGAAAAAGTTTGAAAAAATCCTTCCCTTCACCCTCCCATACATAAGAGATTAGGAAAAGATCAGGGAAGAAGCTGTCTACAAGTCAAAAGGCCCAAATGATTATCTGAATCTTCTGACATTTCATAAGTGTTTTATAGAAATATTGTGTAAGTGACTTTACACTTGGCACTGAAACAATCCACATACTGGGAAGAATATTTTACAATACCAAAAATCCCCACGATATGCAATTTACTACACTTCTGTCCCCTGATAACCTCTCTGATACATTTTTTGTGTGATCCAGCTGTGACACAGGAAGGTTATAAAATGACCAGGTTACCTTTATTGATGGCTTCTGGTCACAAAAGCCACAAGAAAAGGGAAGAACACCTTAAGTCCTATTATTTAGGGAAATAATGGAAAATGAGCATGCAAGATGCATAACACATTTTCCCCTTTCTGCATTCACTTCTTACTTCTGCATTGCCTCCTAGAATCTGGTAGCTACTTTCTTTATGGAGAAAGCATGTACTTAACATTCTTGCATTTCTCATTTGCTGTCAGCCACATGAGCAAAGCAACACAAGAGACCAGTAGACAGCAATGTGCTCATAAACACCTAGCCGTGGTCTGGTCCAAGAAGGAATGCTGGAGAAAAAACCCTATACAAACATTCTGTTCTGCTAAATGCAATAAGGCTATATAATTAAAACATTCTAAAATCAGAATTCAAATTAATTTAGATAGCATTTGGTTTATTATATAAATTGATTATACAGCTTGAGGTTCTGCTATTTTGTATCTTTAAAATATCTTTCAACCACATTTTCAATAATGGTTTATCTTGTGCAATGTGTGATGGTAAAATAAGGCAATACCAGTAACACCTTTTACAGGAAGGAGAAAGTAGGTTAAAGAAGAATTGTGCACTAGGTAGAACTGGCCCACATCTCAATGATGCAAGAAAACAGATCTCACAGGAAGTAAGGTAAACTTCAGTGTGTGATATCTGACAAGTTTAAATACATTCTGCTGCCTAGACATACTCAACTCTCATTGTGAAATAAGGGTTTGTATTTCTTCTGATGATGCCTAAAACCAGAAATACAGGGAAAAAACATGGAATGAGGTGGAGAACCTGTTCAATAGAGCTTAGGCAATCACTCCTGCCCTATGATGTTCAGCAGATCTCTGTGGGTAGGTTATTGCCAATTCATAAGAAATCAGCAGTTACAGCTGCTGGTCATTTTTTCCAAAAACCTATTTCCAGTAAACAGTACCACTTGTTCTTGTCGTGACAACTACCACTGTTCTTTGCCCTAAATAACTCAGGGTATTCTGCATTTATACACAGCAACTGCAACCCTTCTCAGCTTTTCTGTTAAGTGTTCTTTACTCAGTGTCCCAGCAAGAAGACACGAGACTGCTGCTAGTAATCTCAGTCCTTACTCTCTATCTCATTCCACTTTAGTTCATTTTATTAGAAAGATGAATATAGATATGAGGTTCTTACTTCTGGGTTTAGAAACTGCATGTTAGTTAGAAACTAACAGTTACATTTCAACTTAAACATATCAAGACATCTCAGTTACAACAGATGAGCAGTGCTGGGTACAGAGCAAGGGTTTAGAGATAGCTGCAGTTCACCACAATACACAGATATGCCCAAAACAACAAGCCTAGGACAGTATCAGGATGGTTATCATGGCAAATTAGAACAGAAAGGAAGTAGTAAATGATAAATTTGGGTCTGACTTGAGAAAAAACACAATTCTACATTCAGACTAAAGGTAAATTCAAAAACTTACTCATCACTTCTCTCTAACAATTCTAAACTAACTTCTCATGTAGCTTTTGGCAAAAGTTTGCAATTTCTTTGCAACAGAGAACACCACAGCAATAACCCTGCAATGATCCTGATTCACCTCATAGTCCAGACAACAGTCCCTGGAATTGCTGACAATGCTCAAAAACCAACCTGCTACTCTACGAAGTCCCAGCACAGAGCAACAAGAAACTGCCTCACTTTACTTGTGCCTTCATTTGCACAGCTGACCTGAGCCCCCCTGCACTGAGCAGTGTATCAGCAGCAAAGCCCAAGCAATGCCTGCAGCCATTGTTCCCACACATCACTGCAGAGCAGCTCCCTCGATGGCTCCCCTCCCTAGAAGCCAAGCACAGAGCTCTTCTGCTGAAGAGCTGAAGACTGCACCCCACTCCTGCACATAACCAACCTCCACCAGTGCACTTCTCCCAGTACAGGCTTTCCTCTCCATGGTTTCATTGAAGAATATGGTTGAAGTTACTAAAAATTAAGGTTTCTCCCATGGAAGTTTTTGCCTTTACCCACTGCTCTGCACTACCTGGAACACAGCTCCACCTCTGACAGTTTCTCTAAGGGTCTGTTGCAGAAGGCCAACATCCCTCCTATTTACTACCTGTTCAGGTACAACAGCACCCCCAGCTTACATGTTGTGAGGACACATCTATAAGGCCAGTAAGGAGCAGTAACCTAAATAGTATTACAAACATGAGATGAACACGAGTTTATAGGAAACCCCTAATATTCCTAACATAAGTGCAAGTACACAAACACATGCTATCTTTATTTTGCAACTCTGTACAGTAACCATGACAGGAAAAGAAAATCTCACTTCTGTAACAACTGGTGCTCCACCCTCTTGCCACAAATTTCCTAGTAACAAAGCTGCTTCTGCACAAGTAACACACAACATTCAGTATGCAGCTAGCAGAAGGTCAGACATTTCCTAACATAAGTAAGAGACTACCTTAAAGCATTCAGTCAACTCTAGCATTCTACCATAGTTTTTTTCTAAAAAAGGTTATATTCTAAATATCAAGGTCCACAAAACAGAACACCAGAACCCAAAAGCTACTGGCTAAGATCAGTCCACGCAGCTTTCAATGCCCAGTGGGAAGAAATCTGGAAAAGCTGACATATCTTGGAGGAGTTGAAACTTATCTCCCCCCTTGAAACTCCCAGAGCTATAGCCACTGCTGGGAAAGAACATGCATGAGAACCAATCTCTTGCTTGTTATAAATTAAACATTCAGTCAGCAGCTGGTGGTCAGTCACTGGGGACATGTTCAATTTTTAGACAGAACTACAGTCAGAGGCCTCTTACAGGAAGATCATGTCCCCCTACTTGGTACCAACCCCAAGACAGACCTTTTAAAAGTAACAAGTAAGCATTTCACAAGTTGTGAAAGCCACAACAAAAGGGAAAATATTATAAACGTGACACCTAGAAAACCAGTAGCGACAGCATCAGCATCTAGCAACATCTACCCAGGGTTAAATGTGAAGGTAAAAGGACAATGACAGTGACACTCCAATCTCTCTGTGGCTGGTCTCTATTCTCACATGCTCACTGATGCACAGCTTTCAGATTATCAGTTTTACTGCTAAAACAATGGGAATATTCTGATGAAAATCGTAAGACAGGTATTTTTTCTAAGTCTCTCATTTCTACTACAAGTTGCACAAGGAAATTTCACAGGAAAGCTGGGCTGAATCATCAACCAAAGGGCAGATAAAAACCAAACACACAAGATTGGATTACAGAAGTGTTGCATCAAAATGATGATCCAACAACAAAAGCTGAAGTCTGTTGCTGCTCTCTTCCCCTAAACATAAATACCTTGGCTTACCAGTTTTTAGATACCTGATTTTATTTTTCAAATATTTTCTTTGCCTTAAAAAAAAAAATTAGAGACAGTTGGCCACTTACTGAGTTTTTCTGTATATCTTGCTCAACCTTAGAAGAAAACACTGAGAGGTCCCCGTTGAGTATAACCTCAGCCAAGGAGTTCACCAAAGGAGCATAATGTATAATGAGAAACACCTGTTAAAAGAAGAGCAGAAAAAAATATCAGATATATTTACAGAACACATAGTTTCGCAGCTCCACTCGCTGAACATACTTTTGACCATGTTAACTGCTATCTTTAGTTTACATATAAGTACAACTGGTAACACTAACAGCTCATTAAATCTACTTTAAAACATGGGAGACATGGGTATCTGACCTTCCTTTGAAGTTATCTAGTTTTACTAATTCTTCATATTCTTTCCTTCTTCTGAGAAGTGTAAATTCTCTCTCTTCAACACTTTTGAAAGGAAAGTTGTGTGATATTCTAGCAAGGAACTCATTAAAACCATTCCAGATTTTTTTTTTTGAAAAACAAACTGATTATGGTGCACAGCATCCCCAGACCTTCCTGTGTGCCAGCAACTGGCCAGACTCCAGACAGTTCTGTGCTGTGCACACAATCACTGTGCAGTGATTCATGAGTAAAGGCCATGCACTAGGCTGAGCTGGATCACAAGCAGCTTTTCTGCCTCTGAAATTGCAGCAAATCAATGTCAGCTGCATAGTGGCCACAGAACACAGGAGTAAGGACCATACTGATGGAGCATTTGACCATGAGTGCTTTGGTGCTTTACCAGAGTTCTCTTTTTAACTAACTACTCTATTTTGAGCCAAAGCTTACAAGTCTGAGCCAGCAAGCAACTGGCTCCTGGACAGAACCAGCTTGGGTCCAGCTGCAATAGCTTTCTGTCAGCTTATATCCATTCTCTTCACAGGAATATCAAAGCTGGATCCCTTATCAGTGGCTCTAGCTGCAGAATTCCCAAATAACTTCTGAAGTCATTATGTCTAATCACTGTTTTGACAATATTTAGCTGAATGTTCTCTGCAGGTTTTCTGATTAAAGTCAGAACCATTCCAGACCTCCAAAAGGGAAGTGATTATTAGCATGCAGTGGTGATCTCTATAAAATTTTATAGTCACAAGACACTTCAAAAGTACTTTGAACAACCTCCAAAGCACTTGAGCTGCTGCCAGTTCAGCAAGTGTTGCTTGACTGTCCACAGGCGTGTTTTGGTGCAAGAACAGCACACGTTCACCTTGGGAACATGTGGGTGAGAAGTCCCAGCAGTGCATTTTCAGGTGTGGCACAAGTCTCTCAAGCACTTGGCTCTAATATCAGAGTAGTGCCTAGAGCATATGCCCACTGTCAGGAAGAGAAGTAGTCAGCAAGGTTTGGCAGATCCCACCACAGACAAACTCCAGTTAAAAGGGGTGGGAAAAGATGTGCTTCTGCCAGTCACATAAACAGGAGCTTGATTTTCTATCTCACATCCCATTCTGATACACAAAATTTGTTCTCAGTTCTTTATGACTACTTCAGTTTTCTTTTTTAAAGAGAATGAAGAACATAGATACAAATCCTGAAGTGATACCTCTTTGATACTTCCACTGAAAGCCAAGACGTTGAAAGAGGTCACCCTATGTAACTGTATGATGCAGCTCCCTTTGCTTACAAGAAACTGCTGCTCCCACAGTTTTATCTGTGGTAATAAACCCTCACATCACCACAATTTTTTAGGTTTAAATTAAGGAGCACCAAATTTTATTTTCCTAGGAAAGAAATCCCAACCCCACACTTCTAGAAAAAAAGATGAAAATTATGGGCCAGATCATAATAAAATGAGCATTGAATAATTCTAAGTTCAAAGAAAAAGAAGTACAAATTCTACGAGCACAAGACAAAATTATTTTCAGACAATGTAACTTAAGAAAACCAGTCTCATAGCAATGCACAGAAGACTACAGGGAGAACAGATGAATTTTCTCTACAATACAAAAAAATCTACTGTAAAACTCTTAATTTGAAAATAAGTTCTAGAAAGAAAAGGAGGTGGGACTGACAAGAACAAGAACTGAGAAGCACTTAGTTATAGATTTAAGCTACAGAGGCATAATGAAATTCATATTGTGAGAAAGTGAGATTTTAGTAGTGGTGGTTTTTGGAGTTTGGGTTTTCAAAGAGGAAAATTCAAACGTGAAAATTTCCATTGCTTAGGCAGATTCAAAATGCAATAAAGCATCCTGGTAAATGTCATCTGCCATTGCACCAAGTCCTCTCCCAGCACATTGTATGATTATCAGACTTTATCTGTCAGGTGGTGTCCACAGTTTATGACCATGGAATGCTCTAAAGGTTACCCTGGGCAATGGGAGCCTCGGAAGAACGAGATTAAGTCAAATAAGAAGCTACTTTGTCTGCCCAAGGAAAGACAAAATGTTTTACTTTTTTTTAATGGAAACTGAAAGGTTAGAAATTTCTTTTGACGGATTTTCTTTTATGGCTTTGCCAAAATGATGAAACTACACAAATTTATAACAGTACTGCAAAATTTGTTTTGAAACAGAACAAATATTTAAAATACTTACTTGAGAAAGAAGATAGAGAGAAACCTGGAGACTTATTTTTGGACGCTCTCCACCCTGCAGAAAATGTTATGAAAAATGCTTATTTATTTATACAAAGCATCTATATGGCTTAATGTTTTATTTAAAATAAAACTTGTGTTGTTCTACATTCTGCTACAAAATATTCAGAAGGCATCATGATCTTCAACATTCACTGCTTGTAAACTATTTGAAATGGAGACTCTCTGAATAAGCATCTCCCTTACTCTTCCTCATTTAAAAAATTGCTATGAATTACTGTCTTTCATGGTCACTTCAGTAACTTAAACAGCTGAGCATCTGAGAAGTACATTGGCTTTCACTATGCTATTATTCCTTCAAAAAATTCCTCTCAGTTAACATTCACTGAAGACTGCTCTAAAAATTAGCTATTCAGATAATATAAAATACTACCCACAACAGACAACTGAATGCAGGAACCTGTGCAGGTTTTAAAAAATAGTTCCTATTTCACAAAAAAAACAGTTTTACACTAGATTTAAAGGCTATGCTTTAAGATAAATTCTGCAGCATCACATTAAAACACAGCTTCTCTATAAATAGAAGAAACAAATACCAACCCCAAAAGTTTGTATTTTTGGGGTTGGATGGATTTTTACATCATGGCAAATTTGCATGTATTATAACATGCTTTTGCCAGAAGACAAGTTACCTTATCAGAAAAGGAAATCACACATCTCCCAGTGACACAGAAATTTAAACCCTGTTCCAAATTTGCCGTTCTTCTTGTCTCCACTACTGTCAGCTTTTAACCACCATGTCACCCAAAACAGTATTTCTTCAGGGAATAAAGTTTAATCTGCTGTGCTCTTGAATACCTGCTCAGGGCATTTCATCTACAGTCATCTTATTAAAGCTGTTTCATGTAAAACACACACAGATATCAGGAGTATCCTATACCTACTGCACCAATTACTTTGCACACTGAAAGGGAGTAGCACCTTTGAGAATTAAATGTTTGCAGGTATTACCTTACCTTGTCTTGATTTACTAATGAATACACGTAGAGGGGAAGAAAGAGCCTATTAAGTAGGTGGTCTGTCAGCACGTCATTTAAAAATTCACAGTTAATGATAAGGATATCATTAAGGTAATGCAAGTGATCAAGATGTTCTGCTACCAGGTCACTCAGTTTGCCCCTATTTCTGTGCCTGAAGAGAGAGCAGAAATAAGAAATTATATATGATCAATTGTGGAAGTCTTAACCACTGCCACAGATCACCTGACTCAGGCAGACTGCCCAAAGCAGATGTTTCAGTGAAGTCAACTAATGCAACTGGCAAACAGTTGCCTATATTTTCTTCAGGATGCACATAGCAAGTTTTTCCTCCAAGTTTTCAGAAGACATGTTTTTACAAAGCTTTGCTTTCCATTGCCAGTCTTTCCACAAGCCAACTACAAAAATGAGAAGATGATTTTTCCAAAAATGAAAGAATTCTGTGTTGTATTTAACATCTACCTCTTCACTTTAAGAAAGCAAGAAACACGCCCACTCTGAGGTGGGGGTGGCAAGACAAACCAAGAACAACCTGAATCAACAAAGTATTTCTGTAGTTGATAGTGGAACAGCACACCACCATGTCAGGTCTGACAGTTCACAAATTAAAGTTCATCTTTCTAGTTTAAATCTTTTTCCTACAATCTTTTCAGAAAGCTCTTCTAATGAGATGACACATAGAAAAAGAACATTAAAAAGACAAAAGTCTGTAAGATTGCGAAGCTCAAAATTAACTTCCATGTCTTCTGGGTATCTGCTATTTTTAGCAGAACAAAACAAGGATGAAGCACAGGCTTGTTGAAAACACCAATTCACTCATATGGATATCAGCACAGATGAAGCACATAGCACTGTTACCTTAAAGAATTACTACAAAACTTGAAAGAGTGAAAAGTATGAACTCTCTACAAGGGAACGTATCTAGAAACTAACTAACGGGACTATTACAGACAAAATAAGGAGAGCATTGACATCTGGGAAAAGCATTTCCATTCAATAGCCAGCATTTGTAAAAGCTTACTCTTCATCAGTCTGCACACAATTATCCAGTTCTATCACGTGGCTGCCAATAAACCAGACGAGGTTGGAGAAATAAGGAACTGCAGTTTTATCTCGAATATAATGCAGCATAGGCTGGTTGTCCACTGAAGAGAAATCATTAAAAAGAAAAATCAGTTGCCAATATTTTTTATTGCTTTTTAAGAAATACAACAAAATATCTTCTGAATTTGATTACATGCTAGCTTTCCATACAAGTATACACCTGACACAATCTTAGCGTGAAATGGAAATCTATAAAAATGTCACATCAGTTCTTAGCTGGCTTGAATGAGCCTAATGTTGATATATGTACAAATGTCTGAAAATAAACAAATCTAGTAGAATTCAGAAAGGCTCTTTTAGCACATTATTTATCGAAAAGAAGAGAAAAAGCGCAAGAACAAAGCAGTAATGCTGAGAGTGGAGCTAGTTAGACTTACATGACACTGCATTTAGGAACACAGGATTCATCAGTGAAGGAAGGGCAAAAGAAACAGACAACAGTTAACAGGATTAGGAACTGGGATAGTGACATCCTCTAAAAGGGTTTAAAAAGCTAAAGCACAAAGCATCTAAACTAAAAGATACAGGGTAGGTGTTAGAGCAGAATATATGCAAACAGGTAGTCAGAAAAGTATCAAACCTGAACATCTGACTGTGCCTTTTCAACTCTAACCTTTTTATCACTACAACATTCAATGAAAATTCTAGACAAGTAAATTTTTTCATAAAAATACTTAGTTGCATAAATATATCACAAAGAGGATATGAAGCCTATAATGTGCTCTTCTTTGTGAGCTTATTTGCATTTACAGTTCCTTGAAGTAGAAGACAAGTACCAAGTGCCCATTTCTGAACATACAAAAAGAGAAAGTGTTGCAGCCAACACTGTAAAGACCCTATTTGCTATGCAGGCTATCCAGTCATTTGCAAAGCAAACTGCTCATTGTTTTACAAAAGACCTTATATTCTTCTATGAAGACTGTCAAACCACTTCTTCTTTTAATTGACAGAAAGTTGTGTAAATTCAACATGTAACTTCACTTAAAATGTATTAAAGAACAAGAAGCCCTGCATGAGCATATTGCGTAATACATACTACCTTACAGCATGCTGATTTCAGAGGTAGAAATTCAGAATAAACAACAGTTTTTCTACAGAGAACACTGTGATATTTTCAGTTTATTAAAAATGTTATATACCCCAAGAAAAAATTAGGGGGAAGTGACTTTTGGACATTGGGCTTAGAGTAGACATTCTCAAAGCAGGGCTAACTTCAAAGTTCAACCAGGTTGCTGAGGTCCCTGCTGAGTTTTGAAGACCTCACACGAGACAGATGACTCAGTTTCTCTGGAAAAGCTGCTGCAGTTTAACTGCTCTCACAGTGAAGCTTTAGGTTTCTTCCTTATGTCCTACTGGAATGCCCAGCACAGGAATTTGAGACTGCAGCCTCCTGGCCTTCACTAAGCACCTCTGGGAATGGTCCAGCTCTTCTTGAGACTGGAGTGACTGCAGCACCTAAGAGTTCTACAGTCATTTTAATGCACTTTCAATCCAAAAGGGAGTGTTGTTGGTTACTGCTTCATACACTAGAAAGCTCAATTTCACCAGTAAAAGACAACTCATACTTTTAAAACACTTTGGGTTTGAGGGTTTTTTTTGTTTGTTTGTTTACTTTTTAAATATAGTCACATTCTGACCTCTCTTGGAAGGGAACCTAAAGTTCCTTATGTATGCCTGACACTTTTGAGGTTTTTTTTAAACCAGTTTAATAGGTGAGAAAATAATACTACTTAAAAATACATACTGCAAGTTTGGGATACTGGTCACTAAAGTCAAAATGTGTATTTGAAACTTGTCAATATGCTAAGCTTTTCAATTTCATAAAACAGACAGAAAACCCTCACAAGTAAATAACTGAAAATTAAACTACAATGAAACAAGATTTGCACACATGCCTCTTTTAATATTTAAAAAGCATACCTTTGTAGACATTTAAAGTTATAGTCCTAACAGCAATCCTGACCATGCTTTCGGGGTGGTTAAAAAATTTAATAGCTTCAGTGTACAAAGCAAAGTCATTAGTGTGCTGTAACGAAAGAAAAAGAAGAGGAAAGAAAATATTTATTCATTAAACATGTAAAGAATATTGGTTGGGATTCAGTATGAATTGAGTTTTCTGTGTATTAATATGGTACTTTCACCTTCTACCTAAGTAATCAAAATGATTTTACAATGCACAGTCATCTGCATTTGTAGCTCTGCATTAAAATAAACTGTTTAAAGCATCAGAGCTTCCCAGGATAACTGTGCACATACTCGGTGCTTTCATGCCCTCTTCTGGCAGAAAGTGGAGTGCAGTGAGGAAAAACCCATTTCAACTTTGCCCTTTGACTCAGCTTTTTGGACTCTGACTAAACCTCTTAGAAGCAAGTGATGCAACACAAAAGATCCTGTTTATGAAAGCACAAGAAAGCAAGGCATAAACAAGTGGAATTCTCAAGGAAGTAGACTTAAGAACTACTGAAATGATCCAATATAACACTAACTTACAACTATAATAAGCTAAAAATCTGGAAGAGGACAAAGCCATGCTTGTGCAGAGATCCTCACAAACAAATTCACAACCACTGGTAGTGCCATTATAAAAATAAAAGCAAGATATTATGAGACAAGAGACTAAACAGTATGTGTCACACTGCTACCAATTTCTAATTAAAGTCCTCTTATCATTACACTGCAACTTTCTTTACTTACCTCATTATAAAAGAAATGTACAGTGTGATTATTGAGTTTCAGGGAAAGAGTTTTGAGAAATGAGATGTAATATGCCATGATCTCCTCATCAGAAAAGTCAAATTTGTGGACAATAATAGAATTCACATAGTTATTAGAGAGCAGGTAGTCTGAAAAGTAAGAAACATTTACACAGGTTAACTGAAAAAAATCATAGTGGTAACAGGCTGTATTTTATCAGCTGGCAAGCAACAACCTGATGCTTGAAGATCACAACTTTCAGCCAAACAACAGCTCAAGTGGTGTCTTCAAATGTTAATTTAAAGGAATTGCCCCCTACAAAGGTCTTTGCTCCCAAGAATAAGACAACTGAGAACATACTTCATCTTCAGGTAGGCTCTGCAGCTAATAATATTTAACTCTTTTCCTCCCCAAGTCCCAACTCCCCAAGGCTAGAAGATGACTTTCATAACAGTTGTGGAATACTTCAAATTATTGATTCTCCATCTTCTTTATATTTTACCAAAAACACTGAAGGAATCTCCCATGGCTGACTGTCAGCACCAATGGTGTCAGAACAGTTACAGTACAAATTACACACCAGAGTTCCACCACATTTCAGATCACAACCAATTTGCTGACTTGAAGAACCCCATGAAATAAGCTAAATGCTTGCTGTACCAAACAACTACTTTTGCACCACTGAAAATTTATATTAAAAGGTATTTTAGAGTCATTTCACACCATATTTTTTGCAGTATTCAATTTAAAAGACTGCTAGTAATTCATATACTTCTTCTGTGCCGGAGTATTAGGACTAAATTTCATTGAATGACAAGGAATTCAATCAAATCTCAATCATTTCATCCTAAGTGGTTTGGAAGTGTGTCCTTACACAGGGATGTTTCATGGCTGATGTTCTCAAAAAGGATGTTCAGAGTCTGCAGCAGCTGCACACACACGTAACGACCAGACTTCTGACGCAGGATGTTCAGGAAGAAAACAAACATATTCTTCTCCAAGAAAAAGCTGAAATAAAGATGTCATTAAGTCACATGCTTAATGTAAGAGGAACATAATTTGGCTAGGGGCAGGCATGATTCAAGGCAACTTTGACAAACAGCACGTTTCACTTTTATGAAGAACTACTTCGCAAAGTTGTATCTTTATAATGAAAGAATATCTTTCATAAATCTTAAATACCAAACAAGGGGGCTTAAAAATTCAAATTACACAAAAAAGAATATAAAAAAATCAGGGCCTTTCTTACTGTATTTTTAGTGTAATCAATTTATCAGGCAGCTCTAAACACCACAGCTAGAATAAGATACTTATTTGTAGTATCTTAGGTAAATTGAAGCAATATGACATTAATAGATGTACTGAGCAAATCTGGGCCCTAATATAGGTTAGAGTTTGTATTTATATCAAAAGAATGGAGAGTCAAACAAAAGCAGGACTTGAAAGGGGATCTGGAGTCCAAACACTTTTTAGAAGCAGCAAATTCCTGAATAACATTAATATGAACCTGCTCACCTATCTACTACAGGACATAGCTTTCTACATATATTCATGAAATACAGTCTTGGAAGAGTTAACTTTCTCAATGAGAACTCTGTACAGCTCCAAGCATTCCTCAAACACAAAAGCAGAGTTGAACTTGCTCAGGACTACTCACTCAAAGACTGAGCTGTCATTCTGATCCCCCCAGATAAGGATCTCTGTTATGGAACGAATGGTCTCCACCAGCAGGTTTCGGTTGTGATCTGTTACTGTTGTATTTTTAGTCAAAATATGATACATGTACCTAAAAGAAAAAATAAGTACAAGTAATGTGTTACCCTGCCATTTTCACATGCACCATGTTTGTCTTCCATCACTGTAAAAATGCAGACACGTATATATGCCCACACTAAGTCTAATCATTGTACACTTTTAAAACCCTAAAATTTCCTTCTAATATTGATACAGAGAGAAAAGTAATTGTTAAACAGAATAAGTGACAAAGGAAGCAAATTCCCACCTAGCCAGGTGAGTTATGAGTGCTTATGCATATGTTAACATAGAACTAGAAACTGTGCAACCAGTCCCAAGGTGCTTCTTACATGAATTTCTTTGGAATATGCTAAAGTCAAAAGGAGTGATGAGTAAGAAAAATAGAAATAGAAGAAGCAGGTAAGCATGCAGTAGCTGATATGGGAAAGTGACACATGAGGTCTAACCAGAGAAATTCGATCCCTTCTCTTGCCTGCAGAGACTCCTTACAGACTCATGTCAATTTTGATGTTTAATATCAGGACTCTCAAAGACTATTCATTCACCTTGGCAAAGCTCCACCATCAGGTCTCTGGTCCCTTCAGCACAGAAATACTGATTGGAAAGGGGGTAAAGTCCAGCTTGAACTCCAACCCCACCCCCTTCCCCCCCCCCCCCAAAAAAAAAAAAACAAAAAACAACCAAACAAGAACTTTGATCATATTTACAGTTTACTTAAAATCTGTAAAATTTGGTTTGGGGAGTCTTCCTCAGCTGATGAGCTGCCAGTGAGTTGGGCAGAGTTTCACAGGACTTGCAAGACACAGTCTGTCCCGCTGCTATTTCAGAGAAGCTGATAAAATGCTCTGTGCTGTCATGGTAAAACACCATGTGCTTGCTGCTCCTGATATTACTTAACCACTGAACAACAATTCTGCTGTGTTGAGTACTGCGCAAGGACACCAAGAAGTAAACAGCCCTCAGAAGTTCACAGCTTTAACAAACTTGATATACCACATGCTCCCTTCCCTCAGCCCCTAAATCAGCAGTGACAAAGCCCACATCATATTGCCAAAGCTATTACCATATTCTACGTATCACCAGACAGCAAAGAGGAGGAAAAAGGGAATAGGTGGCAGAGGGGAAGAGGAGGAGGGAAAAATGGCTTTTCATAATCTTCCTCTTAAGAGAAAAAAAAAAAAAAAAATTCTCTCCCCCTTCATGGTGGTTTTTTCCCCACTCATAAATCAATACTCATTTTCAAATCCAAAACAGTCACTGATCAGACTGAAACCACTCTAGGAAAAGTTGATTCTCAGTTATGTCCTACAGGCATAACTGCCTGGTCACGTGCTGTACCATAATAGTCATTAAATAGCAAGTCAAAGAGCACCTGCAAATCCTCTTCCACTAATCTCAGGATCACAGTTCAAGATTCCTTCTGCGGAGACTGACAGGGGGACGGCTCACAGTGAAGATGTGAGAGTTCCCAGAGTTTCTAAAACAGCACACAAGCCCTGCAAAAACCTTCCATCAGGGCACTCAGTGCATTATCAGGACAGTGAATCAAAAGACAGAGCACAAACTCAGCCCCTGCTCTGAGGATGCAGCAGTTAATGGAGCAGAGAACAGCTGAAGAGATGACAATTAGATCAGTCCATTCCACAATAATCGGAACAACTTCCTGAGACAGTTAGAGAGTAATTAATACTGTATTACTTCACATATTTTAGCCTTTTTATTTGAAGTCACACAAATTATTGCATCTGCCAACACATATTTCTCATTAATAAGCTACATTATACAAATATGGGATTAAAGTTCACTCCAACAGTAGAATTTTGGGAATGGGATGCAGTGGGAAGAATAACATGCTATTACCTCATTTTGGGAGCCTATGGAATATAGAGCATTACATACTAAAAAGCAAGAAACATTTAATAGCTAGGAAGACATTATCTTCAAATTAATTTATTTAGTAGCAACATTACTGCAAAATTCCTTAATCTGCTAAGGCACTGACGCACTTAGAGGAAACCTGGGCTTCACCTTCAAGCTATTCCTTTTATTTCCTTTTTTATCCTGTTTGCTTGAAAATGAACAAGAAAGCATACACATACTTGTTTCTCTTTACAGACACCTGGAATGCTGTATCATGAGAACATAAAGTATCACACAAAGCCAGAATTTTTGTATTTAGAGAAATCCTTAATGCTGTCTCCAAAGGCTAATTACAGAGAGGTTAGGTTTGTGCTTCAAAACGCAGAACTATCAGAGAGAAGGCTTTTGGCATCTCTGTATCTGAAGACTGGGTTCAAACAAAAACACATAGTGCAGGAAGTGTCAAAGCACCCAGTACCATCAAAATCAGTGGGAGATGTTGCCAGCAACAAAACCAAAATTCTGAACATCTTTCATGCTCAAAGGGGTACCATAATAGCTCATGAATATTGCAGGTGGCAATAATGACTTTCCTACTTATTACTTACAAAAATACACTAAAACAGGTCAGAGTTTAGGAAGTCAAGTGCTCAAATTTTAGAAGCCCAGACTTGACCATAACATGCTTGCTTCTTCACTCTGCCTATAACGAGGTAATTGCATATTGTTCTCACAGAGGAAACACAATGCATAGCATGGACAGTACTTTAGGAAATGAATCAGACATGAAAAATAGACTTCAAGCACACATTCATGGACCCTGCATCTGAGCAAGGTATGGGAAATGTTCAGCACCCAACTTTAATGGCATGGAACCTTTTGTGCAATCACAATGCAATTAAAATACCAAGTGCAGAAGCAACAGTGGAAAATGTGCTTGACAGTAACAACAGGGCTATGTAAAATACCATAAGGGGAAATACCTGTAGGGGGAAAAACCTGATTTAGAAACAAAGTTGCACAAAAATATCAAGTTCTCTGAGAAGCATCCAGGCAGCACTGAGCAGCAGTGTTTCATCCTTCTCTAAACTGTATTTCAGAAGTTGGATTAAATTTTAACTGTTTTCACTAGATCAAGAGACTGTATAAAAACACTTAATACAAACAGCCTCGCAATTTTCCTTTAGCCAATCTATTCTCTGGCATGTTTGCAGGCAGACTGAATACTAAAATTTCAAAAGCAAGCCTCAAACAAACTGCATTAAAGCTGACGGGAAAGATCCAGCATCTACTGACAAAAAGCAGTAACTGTGGTATCACTAAGCAGGTGCATTGTTTACAATTTAGACTAAACTCTACCTTATGCAAGTTTAAAAATAAAAATGCTCCCACCAGGCTAGCCCAGACTGATTTCACCCCTGTCACACAGCATAATATACCTTTTACAGGCTGAGCTAACCTGTAATAGCAAGGCAGGTGTGTCCTGTGTGCTCCTATGGAACACAAAATGGGGTTTTGATGAGCTGAGAAGATGAGAAGGTAAACAGCTTATCGAGTGAGCTTACTGAGACTGACTTTCTTTCATGACCTCAAAACAAACGCTCTCTGCCCTTTTTCCTTCTGTCACTTCATCCACTTCAACACTTGGAAAAGACCTAAATGTCCCCTTTCCTGCTGGCATCTAGCTAGAAGTGGAATGAATTCATACAGCCTGGATAAACAAATACCTAATATATACATAGTCTAAACAGATCAAAGGTCTCATCTATCCTTTACACACTACCATTTCAGATTCATAATTACAGAAATCACACACAAAAAAGCAACCAGACCAAAGCTCGTACTTTAGTAAGCACAAGCCACAAAACTTACAGCCCAAATCCCTTCTGCTACAAATCAGGCAGGGTGACATTTTTTTACTCTCTGTGACCCCAACAGAACATATGGACACACTTTCCTTGCCTGAAAGCAAGTCTCAAGTCTTCCTCTCACCAGCCTATTTTTTTTCTAAACTTAAACTCAGTTTCTTCAAATTTCATCACTCATCAGCATTCTTGCTCTATCTTCAAGTCAAATATCAAAGCCAGATAGATCTAAAGCTCCACTAATGCTGAGCAGTACACAATAACTACTCCTTGTATGTTCAATAGAACATTCCTATGTTTTTCCTAAGCATGACTTTTTCCTGTAAAACCAAACTACATTGACTTACTAGTCTGACCTACCATGCTTTCAAAATTACTTCTGCAGTCCTACTGCCTCATTAGTTTGTATTCACGACCTTGATTTCTGTGTCTTTGGTAAAAAGTATTGCATTTCAGTTAGTCTTGTTCACTTTGAACATTTTTCCAGTTTAGAGACAAGGACCAGAATCCATAAATCATCCTGATAAAGCAACTGCAAGAGCCAAGTCTTGTACAGGGCATCCTGCTCATTACTGTTGGACCCCATTCACGTCCTCCTTGTAAGACGACTGAAAACTACCAGCCACTTTTTCTCAATGAGCTACATATTCACTGTGATTTCATTTAGAAAATGCTTCATCTCTTAATGACCTCTTTTTCTCGTTCAGTAAAAAGAGAAGCTATCAAAGTGGTTCTCATTTTTCTTGCAATAGCAGAACACTTAAAATGGAACAGGGAAATTAAAATTTTTATCCCTTGCCACCCTTCCAACTCTCCAGTGGCAGAACTAGGAAAAAAACTATTCCACTTTCTGCAGCCAGCAGTAACACACGGCTATGGGGCTCCGGAGACACACGTTACAGTTCTCAAGCCCAAAGCTTTCCTTCTGCAGCATCTGCTGAGCCCTGCAGTCCCGTGCACATCCCCGGCCCGAGTGCCGTGACTCACTGCTGATTATCGACATCCCCACACACCCTCCGGAGCCTGCACTGCTCACACACCGGCACCAGCCATCGCCTCCCCGCCTCAGCCACCCCCAGGAAACAAACAAAGTTCTCCCTCACGAGGAATGTGGTAATGCTTGTATTTATCACGCCTCGCACTCTACTCCACCGACGACTCTGAGGCATTATTAAAAACAAAACAAACACGTATGGCAGCCCTAAGTGTGACACGACATCACGAACCGCGTCTGCCCTGAGGACATTCTGGGACGGAGAGGCCGGTTTCCGTGAGGCACACACCAGACCACACAGCCTCCTTCGCCGCAGGGGATTGCTCCGGGCGCTTTCCTTTCGGGAGAGCTGCGCCAATACGCCCCGGCGAGGGCAGCGAGCCGCCCCCGTCTCGAAGGAAACTTGCACCGAGCAGCTCCGCGGAACGACCCCGGCCGCTACCACC